>OX578150.1:2873413-3473413 GCA_951213105.1 Amaurobius ferox | reverse complement strand
AATTTATTTTAATAGTGTTTTTCAGGAATATGTTGCATCTAGTTCTGTTATTACTTCAGAGAATTATATGAAATTCAAAAAACTGGTATTGATTGTAGCTGCCAGCTAGTGTGTTCAAATTGTAAAGTATGTATACATAAATACACATGTACATTTATAGATTCTTTCATTAAATGGAACAAGGGTGTAGGCAGAGGGGGGATCTTAGGGACCGTCCCCTCCGAAATCAATCCCAATCAATTTTCCCCAATTAAACTACAACAAGTAATAATTATCTATATATTTTTTTTCAGCTACTAGACAGCAAAAATGCATATAATTAATTTTCACTGCTGAAAATTGTAATTTTCAGGCAACCAAAACAATGCCCCTCCCCCCCTCCGAAATTAAATCCTGGCTATGCCCGTGAGTGTAAACATATTCTCCATCTTTACCACACATTAAAATCATCAAATATTCATAGTAATTAACACATGAACCAGATGATTATCCTTTACATATTGACACAATAAATGAGTCTGAAGTTATAATTAAAGAACTTTAAAAAAGTCACAATCTGTAACACTTGAAGACAGAAAGAATGCTCAAAAATAAAATATTCAAATTTAATCATGTCATTCACTAATCCTGAACGTGTTGACTTTATGAAAAAAGGATATAAATATTTTGTACCCTCTATCACTGTCATTAATGCAGTTAGTAAAACCTACATTCCCCCCACAACTAAATAACTCACCAGCAAATAAAAACATAATTCCACAATAAACATTTCATGCAACAAAAAACAAGAAAGAAAGCTTTTAAGAAGTTTAAAATCTGAAATATCTCCAACAAACCCCAATACAGCATTATCACTTGTATTATACCATAAATCTAAATCGACCAGCAATTCAACAGAAAACACAGAATAAATTTGAAATAATGCATTACAACAGTATGCAAATTCTGTAAGTACTGACAAAGTAAGTCTTACTACACAGCTAACTTCAAAATTCAAGAAGTTCGAACGGTACAATAGCTAAGTTCACCCTCACAGAAATTGCTGCAAAGGGCGAGTTTCCAAAAGATAGGAATCCATTAGTGCAGTTACCAGCATCTGTAAACTTATTTTGAGTTTCTCAGCACTCTTTAGTACGGAATAGCTGATGTTTGGACTATTAACATGTATACTAGCTATGAACCACTATATTTTCATTGTGTGGTCATAATCAGTCTCACCATGCAACAAACTATATTTTGATATATTGTAGTATCCAATACTTCTTAAAATTACGACACAAGTTTAGATGCTATAAAATATTAGTTAAATGCCAAAACCTATTCAAATGTAGTTTAAAAATTTTTGTAGATTTCTACTGTTTGTTATATAACAGGAAAAATATATCTATATAAATAAAACTGAAAATATGGCCGTTTAATTGTTTCACCATAACAAGAGAGCAAATGGCTGCACCGAATTTGATAAAATTTTTGGGGTAGACTTGGAATAGCACTTAAAATTTAGTCCATATTTTGAGTTTATAGAACCGGGGGAGAAATAAATAAAAAATACATTATTAAACCTCCCTTTAGATAGCATTATGCAGATGATATTTGCTCTACCAAGTTATTTGGGAAAAAAAAATGATAAGTCACTAAACAACAGAATTAAACCAACTAAGTTTATATATTAAGAAAAAAATTGATACTTTTCCATTTTGCCGGCGCAGGCGATAAAGTCGCCAAAAATACTACAACCGATGCCAAACGGAATATCCCCACTGGTAACCTTTTACCGCCACATTTTCAAAACAAGTCACAGCTATTTCTTATCAGTCACGTCTTTTTCCTAATACGTCAAAAATGGATGAAAAAACAATGAAAATTTGGGATTTGCCCAGAACAGAGGAAGAATCTGTCAGATTCTTTCAAGCGAAAGGCGCTTTGTCTAAAATTGCTACTTGTGATAATAATCATGAAATGAAATTGTATTTCGGAAACGAAATTCAATGGCGCTGCAACCTTTCAACTTGTCACAGTAAAAGAAGTATCCGGAAAGGCACATGGTTTGAGTCATCGAAATTGAGTTTCTTGAAGTGTGTGAGGTTTATATATGGTTGGAGCGAAGAATTAACTTAAATGGTGTGAAAAGCAGTTGGAAATCAGTCACAGAACAGTTGTGGACTGTAATAACTACATGCGCGAGGTTTGTGTAGATTCTTTGCTTAAACATCAACAACGGAAAATAGGAGGACCTGATATGATCGTCGAAGTGGATGAAAGTATCTGATGGAAAAATTTAAAAGATTCGATTCGCAAATTTAATTTCCTTTTGAAGGTATGATGAAAATTTGAACGAGATAGTTAGGTTTCGTTCAAGCAGAGACACACGCAGTAAAACCTCAAATGAAAAATGTTCATTTGTAAATTGAAGACAGATGAAACATGTTAAGTAGAAATTCAATTCACTTTATTTGTGAAATAAAGCATATTCAGGCAATTTACATCACTTAGTAAAATCCATGCCAAAACATAAACAAGGCTATATACATAAAGCTCGAAAGCTTGTAAAGATTGAGTTGGGTTCTAGAACTTTTTTGAAGCATCTTTTGTAGTATATAAGTAAACGTATACTACCTTGATAACGTGTGTATTTGTCCGAAGCCACCACTGCTGGTATCACACTTGGCAGGAAAGATTCAATAACTTGAAGCACCGATACACTATGACTTCATACTATTCACCGTTAATAAACTCAGATAATTAATGTCGTGAACAACTACATGTTACTTTATCTAAATGCCGTCACTTAGCAGAACTTACAAGTCTGTGATATAAAAAGAACACATCCGACTTAAACTCGCATATCAAACATGTCGACTAAGAACTAAGTCCATCTTATCGTCGTAATATGTTAACGATAGCCTGCTAACTCTGTCCTAACAGATCGTCGTAACAGTCGACACAAGAACAGATCGAATCGGAATGAAAGAATGAAGAACGAATGATAAATGCTTCAAGAAAGTTCCATCTTATATACCCGATAATGGACCGTTCCGGAAACGCTCTCGGATATGCAAATGAGATGCGTACCCATTGGGAATCTGATTTGCATGACTCCTCATGATGGAAAAATGTTGCGGTTCAAGCCGGTTAACGGAAAGAGTCATTCACAAGAAATTTGCATGAACACCCGTTCACGGGAAACGTGAATCGCGATTTTTACATTTGATTTTTCCAACAATCGGCCCCCTCATACTAATCTCTGAGTCTCAATGCATATGCTACAAAAATGTATTCTGAAAAACCAAGACATTTAAATAAACACCTAGGTTTCCAGTATCCTACCAAAATCAAAATGCAGGAAAAAAAACACATTACAAAAATTTAAGTCAAAGACAAATACTTACAGCCATGAAAAAATTGTTAAGTATAGTAAGCTACATTGTAAAATCAACATTTACATCTAGTAGATATTTATATACAACATCATTTCAAAATTTAAGTATAGGCATTCAAAAATTTAAATTTAGTTTAAATTTAAAGTATAAATTTTAAGTATAAGCATGTTTAATGTAGTATAAAAGTTTAAAAAAAATTTTTAGTATAAGCACAGAATTTAAATTCACATTAAATTTGAGTATAAACATATTAGAATTCAAAAGTTTAAAATTTAGTCTATTAATACCACATAAGTATACATGATTAATACTACTAAATTGTACCGATATACTACAATATTTTTAAAAATACATGAGAAAACAGATAATGAATGTCCTTCATAAAAATTTCAACATTTACTTTCAACTAGCTTGAAAATCACAAAAATTTATACACATAAGCTACTAACTAGCATTATGCAAGAAATTGAAAAAGGATGTATATAGACTATAGTGTAAAGTGGACGAGATTCAACATTACAAAAATTTAAACTCAAGATATATTAGCTTATATCAATGAGGTTGAGCTAAACAATAATATATATAACATCTTAACAATTCTTAAAGTTGTAAATTCAAATTTAGCTTTTAAAGTTTGGACAAAATCATTAACCCTACAAAGGTTCATTTACTTTTCAAATATTTTACTACAAAATTTAAATATTCCTTCTTTAGTCATTGGTTTAGTAAAATGATCTGCTAAGTTATTTTTACTACTTATAAATTTGACTTTAAATAACTTATTGCCTATTAAGTTTCGTAGGAAATGATATTTTACATCAATATGCTTAGTCGTGTTATTTTCAATTGGAGAGTTAGAAAAATTTATTGCTGCTTGGTTATCGCTAAAAATGATACTATTATTTTTATTAAAGTTTAACCCAAGCGTACGACATTCCTCAATTATATTCTGTACCCATACCATTTCCTTAGCTGCTTCTGTTAAAAATACATACTCAGCTTCCATTGTTGACAAGCTGATGTACTTATGCTTGAAGGTTCGCCAAGAAATAGGTACATTATCAATAAAAAATATCATACCTCCAAGTGAAACACGGTCATCTCTATTTGCTGCAAAGTCAGAGTCGGAGTAACAGCTTAATTTTAACTCTTTAATATCAGATAAATTCAACATATAACCTTTAGTTTTTCCAACATATCCTAAAAGCTTTAACAAAGCATCCCATTGCTTAATGCCAGGGTTTTCTTGAAACTGAGATAATATGTTAATTGCATAACATATATCTGGTCTAGTCCTACTAGCTATAAAAGCTAAACACCCAATTAGATTTTTGTATGGAAATCTTTGCATTTGGTTCACTTCCTCACTTATCATTGGACAATCAACTTTACTTAAAATATTACCTTTAGTAATAGGAAGTGAAACAACTCGATATTTATACTGTTGGAATATTAGACACACTTTATCTATATATTGACTCTGATGTATAAAAAATTTGTTATCACATTCTTTAAATTCCACACCAAGTAGTTTCTTAATTTTCCCCAATATTTTGATATCAAACTCATTGCTAAGCAGTGAAACAATGTGGTCTATGTCTTTCTGATACTTGGAAAAAATAATTATGTCATCCACATAAACTATAATATACGAGGAGATACGCATAAGAACTTTGTTATTATGTATATAAGCACAATTACACCATTTAAGTTTTAAAAATTTCAATTCCCTTAATTTGGTGTCAAGTTCAATAAACCACTCTCTTCCACTTTGTTGAAGACCATAAATGGCTTTCTTCAACAAATAAATATAATCAGGATATTTTAGACTGACATAGCCTTGAGGTTGTTTCATGTAAACTTTCTGACTTAATTTAGCATAGAGATAAGCTGATTTGATATCTAATTGGAAAGGCATCCAACCAAGCATACATACAAAAATTGAGAAAAATGCTCTAATTATACTGAAGTTCACCACAGGGCTAAAAACTTCATCGTATGACTCTCCCTTTTTCTGACCTTGAGCCACCAAGCGTGCTTCAAATCTTTTAATATCCCCTTTCTCATCCTTTTTGACGGTGTATACCCATCTATTGCCTATATGCTTTTGTGAGGTGGATGCAGAAACTAGTTCTCAGACACCCCTCTCTTGCATTACGGCTATATCTTCATCCATTGCATTACACCATTTACTGGATTGGGAAGATTTAATCGTATCATTGTAACTCCTTGGTATTTTAATTTCAATGTTTCTTGCTTCTGGTCTGCCTCTGACCCTTCTTAGATTTTGCTTTTCCCAAAAATTAAATAACTGCTGATCATATTGTATATTCCTTTTTGTACAATATTTTCTCACGTCATTATGTGATCTCAGCCTTTTATCATTTCCCTTAGCATAATAATATACGTCAGTTCTATTCCCATCGGGTCTTGGTACTGCCTTTCACTGCCAAGTAATATCCGAGTAAGGAGTCATACTGGAATCAGCAGAAGAGTTCGTTTCCTCACTGGATTCAGACGGATCCTCACCAGTATCTTCACTCTCTCCTGCCCCTCCATCAGACTTCCACCTCGAATATTCCCCTTCGGAATGTCCTGAACTGTCATCTTTAGACATTTTAAAGGAGATAGTTTTGGGACAAATTGGGCCCAGGATGCTTTCCACTACTTCACTCTCTTCAAATCTTACATTGCAGGTTTCAACGGTACGTTTCCCCCCTGGCAAATGAATTCCATAGCCTTTGGTTCCAGTAGCATAGACTACCATAATGCCCTCTGTAGCTCTCATATCCAATTCTGAGCTGACTAGGTTTACCTACATAGGCTCTACAACCAAAAGTCCTAAGATGATTTACTGAAGGCTTTCTTCCACTGTAGAGTTCGTGGGGAGTTTTGTTTTTAAATTTGTGACATATTCTATTTTTAGTGTATGTAAAATACAATATGGTTTCTGCCCACATTCTGTCATTTAGATTACTCTCGTTCAACATAACTTTAACACAGTCAATTGCGGTTAAATTAAATCGCTCTGACACACCATTCTGTTGTGGTGTATAAGTGTTAGTTCGTTCTGCCTTGATTCCAATATTACTCAGATAAGCTTTGAACTTGTCATGACAGAATTCCATTTCATTATCTGTTCGGATACATAGAATCTTAGTACCTAGTTGCCTTTCATATCTGGTTTGAAACTCTTTAAAATGTTTAAAAACCTCTGACTTTTGTTTCATTAAATAAACAAAAACTTTGCGGCTATAATATCAGTGATGGATAGAACATACTTATTTCCACCATATGAAACTGTAGGCATGGGACCACAGACATCCATATGTAATAATTCTAATGGTCTAGTGGACCTAATCCTACCAATAGGTTGATATGAAACTCTCCTCGACTTGGCCAATTTACAGTGCTTACAATTTATCTTCCTGTATCTAAATCTAGGAAGTCCATTTACTGCAGAAACTTTGCTGGTTTGGTAAAGATAGTCAGCATTTATATGACAATATCTCTTATGCCATAGACAGTTTGCATCATTAGCCTCAGTTATTGAAATGCTAGGCTTATTTTTAGATTTAGTCATATTTCTTTTCTGCTTAGTTTTTGCCGAATCAGATTTACTTTCCTTAGGTACTATATTTACAGTATTTACACTTTTGATAGAACTAGTATCCCTTTCACTAGTTTTCTTATCCTTTTTAGTTTTCCCTCTCCCTTTCGATCCTTATCCTTAGACTCACGGTTTTCTGTGTTATTTGGCTCACCGGTACTATATTGAGGTTTTAGAAAATATATAACCCATTTTTCCTTTCAGCATAAAAAAATTTATCACCTTTGGGTGTAAAAAATCAAAGTACCCCATTAGCTCCCCTAAAACTGTAATTTTGTTCTTCTAGAACCAAGGCAGCTAATAGATTACGCCTAAGTTTCGGCGAATACATCACATCATTTAGCACAACACTTTTAATGTCCTTAAACTGGACGTACATTTCCACTGTCCTGATAGCCTCAACAGGACTTTCGATATCCCCTATTGCTAGCGACATTGAAGTGCCTTTACACTCATTACAATTAGAGAATAACTTAATATTATTACAAAAATGTTGCGTAGCAGCAGTATCTACTACCCAGTTGAGCCTATCGTTAGGATCGATAACAGTATTGGCTTCGATACTAGGAGACCTAAAAACTTCAATAAAACTTGATCAACTCTTTTTAACTTTAGGACAATTAATTTTTACATGACCTGTCTGTTTACAGTAAAAACACTTCACATTACTACTCTTAGAAATATTTACAACATCAGTCTTAGTTTTAGAAACATTTCTAGTATTAACATTATTTCTAGAGGTACTAACATTTGGCAATTTAAAATTAGATTTTTTTGCACTATTTACAACACTTTTAGATGTAAAAGAAGCAGAATTAAAACTTACAATTCTTGCCATGTCAGCACTCTGTTGACGAAGTCTGCTTTCCTCACATGATAACTCAGCTTGGATCTTGTTTAGCTTGATGGTTGGTTGGTTGGTTGATTATGGTTTAATGGCACAAGATCCAAAGAGGATATGCTGCGCCAGACATATGGTACTAAGATACATAAATTAGTATGGATTAAAGCACATGTATAATTTAAAAGAGTGATAATGTGTGAAAAAACCATGACTATGGAACATGTACAACAATGAAAACGAGATGAAAAATGACTAAAGGTTATAAAAGGTGAAGTTCAAAATGATGGAAAAAACCAATGTCCAGTAGGAATGGGAAAAGCTCCAAATGAGGATTTTCTCCAATCAATTCTGCCAAATGTAAAGTATAAGTCTTGAAATGCTTAAAACGGAACTGTTTATATTTCGAACACTCAATTAAAATATGTTTGATACTTGCTGACGTCTGACAACTATTACAAAAGGGTTCAATTTCTCCTAAAAGTAAGTGTCTGAGGGTAAAAAGAGTATGACCAATGCGCAAACGAGTTACTATAACATCAAATTTAATACACTGAAAACTAGTCCACTTTTGTATTAAAGGCTTTACCTTATACAATTTATTTTGAGTTTGCTGATTCCATGACAGTTGCTGCTTATCATATAATATTTTACTAATAGTTTTTTTAATATCTGTCAAAGGAATGGGATGATTCAAAATACGATTAGCTGTTTTTGCAGTGGTATCAGCCAATTCATTTCCCTTTATACCCACATGTTCCGGAACCCAACAAAATTGAATATGGTGTCCTCGTCCCTTCAGACGATGCACAAGTTGGAAGATATCTGAGGCAATGGGATGAAGCATGGCCATGCTGGATGAAAGTAATTGCAAAGAACTTAACGAATCTGTATATATGATGTATTTTTTTACCCTTTGATGGGTGATGAAAATTAATGACTGGTGAATTGCTGTGATTTCTGCAGTAAAAATGGAGCATGAGGTATGAAGTTTAAAAGACTTAACTATATCATTACATACATATGCAAATCCGACATGTGCTGCTGTTTTGGAGCCATGTGTAACTATAGGAGTGAACTCCTTAAATAAATCTCTATGTTCTGCAAAAAGTTGAACATAAATGGAATCAGGTGTACTACTCTTTAAAAAATTACTGAAAGGATTGAGAAAAATAAAATTTGGGACTTGCCATGGAGGTATATTACAAGCCTTTCTCTTTCTAACATTGAGATTTTCTAGTGGAGTTGATGATACACTATTGCACATTCGTATGCCAAAGGAAGGAATACAGGAGGGTAGGGCTGAATACAGTCGATCGTACTGCACATCCAGGATGATCCATTGCAAAGGATGGTAGTTCATGGACATGACTCTAAAATGAAAATTCAGTGAGAGCTGTTCTCGCCTGAGTTCGAGTGATGTCTCATTACAGTCAACATATATGCTTTGAATAGGAGAAGTTTTGAAGGCACCAGAACATATAAGAGCATTATTATGAATTGGATCGAGCTTCTTAAGCACAGATGGTCGTTCTGATCCATACACAGAACATCCATAGTCAAGCTTTGACCGAATAACAGCTCTATAGATTCGATGCATAGAAATCCGATCTGCACCCCATTTGGTATTTGAAAGAACTTTTAAGATATTCAGAGCTTTCTCACATTTCGTTCGCAGTCTTTGGATGTGGGGCAAGAAAGTGAGTTTCTTATTAAACCAGATTTCGAGAAATTTGACTTCGTCTACTACTGTGATCTTAACATCTCCCATAAAGATTTCTGGGGGTAAGTGAATTCCACGTTTTCTTGTGAAGTGAAAACAACATGTCTTTTGAGTAGAAAAACTGAATCCATTCAAGTTTACCCATCGCAAGATACAATTAACAGCAGCTTGTCATTGTCGCTCTACTGAACGCATGTCATGTGCCTGATAGGAAACTTGCAGTTCATCAACATACATGGTTTTATGAACTGACAATGGTAATTGGTTTAAAATGCTGTTGACCTTGATATTAAAAAGTGTCACACTCAGTACACTTCCCTGTGGCACTCCTTCTTCTTGTACATATGTGTGAGAGAGAACTGAACCAATGCGAACTTGGAATGTACTAAAATCTAAAAAGTCTTGGATAAAAATGGGAAGATTACCCTTTAAATTAAAATCAAATAGGTCCTTAATAATACCATAGCACCATGTTCGATCATAGGCTTTGTCTATATCAAAAAATATGGAAACTAAATGGTTTCGTCTAAGATAGGCAGTCCTAATTTGTGATTCTAAGGAAATTAGATTGTCGATGGTAGATCTACCTTGTCGAAAGTCACTTTGATGTGGCGATAATTTTTTATTGTCTTCTAAAAAATATACAAGCCTAGCGTTTACCATTTTTTCAAGCAGTTTACATACACAGCTTGTAAGTGTTATAGGTCAATAACTTAAAGGACTTAGTGGGTCCTTACCTGGTTTCATGATGGGAATGGTGATAGCTCTTTGCCATGATTTAGGAAATTTATGTTCGAACCAGATTCTGTTGAACAGCTGCAGGAGGTTCAACAAGGAGGAGTCATGAGAAAGGTGTTTTAGCATGAGATAATTAATTTTGTCTGGTTCACTACAAGTTTTGTGTGTTTTTGATAAAGCTGTCATCAACTCTGTCATGGTAAATTCTGAATTGTACTGCTGATTATTTGCTTCTAGGAAAACAATAGGTTTACTTTCGGACCTGAGTTTGTGAGTTAGAAATGGTTCAGGGTAGTTTGTTGCATTAGAGACATTTGCAAACTCTTCGGCCATTTCATTAGCAATGTCTAACGAGGAACTAATAGTTGAACCGTTGCAATTTAGAATGGAAATGGGATATTCTCTATATAATCCAGAACACTTTTTCATCCCTCCCATACGATTTTGCTTGGAGTAGAGAAAGTTATTTCGGATACATACTTTTGCCATGACTTCCGTTGACACTTTCGACAAACTCTTCTAGCAATTGCTTTTGCTTGCTTAAAAACTATGTAATTGGTCATTGTAGGATAACGCTGAAAAATACCCCAAGCCTTACGTTGTTGCTTAATGGTCACCATACATTCAGAAGTCCACCAAGGAAAGTGAAATTTGGTTGTTTTTAACGAGCTTTTTGGAATAGCATCATCTGCTGCTTTGATCAGCAGTTGAGTAACTCTATCCACCACAGTGTCAATATCTCTGCTTTGGATAATACCAGTGGTAATCTCAGCAAGGTGAGTATATTGTGTCCAATTGGCTTTTGAAAAAATGTATCGAGATGGTTTTTTAACAGATGATCTGACATGACTGTCAGACAGGATGATAGGAAAATGATCACTATTATGGAGATCATTATCAACTGTGAAGTTCCAGAATAGAAATATGGCTGGTGTACATATAGCAATGTCGATACTGTGATAGGTCCTGCTAGGTTCATGAAAGTAAGTGTATTCCTTATTATTAAAAAGGCACAGACTGTGAGCACTAAGACACTGTCAATTTGCTGTCCTCTGCTATTTATGTCTTTGCTTCCCCACAGAGGACTATGACCATTGAAGTCACCCAAGATCAGATATGGAGTAGGAAGTTGGCTAATCAATCTATTGAGTTCACTTTGATTAATGTGGTTATTAGGTGGAAGGTATATACTGCAAACTGTAATCAATATGGTAAGATGAATTCGGACAGCCACAGCTTGTAGCTGAGTATTTAAGCGAAGAATGGTAGATGCGTAGTTATGAGATACAAGCAAGACAACACCACCAGAAACCTTGTCTCCTCCATGATCATAGTTTTTCCTAATAGTGCTAAAATGGTGAATTTTAACTGTGTCTGCAGATTTTAAGAATGTTTCTTAGAGCGCTATACAAGCAGGATTGTATGTATTCAAAAGAGCTTTAATGTCATACAGTTTATTGCGAAGATTTCGACAATTCCAAGAAATAATAGTAGCCATAAAAAAAATTTAATCTGATGAGACAGAAGCAAGCTGCTCTTGGAAGGCCTCATCTGTCCCCATCTCTTCATCTTCAGAAACATATCCATGTACAGCATCATCCTCATAATCATCATCAGATGCCTGATTTTTAGACTTTTTCTTTAAAAAGTCTGTTCTTTCAAGGGGTCTTTTGGTGGTAGGACCCTCTTTAGATATTTTCAACTTTAAAGATTTATGTTTTGCTTTTACATTTTTAGTATTAGTATCTTTAATTTTGCTTGTCTTATCATGTATTGTTTTGTTTTCAGTGGTTCCATGGAAGTTAGATTTAGTATTTGTTAAAGGATTTGCAGGTTTTATATATGTGTTAGAAGGTGCTGATTTTTTAAGTGCAGTCGATGTTTCTGTTACAGGAAATGTTAATGGTTGATCTTCTGATTCTGTTTGAGTACCAATAGAAATCATTTGTTTACTGTTTCTCATGGGAGCAGCATATGAGATACCGGCTATAGGTGTACGGGAACATACTATTTTTCTTGCTTCTGGATATGAGGAATTACTCTTTACTTTAAGGGTCAATATTTCTTTTTCAAGCTTAAACGTAGGACATGATCGTGAGTAAGATGGGTGTTCACCCTCACAATGTTTGCATTTTGCTGTCTCAGAACAAGAGCTACTATCGTGTCCAACCACTGCAAAATTAGCACAAGTCACTTTTCCTCGCCATGCCAACTTTGAGCGTCCAAATCTTTGACAAGTGAAGCATCTCAGGGGGTTTGGAATGTACGGTCTTACTGAACATTTAAGATATGCTATGTTTAATGTTTGGGGCAGAATTAGTGTTTCGAAAGTTAATATCAAATGTTTTGTTGGTATAAATTTTTCCTCTCTTCGTATATTTATGTGGTGGACGCCACATACTTTCTGTTGTCTTAGGTTTGTTAAAATTTCTTTTTCAGAGTCAAAACTGAGGTTTGGTTCTGAGATTACCTCCTGTGAGAAATTTAAAGATCTGTGGATGGTAGCATTTACTTCAAAGTTTCCCATTGTTTTCATACTCAAGATGTTTTTTGCTTGTGCACTGGATGACACCTGCACCATTAGATCTCCTGATCTTAGTTTTTTTATTGAAACGACATCACCAACAATTGCTTGTATGCTTTTTTGTATCAGAAATGGTGAAACATTACTGAAAGAACCATCTACTTTTTTCAGGATGAAATATCTGGCCTCTGATGGTAAAGATGTTTGATTTTCATAGGAATGATGTCTCATAGATCTTGAAGCTTCCTCCTTCTCTACCTGGTCTGCCCAATTGGAACGACCCACCCTGGAGGGTAAGGGGATAGTTGGAGTCGAACTTGAAAGGCATGAAGAACCCGAGACACAAGGCATTCTCGAATTCTCCATGCTTGTAACCACTAATAAAAAAACCACGGTTTACTTCCAAATCGATCGGAGCCCCCGCGGGCTCCGTCTCCCCACACTTTTCTAACGTGCCAAGTGTAACCGCCGGAGTCATTCACAAAGCCAGATGATGGAGAGCGCGGGCCATAACGTGCACCTGGTGCACAGGGCCCATGGACCAGCAAGGATCCATGGGGGATTTCTCGATATGAAACATTCTCCATCATCCAACCAACGCAACCAAGGGACTCACCTCTGGAACTGTTTACTGCAAACGTTTCTCGAAAGCAAAACTACTGATGCACGCAGCTCTACCTCTTTCGCATCATACCCACATGAACCCATTCCCGAGCCCAAAGGATGTACCTTACGGCAGAGGCCGAAGAGTGGTACTAGGGCCCATAGAGCAGATGTGATGTTTACTAAGGGCTCGGCATTGATGACACCAGCAGCTGAGAGGGACAAGAAACACAAAACACAAAAGGAGAACAAAAGAAAAAAGAAGGGGAAAGGAGAATAGACAAATAAAAGGAGGAGGAAAATAAAAGAGAGAAAGAAAAAAGGAAAGAAAAGGATTGCTAAGGTACCTCAGGATTGCAACACCCGTATTCACTAAAGCTTGTTTAGCTTGAAATCCGCATCAGACCATCTATAGATGATTTTCATAATTCCTTGATATTCTTCAGGCAAATATCGAATTGCTTGAAAAGCCACATAAAGGTTCTCGATGGGATGATTAGAGTCCTTTAGTTTAGTCACTGCCTTCCGGAGTTTCGCACAGAAGATGTCGACGGGCTCGTCCGGCCCTGGCCTGATGTTGAAGAATTCATCTAGCAGTCTGATGAGATTCGCTCTATTTGGAGCTTCAAAATGTTGCTTCAAAGTTTCCCAGACTTGACTCGGTTCGTCAGAAACATTAACAAGTTCTTTAAATTCTTGTGGTAAACTTTGATAAATGATGGCGAGAGCTCTGTCTTTTAGACGATAGAAGTCATCAAAATCACAGCGAGTCTTCTTCGAGTGGTTTCACGGTTCCCGCTACGTGACAGAAGCACCCCTCTCCTTTAAGGACGAATGAGATTTCCGTGCTCCACATAGTTGTCTCGGGACAGCAGCTCGATTCTATTTGCCTCCATGGCTAGTAGAAAGATGAGGAAGAAGCAAACACAAGTCTCTTGCACACTTGTTTACAAATGTCCGTATATCAAAATGGTGCCAGTCGCAGCCCCCATCTGAATACCTCTATGCACTTAGAATATCACTTAACACTCACTGTGGTTTTTTGGCAGTAAAACTTGGCCCCATAACCTTTTGATGGAAAAATTTTAAAGATTCGATTCGTAATTTTAATTTCCTTTTGAAGGTATGATGAAAATTTGAACGAGATAATTAGGTTTCGTTCAAGCAGAGACACACGCAGTAAAACCACAAGTGAAAAATGTTCATTTGTAAATTGAAGACAGATGAAACATGTTAAGTACAAATCCAATTCACTTTATTTGTGAAATAAAGCATATTCAGGCAATTTACATCACCTAGTAAAATCCATGCCAAAACGTAAACAAGGCTATATACATAAAGCTCGAAAGCTTGTAAAGATTGAGTTGGGTTCTAGAACTTTCTTGAAGCATCTTTTGTAGTATATAAGAAAACGTATACTACCTTGATAATGTGCGTATTTGTCCAAAGCTACCACGACTGGTATCACACTTGGCAGGAAAGATTCAATAACTTGAAGCACCGATACACTATGACTTCATACTATTCACCGTTAATAAACTCAGATAATTAATGTTGTGAACAACTACACGTTACTTTATCAGCCGTGTTCACGCGGAGTACGATCACGTTAAACATGTGGGTCCGTAAGTCCTTCCGAGAGGTTGGTGGTAGGGGAAGGAGGGTACGGTCCCTGTGGATGCCTCCCCCACTGGGTTCCGGTCTAAATTGGGTGGCACTTCCCGGCCGTCCAAACAGTTACCTTACACCTTTCTGGTAGGTCGGATGGTCTGGGTCTCAACAACAACAACGTTACTTTATCAGGGCCAACGGCCGTACCGTGTGCTAAAAACACCGGATCTCGTTAGATCACCGAAGTCAGGCAGTATCGACCATGGTTAGTACTAGGGTGGGTGACCACCTGGGAACACCGCGTGCTGTTGGCACATTTCGGGCGCGGTAGCCCGGTGGTTTGCGTACTGGATTTGCACTTAGCCACAACTGCCGCCGTGTTCATGCGGAGTACGATCACATTAAACATGTGGGTCCGTAAGTCCTTCCGAGAGGTTGGTGGTAGGGGAAGGAGGGTACGGTCTCTGTGGATGCCTCCCCCACTGGGTTCCGGTCTAAATTGGGTGGCACTTCCCGGCCGTCCAAACAGTTACCTTACACCTTTCTGGTAGGTCGGACGGTCTGGGTCTCAACAACAACGTTACTTTATCAAAATGCTGTCACTTAGCAGAACTTACAAGTCAGTGTTATAAAAAGAACACATCCGACTCGCATTTCAAACATGTCGACTAAGAACTAAGTCCGTCTTATCGTCGTAATATGTTAGCAATAGCCTGCTAACATCGTCCTAACAGATCATCGTAACAGTCGATGCAAGAACAGATCGAATCGGAATGAAAGAATGAAGAACGAGTGATAAATGCTTCAAGAAAGTTCCATCTTATATACCCGATAATGGACAGTTCCGGAAACGCCCCCGGATATGCAAATGAGATGCGTACGCATTGGGAATCTGATTTGCATGACACTTCCTGATGGAAAAAAGTCATGGTTCAAGCCGGTGAACGGAAAGTCGTTCACAAGAAATTTGCATGAACGCCCGTTCATGGGAAACGTGAATCTCTATGTTTACATTCAATTTTTCCAACAGTGTGTTCACAAAGCGCAAAAACAATGTGGGATGGATTCTACCACAACAGTAGATCTTTGGTGGAGTTTGCCGTGAAACAAATGAATATTTCCTTGTGAAGGTGCCAAATCGATCCATGAGCATTATATTAGAAGCAATTAAGAAAAATAACGAAAAAGGAACTATAATATATTCCGATTCGTGGAAGTCATATTGTACTGAAAAACTGGAAGAGGAAACTTTCCAACATTTCAAAGTGAACCATAAATACAATTTTGTTGATCCGGAAACTGAAACGCACACACAAAAAATAGAAAGACTGTGGGGTTGCGCCAAATGACGAAATAAGAAACACAGAGGAACGGAACGTCATCATCTGAAAGTTATGTTGCGGAATTTATATAGAGAAAAGAAATGAAAGACCCATTTGAAAAAATTTTAAACGATATTAAAATGTTTGTTTATGCCTCCAAAGTAAAACACTCTTAGAATTAACATTTTTTTATGTGTATACTGTGTGTTGTCGCCAATAAAGCCTGCTTGGCAAAATTTGCACATGCGAAATGAAAAAGTACCACAAAATTATATATATATACGAGGCATGTTTTTTAAGTAAGTACCGTTTTGGAATTAAAAAAAGACGTGCAAAGATATCGCAATAATTTTATTTCTACATGAAAGCCTGTACCTTAATCTACTTTTCTACATAATTTCCGTGAATATTGAGGCACTTGTCATAACGTGGCACCAGTTTTTGAATACCCTCCTCATAAAATTCTGTCGCCTGACTTGTTAACCACTGTATCACAACTATTTTGACTTCGTTATCGTCTTGAAGACGCTGACCACCCAGGTGTTTCTTCAAGCGCAGGAACAAATGGTAGTCGCTGGGCGCCAGATCAGGGCTGTATGGAGGATGATCTAGAGTTTCCCATTTAAAAGATTTGATGAAATCTTTGGTCCGATTAGCCACATGTGGACGGGCATTGTTATGCAGCAAAACGATACCCTTACTCAACTTGCCACGTCTTTTGTTCTGGATTGCACAACGCAGATTGTTCAATGTCTCACAATAAGACGCTGCATTGATTGTCTCATTACGAGGCAGAAACTCCACTAACAATACTCCTTTTTTGTCCCAAAAAACTGTGCACATGATTTTCCGGGCAGAAATTGTTTGCTTAAACTTCACTCTTTTGGGTGATGATGAATGTCGCCATTCCATGGATTGTTGTTTTGATTCTGGTGTGACGTAGGCCACCCATGTTTCGTCACCAGTAACAATTTGGTCTAAAAAATCTTCACCTTCATTGTGGTACCGCTCAAGGAAAGTCAATGCACTGCCTAAACGTTGGGTTTTGTGCAAATCCGTCAACATTTTTGGAACCCAACGTGAACACAATTTCCGGTAATTCAAGTTCTCGGTCACAATGCGATACAAAACACTACGAGAATATTGAGGAAACCAGTCGCACATTGATGAAATTGTAAAGCGTCTGTTTTCTCTCACCTTTTCTTCCACTTTCTGCACCAAATCTTCATTAAAGACCGAAGGACGCCCACTCCGTTCTTCATCATGCACATTTGTGCGGCCATCTTTAAATGCTCTCACCCATTTCCTTACCATTCCATCACTCATAATGTTTTGTCCGTAAACTTCACAGATCTCACGATGAATATCGATCGGTTTTACGCCTTTAGCACTAAGAAATCGTATAACAGCCCGTACTTCACAATCGGCGGGACTCACGATTGTCGGAGGCATCTTAAACACTCAGTAAACAACGTATACAATGAAGAATCAGACTGTAATGGCGTCAGTGCGTAGACAAGAGTTGTAGGTAACCAGCGCGCATGCGCGGAACGCCGACCGTAGCGCTGCGGCGGCGGAATCGCAAAACGGTACTTACATAAAAAACATGCCTCGTATATATATATATACATACTGCTAAGCAATGGGGTTAAACCCAATGAGTTAAAACAGAGGTAAATCTGTTTTGTTTTAAATAATATAGAAATGTATATAAATAAATTTTATCAGAATTACATTTTTGATTGGATTATATCCATCATGTCCTTTGGTTTAAAGATCACAGGGATTAATGATATTTTTCAAACTCTGATATCATCTGTTTTATTTTGGTGAAACATTTTTCAAAAGCTATATATTGTATGGATATGTTTTCTAATACACAGGTGGGAATATAAAGAGTATGGGTATGTCTACTAATACACTGAAAATATAAATATTACAGATAAATCTTCTAATCCACAAGAACATAACATAGTACAGGTATATCTTTTAATAAAATTTTAACAAGTTTTTATTTTGTCATATATATTGATTCAAATTAATATTTTCTGTAAATTTGTTTAGAAAAGGGATCACAATGTTTTACATATCAGATCTACCTCTGAAGAGAATTTTATATAGCGAGAACAGATTCTTAAAACCTCAAATGGTATGACATCAAGCATGACATATTGCGTACAAATGTCGGTTTTGAAACCAGTCAAATTTCATTCATGTCAAAGAAAAATACTTATAAAAATGCATCTTCAATAAATGTGCTGTATACTAAGTAAATGTATTCAGCTATTGAAATAAACCAATTGAGCTAGGAATGCTAATTAATATCTTTTAAACTTATGGAAAGTAAATTCACCATAATACATAATATGTTGTTGTTGTTGAGACCCAGACCGTCCGACCTACCAGAAAGGTGTAAGGTAACTGTATGGACGGCCGGGAAGTGCCACCCAATTTAGACCGGAACCCAGTGGGGGAGGCATAATACATAATATGTGGAGAAACTCATGGAAATGCAGTCTACATTGGAAAAATAATTTTAATTCATAATTGAATAATATTAGTAAAGCAAGGTTTGATCAGTAAGTAAACTGGTTCATAACATAAATATTCTATATAATGTATATTTCTTTCTGTAATGAATATTTTTTAATAAATAAAATGCTGTAACATGCAGGCAATATTAGATGAGAAATATATATATATATATATATATATATATATATATATAGAACTAATTCAAACAACATTAAAAACCTTTATAGGGTATGAACTAATTACTGAGTAATGAGAAATGTTTGAAAACAGAAAAAGTTAAAAATAATTCATATGTCATTAATTTAACACACACAGAAGAAACATACTTATAGTGTTTAATGCTTATATATGTGCTGCATGCTTCCTTAATAGTATTTTCCACACTGTGAAACAATTTTATATAATATATTACAAAAATATCTGGACTCATGTTAAGTATAGAATATATAAACATTTAAAACGTGGAATATGTAAAAATAAATGCTCTGCTGATTACAAAATATAAAGAAAGAATAATTTCACAAGCAAGTGCATTCAAAAGACTGAAAAGACTGACACCCCAGATTAGATGACGAGGGATTTCAATTAGTTCAAAAACTGCACGCTGCCCGTGCCAAGAAGACTGAGATCCTCTCTACTGCTTGACAGATTTCTAGATCCTCTCTACTGCTTGACACCCCCCCCCCCAATCTAAATAATTTTGATGCTGAAGTTGATGTCCCGGCACCTGACGCCGATCTTGTAATTGTTAAAGATGCTGCTGCTCCCAAAAGAGAGCGCCCCCCCCCCTTCTTCATTGCGGTCACCACAAACTGGTCACAGCTGATTCAGGATCTTAAAAACATTGTAGAAAATCTTACTAGTAAACTCACCGGCTCAGGTGACTTTTTAAAAGTACACGTTAGCAGTAGAGACGACTACATTAAAATTCAAAAATTTTTTAATATTGAACAAGGTGGAGTTCAAATCATATATTTTAAATGAACAAAAACCTATCAAAATTGATATCAGAGGTCTCCCCATTTGTACGAGTACAACGGAGATTATGCAGGAACTGGAAAACTTGGGTCACAAGCCGATTAGTGTTACACAGCTGGCAAGGGGACCCAAGTCGAACAGGGTCATGATGCCGTTGTACTACATACAAATGCCAAAAAGCCCAGTTAATGATAATATTTATAGTATAACTAGCCTTTTCCACACTGTGGTTAATATAGAAAAATATCGTGGCCAAAAGCAGGTCAGTCAATGTTTTAGATGTCAATCCTTCTTCCACACAAGCAACGGGTGTCATCTGCAACCAAATTGTGTTAAGTGCGCCCAGGCTCACCTAATCAAAGGCTGCATCAAGACTCCTGATGCACCGTGCAAATGTGTGAACTTGCAGAGGAGCGCATCCCGCCTGCTACTGTAACTGCCCGAGATTTCCTAAATACAACCCCCCCCCCCCCTCGAACTCCACCTTCGAAAGAAAACTAGCCAACCCACAGCGCTCATACGCTAGCATTAAAGAAGGACGTAGCGAGGGTCCCAAAAAGACGTTGAACGTCACTCCTAAATTAACAGCGCTCCAGGGAGCATCCACTAAAAACGCTGATGATGATGATTTTCTAAATTATCTATTCTGCTTCGAGGACCGATACGGAATAGATGTCACTAGCAGGGCATTTAAGAATGCCCTACCTGCTATGCGGTCTGCTCCGACCGAAATTGACAGAATACATGTTCTGTACGAGAGCATTTTCGATCTCGTGGGATCAGGTTACCCCCCCCCCCCCCATTGGCCATGGTTGTGCCCGTGAAAAGCTTGAAGGATCTTACCATTGGCATCTGGAATGCCAATGGACTCAAAGGTAAAATCAGTGAAGCTAGGGACTTTTGTATAGCATATAACTTAGATCTGTTCTTGGTCCAAGAGACCCACTTCAGTCCAGGGAACACCTGCAAGATTGCTAACTACAATCTTTACAATTACGACAGGCCTCGAGTTAGCAATCGCGCCTATGGCGGTACAGCTATCTACGTACGCAGTTGCATTCCACACTCTTGAGTGTCCCCCCCCTTCGGGCTGGTGAAGCCACTGTTGTGCAGATTACACTGTCCAACAATCCCGTTCTGACCATTGCATCTGCCTACTTCTCTCCTCTGCTGCAAGATAGGCCTGTCATCACAGACTTACAGTCACTTTTCAGAATTTCGCCTCATGCAATCGTTGCTGGTGACTTCAACGCCAAGCACCAAGCCTGGAACTGCCCTCGAGCCAATGGTCGCGGCTTTAAGCTTAAACGCTGGGCCGACGATCATAACCTCGATATTGTTGCTTCGGTGGATTCCACTCATCTGAATGCTGTCATCGACTTTGCCGTCACCAGCAACATTCCCTACACGTATTGCATGGAGGCTTTCAACGAGCTTCAGTCTGATCATCTCCCGGTTATCTATACGCTTGAACTGCACAAGTACTGTCTTAAGAACAGCGTCAAGTTGAAGACCAACTGGGGCAATTACAAGAGCCTTCTGGCCAAAGAGTTGCCCCCCCCTCTGCCAGTTCCATAGACCGGTTGGACGAGGAGGTGGAAAAGCTAGAGCATATGCTTCAAGACGCCTACTCCGCGTCCTCTCGGCCTAGGAGCACTAAAGTCAATTTCTACAAGCTTCCTACGGATATCAGGGAGATGATCAGAGACAGAAACCGTCTAAGGAAGGATTGGCAGACCAGCAGAGACCCCAGCCTTAAGCATGAACTTAACTTCATGCGCTCGCTGGTTAGGTCACGCATTAAGGCTTTTACAAGCGCACGATGGAACACTTATGTTGAGTCCTTAACGACTGATGACAACACAATTTGGAGAGCGACCTCCCTTAGTCGTAGGCACAAAACACACATTCCTACTTTGGTCGGTCCTAACTGTAGGGCCACCTCAAACACACAAAAGGCTGAACTACTGGCAGACAGTCTTAGAAGTTGTCCCAACCGTGTGAGCCATTACATCCCATTTGAAGGGGAGGTAGATATGGTAAATCTGGAGTGCCCAGTAGCGATTTGCAAGATACCAACGCTCGAGAAGTTGAACGAATGTCGTATTAATATGTTCGGATATGAAAAGGGGGCAGTTTTTCCTCTCCAAATATCCGAGCGGGAGGCCTCCGATGTAATTAACTTACTTTTAAACAGCGATGGGGTCCAGCAACAATATTGCCTCATTCGCAATTTCTCTCGTCTTCTCGGCGATGTAACATCTCATGACGGACAAAGCTACATTTGCTACTGGTGCCTCCACAGATACCATCGTGAAGACCTTCTACAGAAGCACATTCCATTTTGTAGAGAGCATGCTCCTCAGTGGGTCACGATGCAAAGTTCCGAAAAAAGTATCCTCAAGTTTAACATGGGACACTATCCGCACCCTGTGCCCTTTGTAATTTATGCAGATTTCGAGGCGCTCCGGGTTAAGATGAGTAGCAGCGAACCGTCTCGTAAGAATTCCTTTACGGAAAAGATTGCTCTTTACGAACTTTGTGGATATGCTTACGTAGTGATCGATCCACAGGGCAAGTGCTTCCGAGATCCCAAAGTCTATCGAGGCACAGAAGCAGTCATGAAATTCGTCGAAGATATCTTGCGAGAGCAGGACGAACTCATTCCCAAGATCAAAGCCAACAGGCCAATGAAGTTAACCAGGAGTGAGGCCGCTTCATTCGAACAAGCCACAGAATGTTATCTGTGTAAACGACCATTCAAGCACGACGGTGAAAGGTATGTAGGGAAATGCAGAGACCACGACCACATCAGTGGTGCATATCAAGGAGCACTGAATGTGGTGTGTAATTTAAAATTTCGCCTCCCTACTACCATTCCGGTAGTGTTTCATAATTTGAAGAATTATGACGGCCACCACCTGATGTCAGGACTTGGCAAATTTAAAGATTACGAAATTGTCCCCATCGCAGTAAACATGGAGAAATACATATAATTTCCCATACAGAAGAAAACCAAGGGTGTGAGGCTGCATTTTATTGACAGTCTTCAATTTTTAAACACCTCCTTGCATAAATTAGTAGATAATTTACCGAAAGGACAATTTAATATCACAGCTGCTGCTATGCCGAACCATACGGATTTGCTGCTACGCAAGGGGGTGTGGTGTACCCATACGAGTACATGGACAACGTATGGAAAATTTGAAGACCGAGTGCTGCCTCCACTTTGTCATTTTTTAGCACCTTAACAGAAGAGCACGTATGTGAGGATTATGAACACGCTCATAATGTATGGAGGACATTCAATTTGGAAACCATGGGCGATTATCATGATTTATACGTGAAAACGGATGTCCTTCTGCTGGCCGACGTATTTGAACATTTTAGGAAATTGTGTATGAGGTACTACGGTCTGGATTGTGCTCACCTAATGACTGCTCCGGGGCTGGCGTGGCAGGCCTCCCTGAAGATGGTAGATCAGCCCTTGGATCTTCTGACTGACATCGACATGCATCTTTTCGTTGAAAGGGGGATTGGAGGGGGAATATCGGTCATCATTAAACGGTGGGCACGGGCAAACAACCCATACATGTCAGAGTATGCTCATACGGAGCCCACCCGGTATCTAATGTATTTAGATGCGAATCATTTGTACAGGTGGGCAATGTCTCAGCCCCTACCCTATGGAAATTTTGAGTGGGTGTCACCTTCCATCGCCAGTGAAGAGTGGATTTTGGCTATTTCCAGTGGTGGAGCAGATGGGTATATATTAGAAGAGGATTTGGACTACCCATCTGAACTGCACGACCTTCACAACGATTACCCACTTGCCCAGGAAAAGTTGAAGATCAAAGAAGAGATGATTTTACCATACACGGTAGAAGTCATGAAAACAACTAAAATGCCTCGGTTCCAGAGTCAAGAAAAGTTAACTCCAAATTTATTTAATAAGAAGAATAATATTGTCCATCATGAAAATTTAAAATACTATCTGGAACTGGGGCTTAAATTAACAAATGTCCATAAAATACTCAAATTCAAGAAACGAGCCTGGTTGAAGCCCTACGTTGACTTTAACACGGAACATCGTAAAGGGGCCCAATCAGGTTTCGAGACAGATTTTTTTAAATTGATGAACAATGCCGTGTATGGTAAATGTATGGAAAATCTGAGGAACCGGGTCAAAATCGCTCTAGTGAAGGACGAAAAACGTGGGGAGAAGCTTCTGGCGGCATCCACATTTAAATCTTTCAAAATATTCAATGAAGATTTGGTAGGGGGTCGAGCGATTGTACAACAACATCGTACTCATAAGAACCATATACGTCGGTTTTGCCATTCCTGAGCTCAGTAAACTCCTCATGTACAGATTCCACTACAACTATATCAAGCAGAAATATCAAAATAAAGCTACACTTTTATTCACCGACACCGACTCTCTAACATATGAGGTCGAGTGTCGGGATTTTTATAGATATGAAAGAGAGCGCCCACCTCTTCCACACATCGGATTATCCTACAAGTCATTCCGCCCACAATCTGTCAAACAAGAAGAGGATTGGGTCTTTTAAAGATGAATTAAACGGAGCACCGGGACTTGAGTTTGTGGGACTCAGGTCTAAAATGTATTCTCTCCTCTCTACAGTGGGGGAGAAGAAAACAGCAAAGGGCTTCTCCAAAACTATTGTAAAAAAGCACATCAAGCATGAAAATTATAGAGAATGCCTGGAGCAATCTACGACCACAAGATCCTTTCAACATCGCATAGGGAGTGAGTGTCATCGTTTGTAGACAATAAAGCGAAGTAAATTGGCACTCTCTACTTATGATGATAAGATATGTTTTGGAGGATGGTATACATACCTACGCCCATGGACACTGTAAAATTCCTAAACAGTAGGTATGCCAACTCCATTTCAAGGGTTTTACATTTACATTTTTTCCCCTCTCAAGAAGATTTAAAGATTTTTCCATGTTTGCTGCGCAAGACCATTTCAAGATTTTACATACGAAATTTTTATATTTTTATCAAGATTTTTACATATTTATCAAGATTTTTACATTTCTACCAAGATGTTTTACATTTTGAATACAAGAGTCTCATACAGTGTATTTTCCTGAATTGTGCTTCCCTCGTAACATCTTTCAAAGATTTTTTACATTTTGAATTCAAGAGAAGATCCTTTTCAAGATTTTTTCATTATACTTCCCTCGCAAGAAGATTTGCAGATTTTTACATTTTTTGTTGTAAGATTTCCATACAGTACATTTTCAACAATTTACATTCCTCATATAAAGTTTTGAAGATTTTTAAATACATAGCAAGAACTTTTCCTGAATTAAACACACCTCATATGAACTTTTGAAGACTTTTACCAAGATTTTTTTTTACATTTTGAGTACAAAATTTTCATACAGTGTATTTTCACTTTCCCGGTAAGAAGATTTGAAGAAATTTTACTTTACATCTTTTGAATGAACTCTGCTCATATTTTAAGGGAAATAGGCCTGCCAATGTGAAATAATCTAATTTTGTCACTTGACATTTAAAATCATTAAATTTTTATCTTGTAACATTTTTTCATAACCTTGTAATGAAAAAAATATCACAAGTATCTAAATTCATATATATTTTTTTTAAATGTTTTAAAAGCATTAAAGTTTATTTATTTTTTATAAACTTCTATCTTACCATTCAATTACAAGTAACTTAAATTAAAATTGATAATTATTTTTAAATCCATATTTAAGAAAATTATTTCATGTTGGTGGGGATCACTGCTCATAAAGGGAGAAACGACAGCTTGCGTCACATCCTGGGTACTGTTGGAAATGCTTCCACTTTCTTCTTCTGCTAGTAACATTTCCCACTTTTACTAACACTTTTCTTCTAATGTATAACATGCATGCATCATTTGTTAAGTAGAAAATCGAACATACCCTTTCTTCGTAGAAATGGATCGTACGATTTTCGAATACATTAGAGGCTATTTTCTAAACTAGAAATGGCATACACTCATTTTTTTTAATGTATGACATGCATGTACTATTTCTACATAGAAACGGATCTTGCTATTTTCTAATAACATAGAAATGGATCTTGCTATTTTCTAATACATAACATTTTCGATGACTCTTTAAAATAACCCGGTATACTCTTAAAAATAATATGGATTCAATTTTTAGAAGACTGGTTAGAACGTCAATGTCGCACATTTTCTCCATGTATATACATGTCACATCTGTCACAATATTAGCTTGTGAAGCTTTTAGTACTTTGCTTTTTCTTATGTTAAAAATATCTCCCAAGCTTTGCATTCACTGATAATTCAGTACAGCTATTCATTTTAACTACTTCCTTAAATATAGCAAAGTCTTGAATTTCCCATATATTTGAAAAGAAATCAATACAGCCATTTTTCATAGCTAAACCAGTCGAAACGGATTCTGAAACTTGGCATAAAAAAATCGTGTGGCAAACACAATCATTCTGAAAAGTGTCGAGTCATATTCTGTGAGTATTATAACCTAGCATTAAAATTACACATGGTATGTGAAAATAGACATTCAGTGTGATTTAAAACAGTTAAAGTTTCGCGTTTCATAGTATTTATATGAATATCGTTAAAACATTCCCAGTAAAATTTAAAAAAAATTGTCGAAACGTGTTCAGTGAGTATTATAACCAATTCCTAAAATCTTGCAGGCTTTTAAAGCATAAATCTTGGCTGATACACCTCTTCTAAAAGGGACAAATCCTGTTCCTAAGTTTTGGTAAAATTTATAACATCAAAAATGCGATACGCTAGATCACTATGGAGTGTTAGAAATTCCCCGTTACTTCATTCAATGGCTTACCCCAAAAATCATTTCATTAAACAGTCATTAAAATTCAATAACACATACATAACATACATCCAGTCCTTAAAATTCTGATGAGCGGCCAACGTAAAAAAAAATTAGCTTCGTTCATTAAAACATTTATGAGCGTGAAGCTTTACTAAAAATATTAAGTCATCGTTCGACTGCTTAATTAACAGATTCATTAACACAAAAACCACTTTCAGAAATTAATTCTATTAAAATTCAATAACACGCATGTATTTCATTCAAGCGCCAATAGAGGGAGCCACCACCGTCTAAAATTTCGTAAATGTCTTCAAGCACTTTCTAAAAATAAACCATTCCATAAAAAAAATAATTACTCTCTTTTAAATCATTAAAAAAAAATAATCCTCCTATTAAAATTCAATTATGACTATATTCCATTTTTTCATAATAAATTTTATTAATTTATTAAAAATTAATTAAAATCTTAATTCACTCGTACAATTCCCTCGTGAAATATTGCAAAATTATCTAAGTACCTAGCTTTCCCACTCCTTTCACAGGAAAGACATCATTCATTCACACGCTACCTTCAAGTCTCAGTCTGTATACTGGTTAAAGCACTTTCCTGTGGTGCGAGTGGTTCCGAGTTCGAATCCAGCTCAGTCCAGAACCAATTCTTTCCTTTTAGCCAACACAGTTCTTCAACTTGTCAATAGAGGGCGCCACCAAAATTTCCAAGATGTCCTCTAAGGTCTTGTTCAACCCCACTCTCTTATCGAGTTCTTATTGAGTAATCTTATCGATAAATTTGATAACGTGACGTCATCGACCGATGACATCATCCTCCGTGATGTCATCACATTGGAATGCGCTCCGCAGCTCCGCCTGCGGGGTTTCAACTCTCATTTCTCTTCTACTTATTATTTATTTATTTTAGGTAGGAGATAGGTATTTTTTTAAATAGATTGAGGCGGTTTTTAACTTTTTTTACGATTTAAGTGTTAGTTCGTTCGTTCAAAATTTAAGCGATGCTGTTAGTTCGAGATTCAATGTTAGGCTAGGATCCTTATTTTATCCCAGAGAATGGAGAATTCAGTTAAATGGTAATTTACAAATTAGTCTGCTAGTTAGTTTTCATTTAGGTTAATGAACCTGATTTAGGGGATATCGAACGAATAGGTTTGGCTCTGAGCGTATGCATTCTTGTAAATACAGTGTACTTTTTATAAAATGTATGGAATGTAGTGTGATTCTAATTCCAGTCTTTTATCTTTGGACAGACCTGCACCCTCTGTGAGAAGACTTTTACATCAAAGTTCAATATGATGAGGCATTTTAAAACACATTTTGCAGAAAAGCCTTTTACCTGTGAAGTATGTGATATGGCATTTAAACGAAAATCCAATCTAGATCGGCATGCTAAGACCCATGAAAACATGCCCGGGCAAGCAGGACCTCCTAAGAAGCCAGATTTGCAATGCATAGAATGTAATTCTGTATTCACAAGAATGGACAATTTAAGAAGGCATATGACCAGGCATACATCTCTGCATACATGCGAAGACTACGGCAAAGCATTTTCTTACAAGTCCCATCTACTTTAACATAAACGTGTGGTGCAGCTGCCTACTTCCTCCGCATCTAGAAGGAGGTGGGCTAATAGAGCCTCAAAGTATAACAGAGACGTGGTCGAAGCTTTGGATACTTTTGAGGAGACGTCTTTCTACTCCACCGTCGAAAATCATAAGGATTTATTGCTTTTTTTCAAAGAAACACGTGATAAATTATTGAATTATTTACAAGGAAAAATGGATGAGTTGCGTCAAATCAAATGGAATATCGTGGCCACTTTGTATTTAGCCCGAATGTCACAGAGTGGGGAGACTGAAAGAATTTTACACCATTTCCGCAGCAAAACAGTGAAGTGTCTGCGAGAAGAACAACTACCATCCCAAAGCGATGAGGCTTTGGATTTGTTAGACACTCATTTCGATGAATTAACACAGCGAGGATCTGGATGGATGATGGGTAGAATTCGCAAAATGGATGCTCATGTTGGCCGATATAATCCTTTAAAAGGCAAGTCTTACATTCCTTTACCCAAGAAACTCACCGCCAAGAAAGCCATTTTGAATATACAAAATGAAGATAACAAATGTTTAGTATGGTGCTTACTAGCCCACAAATACAATATTCCAGGTGAAGATCACCCACACTGAGTATCACATTATCAAAATCATGAAGACGAGATTAAACTAGGAGGTATCCAGTGTCCAGTACCTGTGTCGAAAATTGCAGAAATTGAAAAATTGAATAATATGCGTATAAACGTATATGGCCATGAGAGATGTGAGATATACCCTCTTCATATATCTGAGCTTGCAGACGAGGAATGTGTGAATCTCCTGGTGACTCACACATTCCTCGATGAAGATCCCACAGATGAAGAAAACAACCAGCATTGTACTCTGATACGCAACATGTCCAGACTTTTAGGGGATATTACGAACCATCCTGAAAAGACCCACATATGTCTTCGATGCCTTCACTAATTCTACAAAGAAGAAAATTTAAATAATCCCATTCCACACTGTAAAGAACATAACTCTCAACATATAAAGATGCCCTCGGAAGATCAGAAGTACCTCCAGTTTGTTAATATTAATTATCAACATAATATACCCTACATAATATATGCTGATTTTGAGACCTTAATTGTAAAAATGCCGAGCTGCCAGCCAGACACTCATTTGGCTTATATGGAAAAATTAGCTGTACACGAAGCTTGTGGGCCCTCATGCTATAGATCACTTCATCAGAAATATTTTAGAAGAATGGCCTGGATTGGGAAAGAGTTAACAAGTATAACCCCCATTTTCACGACTGATGAAGATGACAAAGCCTCCGAATCCGCCACTCATTGTTTAGTATGCCATCAAGAGCTGCATGGAGAGATAAAGTTAAAGATCATTGTCACATTACCGGTAAATTTAGAGGTGCTCTCCACAATAAATGCAATCTGCAGTTTAAAATGACCAAGATTATCCCAGTGGTGTTCCACAACCTGAAGAATTATGATGCTCACCATATCATGCAAGGACTTGGAAAAGTTAAAGCCCATTCTCTGAATGTGATTGCCACCAATATGGAAAAGTACATATCCTTCATGATTGGAAAACATTTTAATGAAATAGCTATTTCTCTACAATTCATCGATAGTTTCCAATTTATGGCAACATCTCTGGAAAAATAAGTTAGTAATTTGGATCAAGATAAATGTAATTTGCTGAAAGAAAATATCCCTCAACACACACAACTTCTTAGAAAAGGCCTCCACCCCTATGAATATTTGAACAACTTTGAAAAATTCCAGGACACCACTCTACCACCCCCTTTCTGCTTTCTACAACACTCTATGTAACGAACCCATATCAGTTGAAGACTACGACCACGCACAAACAGTCTGGAACACCTTTAACATAAAGAACTTGGGAGAATATCACGATTTATATGTCAAGACAGATGTTTTCGAAAATTTTAGAAGAATTTGCAAAAGAAAACTATGGCTTGGACGCTGCTCACGTAATGACTGCCCCTGGACTCATCTGGCAAGCCTCTTTAAAAATGTTGGATCGCCCTCTAGAATTACTTACAGACATAGACATGTACTTTTTTTTTCATCGAATGAGGAATCCGTGGTGGGATTTCTATGATTTCACATAGTCATAGCAAAGCGAACAACAAATACCTTCCCGATTTCGATCCAAGCAAGCCAAGAACTTTTATTATGTACCTCGAAGCAAACAACTTATACGGGTGGGCCATGTCACAACCATTGCCAGTAGAAGAGAAATAAGAGTTGTACCCCCGCAGGAGGTGCTGCACCCCTTGCCTCTTTTGGGATGGAATTTCCCTCTTTGGGGAGGGAGTTTTGGGAGGATCCTCTCTTGAGATCCCCCTCTTTTGGGAGGATGCCTCTCAGAGGATCTTTAGACCAACTGTGGAGGCATCTTTCCTAGTATTGTGAAAGAGGCCTCGGCCAATTGCGAAAGAGGCCTCATACCCTCGCAGTGAATTGTCTTGAGAGGGGATGACCCTTGACCTGAGGAAGTGGTTTCAATGTATGTCGCAATCAGCAATTGCACAATCTGGAAATGACGTGTCGCAATTGATAACTTTGGAGCTCTTAAGCACACGTCCTCCCTCTCTGCTGGTCAATGACAAAGTGATCGTTCTTATCAGCGTGACGTAGTTAAAGCGCCCTCTGGCGAATTTTGATGAAGTTCTGCCATCTATCGGCATTTTTTTTTCCAAAAGAATTTAATTTCTCACTTGTCAGGAGCGGGACTCGAACTCGGAACCATTCCATTACAACGATAACGGCCTACCCGTTATGCCAGCTGGCTCACGCTCTATATAAAGTTATCTTCGAACTGTACCTTATCAGAGGAAGCAGGAGATAGAATATTTTTCGCTCGGCGCGTTATGAACAGATTGAATAGTGATGTATTTTATAAAGGGATTTCGGCGCGTTTTAAAACGGAATGTTATGGACTGAATATAAAATTGGTGATTTTATATTGCGATTTTTAGCATATGTTTTTTTAAAACAAATTGAATACGGATTTCCAATAAACACAAAAATTGTGTTAAGTGAACAGGATTCAACCCTTTTATGTGTTATGCACTTAAAATTTAAACGCATTATACTTAGCTAAAATGAAGTGAACAACCCTTTTAAGGGTTATACACTTAAAAACAAATTTAAACGCATTATACTTAGCTAAAATTACGTGAACAAGATTCGACCATTCTAAGTGTGTGTGTGTGTGTGTGCGTGTTTGATATATAGCAATGTGATTTTTATAATAACGAAATGATTTCGAATGTTTAAAAACAAAAAATATAAGAGATTACGGATTTCCAGTGAACACACAAATTGTGTTAAGTGAATAGGATTCAACCCTTTGAAGTGTTGTGTATTTAAATACAAATTTAAACTCATTATACTCAGCTAAAATTATGTTACGTGAACAGGATTTGAACTTTTTAAGTGTGTACTTAAAAATTAATTTATTACTAAATTGTACTTAGGCATTTTCAAAAATGATGCGACAAGCTAGTCACTCTGCTCCATCTGAAAAGAATCATCTAAGAGAAAAGTTTCCACTAGAAATATATGTTATTAAGAACTGTTACATATTATATAAAAAAAGTGTTAGAAAAAAGTGGGAAATGTTAGTAGAAGAAGAGAAAGTTTGTGTGATTATTTCACTAATATTTAATTAAATTGAGTTTAATTGCATTAAATAACACGTATAATTAGTTAAAATTGCGCTGAAGACTAGTTTGAGAAGATATGTGAATAAAATGCATCAGAGAAGCAGATATGAATTTTAAAATGTTCGAAAATATAAGTATTCAAATTCTAGCTATTTCTAACAGCTCATCGAATGTTCCAGTTTATCAGAAATCATGTGCTTCTGACTTTTCTGAGGACATTGTTTGTTTAGCACAAAGGTCGCCTCTGAAAAGGGTATAAAATGCGGTCCTTATCGAGCAATGGTCAACTGCTCTTTCTTTTAGATGATAGCTAGTAATTATCACCGAAACTATTTTGATAAGATGTCTTCCTCCTGTGCTTTTGAAGTAAGTATATTTTTGAAATTCATTATTTTATGATTTATTGTATATGAGTCCTCGATTACTACAAAATTGCATATTAATTATTTTTTATGGATTTTCAGTTTGACTTCGGCATTTCCGCTGAGGAGATGTCAATCCTATGTGACAATGTTTCTGCTCCTAGGACCAAAGACAATATAAATCGGTTGAGTTATTTTAATAACTTTTTCTTTTTTTAATTGAAAAATGTATCTGTTTTAATTTTTATCCATTCATGAAAATAGGGATAAAAAAATACTGTTTAACGCATTAAGAAATTAAACACAACAATTTAATTGTACTTTGAAAAATATAAACTTATTTCATGCTCCATCTGAGCGAAGCCACCGCTGACTTTATTAAAACATTTAATAGGACACACATATAATTTTTAATGTTTCACATATTGAGCCATTCAGTTTAATTGCACTTTGAAAAATATAACGTTATTCCCATCGGAATGGAATCATTTTTATTTTAAGTGATAGATTTGTATGGGCTTCCAAAAATTATATCTTACAACTATAATTTTTTTTTTTTATATCAACATTTTAGTTTGTGTTTTTAATAACCCTTTTAAATTTAAATAAATAATGAGTTTCACATATAACTTAAAATAAAACTAAGAATGAAGCAGCGTTTAAAGAAAACACATTTTTAATAAAATATAAAATAATACATAGATTTTTACAAAAGTAATATTCTACTAACTTGTATTTCACATATTGAACAGCTCAATCATCGCCGTATAATATTCCTTTACGGTGAGACTTTTAAAAAATTCAGGTAGTGAAACATTGTTTTCATTTGCTTCACAAAACTCTCGAGCAATTTCTTGAGTGTTTATCATTAAAAGTTCGTAATCGACTAGTTCATAATCTACAAATTGCATATGACAGGATAGTCTACAGCACTTGTGTTTCAAATCGGTACACCCGTGACTTTTACATGTTTGGCGTTGATATGATTTATACAACTCTGCACATAAATTTTTATGTACACACTGCATTAAAACACGTTTTAATTCATAGAGTGGCAAAGTCGGTAGTGCTTCGACAGGTTTTTGATACTTCACAATACAATTTGGTAGGATATTTGTCAGTAGCTGATCCAAAACACATTTAGTAACATCTTGACTTATATACTGAAGGGTATGAAAATTGTCCTGATTTAATAAGATTAATTTCTTTTTAAACTGTCCAGTGCAAGGTGGTAATTGTTGTAAATATATACTGCTTTCATATACACAAACTAAGAGTTCATTAATTGTGAAAAATGAATTTTCACCATTCGTATTTGAAATGCGTTTTAAAAATACACTCCACGTATTAGACGTGAGTGTTACACCATGAGGGGTAGGCACGATAACATCAGAAGCATTCGTCTTGTAGACACAAAAGTGTACTTTAACATTTCCTCGAAAATGTTGCACGGTAACGTAAATGTTACATCCCAAATGGTAACGGAACTTTTCAGATGAGGATAATTCTATCGAAACCGATCCACTTTGAGAAGTAGCATAGTTCAGGGCTGACGATACCAAATCACTTTGCGAATCTGTAGTAGTTATAGATGGAGTATGCATATGGCTCCAATCGATTTCAGATATAGGCGAAAGCGCTGCAGGTGGGACATACATTGGAAACTCGCACTTGCGTTTCTGTACAGGTGTTTTAGGTAGTATTTTTCTAAATGTTAGACTTATTCTAGCTTCTGAGACTTCGGGTTCACTAGCAATTCCATGAGAATAGAATTTGTTGGTTGGCGCATGCATCGCATAAAGCGATCCGTGTTGAAGTGGAATACTTAGAGGAGATTGTCCTTTTCTTTCGAAAATTATGGATCTCGTAGCACCGAAACTGAGAGCCGCTATAGGTGCTTTAGAGCATAGGGAGGATTCATTGTCCTTGTGTTGTCCTATTTTAGCATGTCCATCCGCATAGTGGTTTACTAGCACAAAATTGTAGCTGTATCTCATATGTTCTTCCACACGTGATTTTATCTCCGATAAGAGAGGTGTCCATTACTCAGAACTGTTTCCAGCGTCTCCAAATGCATATACTTTTCGGGCTGGTTGGTATGGGTGACCATGCACCACCACTTGTGATTGTTAAAAGGGCAGACTTTTCAACTCTTGAAAAATTAAGTCGGCTACATCTACCGAATAAAATTCGCAAACATATTCTACATTCAACTTCTCGCGTTTAAAAAAGATTGACATTTTTAAAAATAAGCAACGACAACCTTCTAGGAGAACAAACGTTGAATGAGCTCTTATCTAAATAATATCCTTATCGTATCAAGTGACATGTCACGTGATATTTCTTATCGTATCACGTGATTCATCACATGATATTTCTTATCTGTAAATCATGTGATATTTCGTAACATTTCTTAGCGAATCACAGACTGCCATGTGTGATATTTCTTATCTGTAAATCATGTGATCTGTTACGTATCGCATCACATGACACATCACATGATATTTTTTATCGTATCATGTGATGTATGACATGATATTTCTTATCGTATCACGTGATGTATCACGTGACATGTCAAACGACATCTCCTTATCTGTAAATCATGTCACGTGACATCTTGTTAGCGAATCATAAGGTTCCACGTATGGAATCACGTGACAAGTTAGATAAGGTTTCCGCCCACAATACATGCTACGTGGAGCTCACTTTGACTCGATACTTGCGTTAGGAAAGACGTCATTTTAATTTGCTCCTCTTTATTAAAATATCGACAAACGAATTTACCACAATGATGAATATGATTGTTTCAGAAGTGAGTTCAAAATGCTTTCGAATTAAAAATAAAGATACATTTAAAAAAAAAAACACAAGAACTTTTAAAATGTACAACACAAAAATTAGCTTCATACACATTTCACTCTTTTACATGTTCTGTGTTTTTAATATTAAGGATATGACTGTACCAACTGCCCCTGTGAAACCCAGTGTTACACCACTTGTGAAAGCTGGTGTACTGCCTGCTGCAACACCGACCTTGAAAGCCAATGCAACACCGACTGTGGTGGGAGAGGCCGGACCTAGTGGTATTCATGTAAGTTATTTTATTTCAACTTTTGGTGGAGATAGGGAAAATCGGCTGTTGGGGAGTATAGGATTGTATCGTATATATTTCGCATTTCAAAATTTTAAAAATAAACAGCTGATTCGATATCTACCTCATTTTTAGATTGCGTTTAGATAGTTAGATGTTTGAAGCACACGCTAATGTTGGACTTTTGTCTGTTTTACAGATGTGTCCAACCTGCCACAAAGTCTTCACTGCGAAGCGTAGTTTAACACGCCATCTGAAAATTCACAGCGAAGAAGATTCCTTTTCTTGTGACATCTGTGAAAAGACGTTTTCGAGGAAAGATCATTTGGACAGGCATTCCAAAACCCATAGCAATTCTAATTTATTTCAATGCAACATTTGCAATAAAACGTTCACGAGGGAAGATTATTTAAACGCACACAGGAAAATACATGTTATCCCTGTTACCTTTGCGAGAACACCTTTACGAGAAAGGGGGACCTAGCACACCATGTGCGAATTATGCATAAAACTCCTACCCCTGTTGGATTGAAACGCAAGATCGCTGATGTGGCTTCCGCTTCTAGGAAGCGTGTGAAACGGAGTAATAGGGCTTTGGGGGTGTTCTTAACAGAAACGTTAGAAACCTCCGAAGAAAATTGCCACGATTTGCTACTATCCCTCGAAGAAATGAAGCCACATATGCAAAATCTCATCCTGGCAGAATTGAATACACGTCAAATTAAGTGGTATGTTGTTCTAAATGTCAGGATGAGTCGAATCAATTCTGATGGGGAGGAGGAGTTTGCTACACCTCATTTTCGCACAAAGTGTGCAATATCCCTACAAGAGTTCAACGTTGAGGAGCATGTGAAACAAGGCATTCAGAAAGTTTTGAATTCTGTAGAAGAGTTTCACCAGCTCGGATCCGGATGGACCTTGGATCGAGTACTGAATATGGATGTTTATATCGGATCCTATCGTCCCTTGCGTCCGTCCAGCTTCATTCCGCTACCTCCCAAAATAATGGCAAAGAAGGCAGTTTTGAACAAACAGAATGAAGACCAAAAGTGCTTCGTGTGGTGTCTCATCGCACATTGGAAGAATTTAGACTATTCTAACCATGCCAATAGTGTGAGTCACTACCTGCCATTTGAAGGGGAGGTCAATCTGGGAAACATGGAATGTCCAGTGGCAGTATGTAAGATTCCAATTCTCGAGAGGCTGAATGATTGTCGCATTAATGTGTTCGGATATGAAAAGGGGGAAGTTTTCCCTCTTCAAATATCTGAGCGGGAGGATTCCGACGTTATTAATTTACTTTTGATCAGCGACGGGGTCCAACAGCATTATTGCCTTATACGCAATTTTTCACGCCTTCTCGGGGATGTATCAGCGTACAATGGAAAGACCTTTTTATGCTACTGGTGCTCCATAGATTCTGCCGTGAAGATCTTCTTCAGAAACACACACCTTTTTGCAAAGAGCATGCTCCTCAGCGGGTCTCCCTGCCAAGTCCTGACAAAAGTCTTTTAAAGTTTAATATGGAGCACTACCAGCATCCCGTACCCTTTGTATTATATGCAGATTTTGAAGCGCTTCTGGTGAAGCTGAACAGTAGTGAGCCCTCTCGTGAGAATGCCTTTACAGAGAAGATGGCTATTCACGAACCCTGTGGATATGCTTACGTAGTGATCGATCCACAGGGTAAGTGTGTCAGAGACCCCAAGGTATACCGAGGCACTGAAGCAATCATTAACTTTATAGAAGATATCTTGCGAGAGAAGGATGAATTGATCCCCAAGATCAAGGCCAACAGGCCAATGAAGCTCACCAGGAGTGAGGCAATTGTGTTCAACCAGAGCACAGAATGCTATTTATGTAAGAAGCCCTTTAAACACGACGGGGTGAAGTATGTAGGGAAATGTAGAGACCACGACCATGTGGTTGGTTGGTTGGTTGGTTGATTATGGTTTAATGGCACAAGATCCAAAGAGGATATGCTGCGCCAGACATATGGTACCAAGATACATAAATTAGTATGGATTAAAACACGTGTATAATTTAAAAGAGTTATAATGTGTGAAAAAACCATGACTATGGAACATGTACAACAATGAAAACGAGATGAAAAATGACTAAAAGCTCATAAAAAGTGAAGTTAAAAATGATGGAAAAAACCAATGTCTAGTAGGAATGGGAAAAGCTCCAAATGAGGATTTTCTCCAATCAATTCTGCCAAGTGTAAAGTATAAGTCTTGAAATGCTTAAAACGGAAATGTTTATATTTCGAACACTCAATTAAAATATGTTTGATACTTGCTGACGTTTGACAACTATTACAAAAGGGTTCAATTTCTCCTAAAAGTAAGTGTCTGTGGGTAAAACGAGTATGACCAATGCGCAAACGAGTTAATATAACATCAAGTTTCCTACACTGAAAACTAGTCCACTTCTGTATTAAAGGCTTTATCTCATACAATTTATTTTGAGTTTGCTGATTCCATGAGTGTTGCCATTTATCATATAATATTTTACTAATAATTTTCTTAATATCTGTCAAAGGAATGGGATGATTCATAATACGATTAGCTGTTTTTGCAGCGGTATCAGCCAATTCATTTCCCTTTATACCAACATGTCCCGGAACCCAACAAAATTGGATATGGTGTCCTCGTGCCTTCAAACGATGCACAAGTTGGAGGATATCTGAGGCAATGGGATGAAGCATGGCCATTCTGGATGAAAGTAATTGCAAAGAACTTAACGAATCTGTATATATGATGTATTTTTTTACCCTTTGATGGGTTATGAAAATTAATGACTGGTGAATTGCTGTGATTTCTGCAGTAAAAATGGAGCATGAGGTATGAAGTTTAAAAGACTTAACTACATCATTACATACATAAGCAAATCCGACATGTACTGCTGTTTTGGAGCCATCTGTAAAAATAGGAGTGAACTCCTTAAATAAATCACTATGTTCTGCAAAAAGTTGAACATAAATTGAATCAGGTGTAGTACTCTTTAAAAAATTATCAAAAGGATTGAGAAAAATGAAATTTGGGACTTGCCATGGAGGTATTTCACACGTCTTTCTCTTTCTAACATTGAGATTTTCTAGTGGGGTTGATGATACACTATTGCGCATTCGCATGCCAAAGGCAGGAATACAGGAGGGTCGGGCTGAATACAGCCGATCGTATTGCACATCCAGGATGATCCGTTGCAAAGGATGGTAGTTCATCGACATGACTCTAAAGTGATAATTCAGTGAGAGCTGTTCTCGCCTGAGTTCGAGTGATGTCTCATTACAGTCAACGTATATGCTTTGAATAGGAGAAGTTTTGAAGGCACCAGAACAAATACGAAGAGCATTATTATGAATTGGATCGAGCTTCTTAAGCACAGATGCTCGTGCTGATCCATACACAGAACATCCATAGTCAAGCTTTGACCGAATCACAGCTCTATAGATTCGAAGCATGGAAATCCGATCTGCACCCCATTTTGTATTTGAAAGAACTTTTAAGATATTTAGAGCTTTCTCACATTTCGTTCCCAGTCTTTGGATGTGGGGCAAGAAAGTGAGTTTCTTATCAAACCAGATTCCGAGAAATTTGACTTCGTCTGCTACTTTGATCTTAACGTCTCCCATAAAGATTTCTGGGGGTAAGTGAATACCACGTTTTCTTGTGAAGTGAACACAACATGTCTTTTGAGTAGAAAAACTGAATCCATTCAAGTTTGCCCATCACAAGATACAATTAACAGCAGCTTGACATTGTCGCTCTACTGAACGCATATCATGTGCCTGATAGGAAACTTGCAGATCATCAACATACATGGTTTTATGAACTGACAATGGTAATTGGTTTAAAATACTGTTGACTTTAATATTAAAAAGTGTCACACTCAGTACACTTCCTTGTGGCACTCCTTCTTCTTGTACATATGTGTGAGAGAGAACTGAGCCAATGCGAACTTGGAATGTCCTAAAATCTAAAAAGTTTTGGATAAAAATGGGAAGATTACCCTTTAAATTAAAATCAAAGAGGTCCTTAATAATACCATAGCGCCATGTTCGATCATAGGCTTTGTCTATATCAAAAAAAATGGAAACTAAATGGTTTCGCCTAAGAAAGGCAGTCCTAATTTGTGATTCTAAGGAAATTAGATTGTCGGTGGTAGATCTACCTTGTCGAAAGCCACTTTGATGTGGCGATAATTTTTTATTGTCTTCTAAAAAATATACAAGCCTAGCGTTAACCATTTTTTCAAGCAGTTTACATACACAGCTTGTAAGTGCTATAGGTCGATAACTTAAAGGACTTAGTGGGTCCTTACCTGGTTTCATGATGGGAATGGTGATGGCTCTTTGCCATGATTTAGGAAATTTATGTTCGAACCAGATTCTGTTGAACAACTGCAGGAGGTTCAACAAGGAGTCATGAGAAAGGTGTTTTAGCATGAGATAATTAATTTCGTCTGGTCCACTACAAGTTTTGTGTGTTTTTGATAAAGCTGTCATTAACTCTGTCATGGTAAACTCTGAATTGTACTGTTGATTATTTGCTTCTAGGAAAACAATAGGTTTGCTTTCTGACCTGAGTTTATGAGTTAGAAATGGTTCAGGGTAGTTTGTTGCATTAGAGACATTTGCAAACTGTTTGGCAATTTCATTAGCAATGTCTAACGAGGAACTAATAGTTGAACCGTTGCAATTCAGAATGGAAATGGGATGTTCTCTATATAATCCGGAACACTTTTTCATCCTTTCCCATACGATTTTGCTTGGAGTAGAGAAAGTTATTTCGGATACATATTTTTGCCATGACTCCCGTTGACACTTTCGACGAACTCTTCTAGCAATTGCTTTTGCTTGCTTAAAAGCTATGTAATTGGTCATTGTAGGATAACGCCGAAAAATACCCCAAGCCTTACGTTGTTGCTTAATCGTCACCATACATTCAGAAGTCCACCAAGGAAAGTGAAACTTGGTTGTTTTTAAAGAGCTTTTTGGAATAGCATCATCTGCTGCCTTGATCAGCAGTTGAGTAACTCTATCCACCACAGTGTCAATATCTCCGTTTTGGATAATACCAGTAGTAATCTCAGCAAGGTAAGTATATTGTGTCCAATTGGCTTTTGAAAAAATGTATCGAGATGGTTTTTTTACAAATGACGTGACATGACTGCCAGACAGGATGATAGGAAAGTGATCACTATTATGGAGATCATTATCAACTGTGAAGTTCCAGAATGGAAATATGGCTGGTGTACATACAGCAAGATCGATATTGTGATAGGTCCTGCTAGGTTCATGAAAGTAAGTGTATTCCTTATTATTAAAAAGGCACAGACTATGAGCACTAAGACACTGCTCAATTTGCTGTCCTCTGCAATTTATGTCTTTGCTTCCCCACAGAGGATTATGACCATTGAAGTCACCCAAGATCAGATATGGAGTAGGAAGTTGGCTAATCAAGCTATTGAGTTCATTTTGATTAATGTGGTTATTAGGTGGAAGGTATATACTGCAAACTGTAATCAATATGTTAAGATGAATTCGGACAGCCACAGCTCGTAGCTGAGTATTTAAGCGAAGAATAGTAGATGGGTAGTTATGAGACACAAGCAAGACAACACCACCAGAAATCTTGTCTCCTCCATGATCATAGTCTTTCCTAATAGTGCTAAAACGGCGAATTTTAACTGTGTCTTCAGATTTTAAAAATGTTTCTTGGAGCGCTATACAAGCAGGATTGTATGTATTCGAAAGGGCTTTAATGTCGTATAGTTTATTGCGAAGACCTCGACAATTCCAAGAAATAATAGTAGCCATAAAAAAATTAATCCGATGGGACAGAAGCAAGCTGCTCTTTGAAGGCCTCATCTGTCGCCATATCTTCATCTTCAGAAACATATCCAAGTACAGCATCATCCTCATCATCATCATCATCATCAGATGCCTGATTTTTAGATTTTTTTTTTAAAAAGTCTGTTCTTTCAGGGGCTCTTTTGGTGGTAGGACCCTCTTTAGATATTTTCAACTTTAAAGATTTATGTTTTGATTTTACATTTTTAGTGTTAGTATCTTTAATTTTGCTTGTCTTATCATGTATTGTTTTGTTTTCAGTGGTTCCATGGAAGTTAGATTTAGCATTTGTTAAAAGTTTTGCAGGTTTTATATATGTGTTAGAAGGTGCTGATTTTTTAAGTGCGGTCAATGTTTCTGTTACAGGAAGTGTTAATGGTTGATCTTCTGATTCAGTTTGAGTACCAATAGAATTCATTTGTTTACTGTTTCTCATGGAAGCAGCATATGAGATACCGGCTTTTGGTGTACGGGAACATATTATTTTTCTTGCTTCTGGATATGAGGAATTACTGTTTACTTTAAGGGTCAAAATTTCTTTTTCAAGTTTAAACATAGGACATAATCGTGAGTAAGATGGGTGTTCACCCTCACAATTTTTGCATTTTGCTGTCTCAGAACAAGAGCTACTATCGTGTCCAACCACTGCACAATTAGCACAAGTCACTTTTCCTCGACATGCCAACTTTGAGTGTCCAAATCTTTGACAAGTGAAGCATCTTAGGGGGTTTGGAATGTATGGTCTTACTGAACATTTAAGATATGCTACGTTTAATGTTTGGGGCAGAATTGGTGTTTCGAAAGTTAATATCAAATGTTTTGTTGGTATAAATTTTCCCTCTCTTCGTATATTTATGCGGCGGACGCCACATACTTTCTGTTGTCTTAGGTTTGTTAAAATTTCTTCTTCGGAGTCAAATATGAGGTCTGGTTCTGAGATTACCCCCCGTGAGAAATTTAAAGATCTGTGGATGGTAGCATTCACTTCAAAGTTTCCCATTGTTTTCATACTCATGATGTTTTTTGCTTGTGCACTGGATGACACCTGCACCATTAAATCTCCTGATCTTAGTTTTTTAATAGAAATGACATCACCAACAATTGCTTGTATGCTTTTTTGTATCAGAAATGGTGAAACATTACTGAAAGAACCATCTACTTTTTTCAGGATGAAATATCTTGCCTCTGATGGTAAAGATGTTTGATTTTCATAGGAAGATTGTCTCATAGATCTTGAAGCTTCCTCCTTCTCTACTTGGTCTGCCCAATTGGAGCGCCCCACCCTGGAGGGTAAGGGGATAGTTGGAGTCGAACTTGAAGAGCATGAAGAACCCGAGACAAAAGGCATTCTCGAATTCTCCATGCTTGTAACCACTAATAAAGAACCACGGTTTACTTCCAGATCGATCGGAGCCCCCGCCAGGCTCCGTCTCCCCACATTTTTCTAACGTGCCAAGTGTAACCGCCGGAGTCATTCGCAAAGCCAGATGATGGAGAGCGGGCCATAACGTGCACCTGGTGCACAGGGCCCATGGACCAGCAAGGATCCATGGGGGATTTCTCGATATGAAACACTCTCCACCATCCAACCAACGCAACCAAGGGACTCACCTCTGGAACCGTTTACTGCAAACGTTTCTCGAAAGCAAAACTACTGATGCACGCAGCTCTACCCCTTTCGCATCACACCCACATGAACCCATTCCCGAGCCCAAACGGTGTACCTTACGGCAGAGGCCGAAGAGTGGTACTAGGGCCCATAGAGCAGATGTGATGTTTACTAAGGGCTCGGCATTGATGACACCAGCAGCTGAGAGGGACAAGAAACACAAACACAAAAGGAGAACAAAACAAAAAAAGAAGGGGAAAGGAGGATAGACAAAAAAAAAGAGGAGGGAAATGAAAGAGAGAGACAGAAAAAAGGAAAGAAAAGGATTGCTAAGGTACCTCGGGATTGCAACACCCGTATTCACTAAAGAAGTGAACCCCTGAGGGGCCACGACCATGTGAGTGGTGCATATCGAGGAGCACTCCATGTGGCGTGCAATCTGAGATTTCGTCTCCCTACTACTATTCCGGTAGTATTCCATAACTTGAAGAATTATGACAGACACCACCTGATGTCGGGGCTTGGTAATTTGAAAGATTACGAAATTACACCCATTGCAGTAAACATGGAGAAGTACATTTCGTTTACCCTTCAGAAGAAAGGCGAGGGTGTGAGGCTGCATTTTATAGACAGTCTTCAACACCTCCTTGGAAAAATTGGTAGCCAATCTACCTAAGGAGAAATTTACAATTACGAGTACATCTATGCCATCTAATACTGATCTGTTGCTACGTAAGGGGGTGTACCCATACGAGTACATGGACTCAAATGGAAAATTTGAAGACCAGGTGCTGCCTCCACCTTCGGCTTTTTACAGCACACTAACAGAAGAAGATATATGTGAGGAGGACTACAAACATGCTCAGAATGTATGGAGGACATTCAATATGAAGAATCTTGGCGACTATCATGATTTGTACGTCAAAACGGATGTCCTTCTGCTGGCCGACGTATTTGAGCATTTTAGAAAACTGTGTATGACATACTATGGTCTAGATTGCACTCACCTGATGACTGCACCGGGGCTGGCGTGGCAGGCCTCCCTGAAGATGGTAGAACAACCCTTGGACCTCCTAACCGACATTGATATGCATCTTTTCGTTGAAAGGGGGATTCGAGGGGGAATATCTGTCATCACCAAACGGTGGGCGCGAGCAAACAACCCATACATGGCCGAGTATGATCATACAGAGCCCACCCGATATTTGATGTATTTAGACGCTAACAACTTGTACGGGTGGGCCATGTCTCAGCCCCTGCCTTATGGGAATTTTGAGTGGGTGTCACCATCCTTAGCAAGTGAAGAGTGGATTTGAGTCTCCCCAGTGATGGAACAGATGGGTACATATTAGAGGTGGATTTGGATTACCCATCTGAATTACACGACCTTCATAATGATTATCCACTAGCCCCTGAAAAGCTAAAGATCAGTGAAGATATGATTTCTCCATACACGGTAGAAGTTATAAAATCCCTTAAGATGTCTCGGTTCCAGAGCCATGAAAAGTTAACCCCTAATCTGAACAATAAAAAAAACTATATAGTACATTTTCAAAATTTAAAGTATTATCTGGAACTGGTACTTAAATTAAAAACCACCCATAAAATTTAAAAATTTAAACAGCGAGCCTGGTTGAAGCCCTACGTTGACTTCAACACAGAACATCGTAAAAGGGCCCAATTAGGTTTCGAGAAATATTTTTTTAAATTAATGAATAATGCCGTGTATGGGAAATGCATGGAGAATTTGAGGAACCGGGTGAAGATTGATCTTGTGAAGGACGAGAAACGTGGAGAGAAACTCATGGCGTCACCCACATTTAAATCTTTTAAAATTTTCAATGAAGATTTGGTAGGGGTCGAGAGACTATACAACAACATCTTACTGAATAGGCCCATATACATCGGTTTCGCCATTCTGGAGCTTAGTAAACTCCTCATTTACAGATTCCACTATAGATATATGAAGAAAAAATACGGAGCAGATGCAACACTTTTGTTTACCGACACCGACTCTCTCACTTATGAGGTCGAGTATCGGGATTTTTACAAAGACATGCGAGAAAGTAACCACCTCTTTGACACATCGGATTATCCAACAGATCATTCCGCCCACAGTGTGTCAAACAAAAAGAGGATAGGTTGTTTTAAGGACGAGCTAAATGGAACACCTGGACTTGAGTTTGTGGGTTTCAGGTCCAAAATGTATTCTCTCCTCTCCACACAAGGGGAAAAGAAGACTGCTAAAGGTATTTCGAAAACATTCGTAAAGAAACACATAAAGCACCAACATTATGTCGAATGTTTGAAAGATGTGCAAACCACCAAATCTTTTCAACATCGTATAGGGAGTGAGTGTCATCGTTTGTATACACTCAAACAAGTTTGTCTCTCCATACGATGACAAACGTTATGTATTGGAAGATGGTATTCACACCTATGCACATGGACATTGGAACATATTCAAGGAATAGCCACTCCATTTTTTTTTTTTTCAACATTCAAGACCATTCCAAGATTTTTACATTTTTCTTCAAGAACTTTCCACGATTCAAGACATTTTCACGTTTTTTATTCAACAACTTTCCACCTTTTTAACACAAGAATTTTCCACGATTTTTTTAAACAAATCCTTTTTCAAGATTCAAGAAATTTCCATGATTTAGATTACATGAACTTTTCACGATACAAGACCTTTTCACGATACATGAACTTTTCACGATACAAGATCCTTTCAAGATTTTGAACACAAGAACTTTCCATGATTCAAGACCTTTTCACAATTTTGATTACAAGATGTTTTCACAATACAAGAACTTTTCACGATTTTGATTACGAGACCTTTTTACTATTTTGAATATATGAATTTTTCAAGATTTTTTATCACAATTCAAGAATTTTTACTATTTTGAATATATGAATTTTTCAAGATTTTTATCACAATTCAAGAATTTTTACCAAGATTTTTAATACATGAAGATTTTTCCATGTTTACTGCAATAGACCTTTCCATGATTTTGAACACAAGAACTTTTTTACTATTTTGAATATAAGAATTTTTCAAGATATTTTATCGCAATTCAAGAATGTTACCAATATTTTTAACACAAGAACCTTTGAAGATTTTTCAGACAGTGTATTTTCCTGTTCTTCCCTCGTGAGAACTTTTGAAGATTTTTAACACAAGACAAGATCCTTTCAAGATTTTAAACACAAGAACTTTTGAAGATTTTTCACACAGTGTATTTTCCTGTTCTTCCCTCGTGAGAACTTTTGAAGATTTTTAACACAAGACAAGACCCTTTCAAGATATTCATATAGACTATTTTCAAGAATTTTACTTTCCTCGAAAGAACTTTGAATTTTACTCTACAAATTTTGAATGAACTCTGTTCATTTTTAATGGGAAAATAGGTCTGCCAGTGTGAAGTAATCTAAACTAATAATATTTAACTTAAAATTAATTCTTATTATAATTTTCTAAATTATTTGCTTTTTTTTTTTAATTTCATTCGTTCTAAAATAATAACTTACTCACTCATTCCTTAAAATTAATTGTTATATTCATTTCCTTTTCTAAAGCATTTATTCTAAAATATTAAATTGCTCAATCATTCCTTAAAATTAATTGTCATAATCATTTTTTTTTCTTTAATTTCATTTATTCTAAAATAATAAATTACTTACTCATTTCTTAAAATTAATTGTTATATTCATTTTTATTATGTAATTTAATTAAACAAAATTATTTCACGCTGATGAAGAACACTGCCCGAAAGAGTGAAACGACAGAATGCACCACCTCATGGGGCTGTTGGAAGTGCACAAACTTTCTCTTCTTCTACTAACATTTCCCACTTTTTTCTAACTTTTCTTTTCATATAATTTATAATATGTAACACTTCTTAATAATATATAACATGTATTTTCAAATGCAAACTTTACTCTTTCTTTTCATGACCTTTATTTTTCAGATTATATTTGGATTACAATTTCACATTGGTAAGGTTTTATCTATTCTAACATGCAGTTCATGTGTGGACTTCCACTAATTCTTATCATAAGGTTGGGACAGGAAGTGCTAATCTCGAACAGAAGTGCTGATACTGACCAAAGCAATTGTTATCTGGATGTTTGAGCGATAATTGTAAATACTCGCTTTATGACTGCATTGGAATACATCGGAAGAGTGGTTTTAAGCCAAACTTGCAATATATTTTAAACGTGTTGGTGTCCTGTAAAAATAATCGAAACTGTACACTCACTTCTAAGTTCTATAATGGTAGTAAAAATTATACCCTTCACCGTTAAAATGGTTATATCATATTCATAGGGTTTTATTTAAACTTAAAGTTAAAGTTTTGTGGGTGTATCTGTGAAAATTCGTTAGCTTGTTAAATTCTAAATCTGGATATTTCAATTACATCCACCACTTTAAAAATGGTCAAATTATATTCAATGCACAATATCATTAAAATGATGTATTTCAGATTATGTGTAGCAAATCAGACCGTTGAAGTATCCAGTTACTAGAAATATATTATTAGAAAAAATAGGTGGCAACACCTCATAATGCTGATGTCATTATAGATAAGATCTAATTTTTAATAGCGTAATGAGAGTGTATCACTCATTTAGAGTTTGGACAGCAAGCTGTGAAGACGTCGTTCTGTGAGTTCTAATTTTCATTATTATTTTTATAAAAAGAAAAAAAAAATCATTTCGCTATTATAATAGTCGTATATGCTGTTAAGACTTATTTTTAAAAAATCACATTGGTATATATCAAACACACACACACACTTAGAATGGTCGACAATCGGCAATTGAGGCCTTGAACAAGCCCTTTAATACCAGCCCACTGGTACAAAACATAATCAACTCCATCAAACTTCTAAAACATAGGTACTCTATCAGATGGGTAAGGGCTCACATCGGAATACACGGTAATGAATTAGTGGACAAAGAAGCAACTAAAGACAATTCTGGCAACATAGAACACCCTCCATGGCCAACTTGATACCTGAAAAAGAGGCTTAAGACCCTCTCGGTCGAAGCCTGGCAAAGTGTATGGGAGCATGCACAGGACGGTAGGATAACATACACATTCTTCAGATACGTATCTCCCTCTAGACATTGGAGCTGCAGGCTGCTAATGCAATTATTTACAAATCACGGTGTATTTTCGACCTACCTAAAAAGGTTTAACATTAAACAGTCCTCAGTCTGCGCCTGCGGCGAAGAGAGAGATCTACAACACTACTTGTTAGAATGTCCGCTAACAGAAGAATATCACCTCAGGACACCAGCTCCACAAAATTGACAGGCTTGGAGGTACAACATCACAAAAAAACCAGCAATACAGAACAAGGTTAGGAAAACGATAAGTTGGCTGATGGACAACATAGACCACATAACGGATCTTTAGCCCAGTCGGCTGTGCCTCCCAGTATGTCTTCTCTCGCACAGTCTCTTCAGTTTCCCTGTCTCCTCTCCTGAGCTGACAGTATCTCGGTCATTGGTCTTGTACCACCAGGAGTAGTGAGGGTTTAAAAAAAAAAAAAAACTCAAGCTAGTCTCTCTCCACTGGGAGGATGAGGATGGGAATCGGTGGAAGGCAGTTCCCACCATAATTCGGAGAGGACTTCTACTTCTGGCAGGTACTCCGCCACTGGAGAACCTTTCCTCCCCAGTGGTTCCTACAATTGTAGGGTTACTCCTTTCTCTCTCTCCTCCCCTCTCAGGCCTCTTTCCGCTTCCCGCCTGTGAGGGGCTTCTTCTTCATCTCCGTTCTTCCAGGTTCTTAAGAAATTTCCCTTGTTGTGTTTTGGTGTCCGGTCACCAAAGTTGTGGCCAGAGGCTTAGCGTAAAGGCGTATGCCAGGACATTGCCAGATTCTGCCCCTGACTCTCCGTTCTCTCCGCAGATGTGGAGGTGGCCATGGTGAGGACTGTTTCTCCGCGTTGCCGGGGGACTGTGCCGGTTCCTCAACCTCTAGGCGTCTCCTCCCGAAGAAGGGGATGTCGTGTTCTTTATGTCGCTGCCGCGTTGCTGGGGTACTGTCCCAGCCAATGTGGTATTTAGTGTCTCCACCCTAGCGGTGTCTCTCTATTGGGTTATTTCCGGGGTCTGAGCGGAGCTCAGCGGCGCGGTTTTATCTAACCCTTTTATTCCCTTTCAGGTCTTAATATTTTTCTGTTTCAGATCACAGTTTCAGGACGCTACTCAGGCTCTTTTTACCACACTATCTCCTTTTTGGAGGAAGACTTTGCCCAGGCAGGTAATCCTTAGCAATAGCGGAATGGGTAGAATGTTTTTAGTCTCTCTTTTCAGATTCCGTCCTTTGTCCTTGGTGTGGAGCTTGGGTAAGTGCATCCCGGCGCAAGCGCTCTAGTGTTACATTAGTTTATGTCGGTTTTCTTTTTAAGTTAGTTTTTCTGTCTTAGTTTTATTGCTAGCCTGTATTTAGTTTTAGTAGTTAGTTCCTAGTTTTGTTAGTTGGTATTTAGTTCTAGCTTTTATACTCTAGCCTGTCTAGCACATTGCCTTAGATTAGTCCTCTGTGTAGCCTGCGAGTGGGTTAAACTTCGGTTGTATCGCCAGCTACTTCCCTAGCATAGATTCTCCTTTTGGGCATCAGGTCTGCAGCTCTCTGCGTATGCCCTTAGGTTCAGATAACATAGAATACTCTTCTGAGAAGTCAGCAAGTAGGATAAGTTCTTCTAGGCAGCTTTCTGCCCCTGTACTTAGACTAGCCAGTTCAGATTATCCTGGGTATCCCTTGTCTCCAGCATGCTGTTTGAACAAAATTTATAGTTGCTGCACCTGCAAACCTCTTCTAAGCTACTCCCTGTTCTTTTACTCTGCCCGGCCCTTGTACTTATTCTTTAATCCTTCCTCGTCTAATTAGCTGTAATTTTCCTTCTTTTTAGTTCTCTTTTCAAGGATTAAGCTAACCTGGCAGTACAGGTATAAGACCGGGTTATGACAGCGCCTCTCTAAGTTGTATACTGCCTCTGCATAATTACCGAAGGATAGAAAGTCGGAAACCCCTGTTCAAATTCAAAAATTGGTTCCCCTATGGGGGTCTTGTCTGGTTTTCAATTAGGCAGTCACTGCAGTCGACATTCATCGCTTCCTGTCCTTCATGTTCACCCCGGCTCTCAACCCAGAGCCGGTGCTTTTTGCTGTTCGGGACTCTTCATTTGGGGAAATCTCCCTGAAGTCTCACTTGTCCTCCCGGGGCCGTGTGGCTCTGGACTCCAGCTTCTTCGCTGAGCCGTGGGGTGTGATGTGTGTGGCTCAAGGGTCCAAATCTTCCTCTTTCTGAAGTTGTCAATACATGGTTCTTCGGACTGGCCTAGAAACTCATGTTTTCATCCTAGGACTCAGCTCTGTCGTCTGCGGGCGGCTTCCAGGAGTGCGGAAACTAAAACCCGTGTTGTCGAGAGGCAGGTAGAGTCCGCACTGCTGTTTGGTAGTAATCTTATCTGATAGCCTGTCAGTTTTTAAGGCTGTCTGTAAGATGGACAAAAAGTCCACGAATGTGATTCATTTTCTCAAAAAGAGACTGGAAGAAACTCTCCAGAAGGCCCGGACCATCAAATTGGTATGGGTTCCTGGACATAAAGGCATTGACCCCAATGAAGAAGCTGATCGGCTTGCCAAAGCTCACTCAGACAACTTCAACTCCATCCCTTGGATTTCCCCGGAAGATTTGGCGGCCTCCCTCAAGCGGAAGGGAGCCATAGCGGAAGACCGCACCTGGAACAGTAGCAAGTACTTTCCAAACTTTGGCCACATCGATTCCTGCTGTTGGTTCTTCAAGAATAACCCTATTTCCCGTTTGTGTACAGAACCCAGGATGGCCACCAGGTGGCGCTGATATCAGTCCTTGGCGAAAATCCCAATAAAGCGCCAATGCTCACTGATGACTTGCAGTTCACTGATGACTTGCAGTGCAGGTGAAAAATGATACAGTAACCCGTACCAACCGAATTTACCACGTTTTTCTTTCTGTGAAACAAACCAAACCAAATAGTGCTTTTTGTAGTTTATTTTATTACTGAGTCTGATTCATTTTAATTTAAGAAGCATGAAGGGGGGGGGGGGAGTACGAAGTCTTAATTTCTTAATTTTAATCATTCTGCTTACATTGTTTATATGTTGTGTGCTGTAAATGAAGATATGTCTGGGATAACTATTTCAGTATTTATGAAGAACAAATAACATTACATAAAATGTTACTAATTATTCTAGCAAAATTTTTTCGTTATTATCTATATGTACTTTAATTTTTTCTTTTGGAATAACGTTTTCAAAATTTCTTAATAGTTAGACGTAGGATAGATGCATTGCTAATTTAATATATTTATCATTTTATTTTTACACATTAGTTTTGTATTCAAATGATTACTTTTTAAAATTTGTTCATACTGTAAAATAATTTACATATACTTGCCAGCTGAGTTTCTTCTTTGTCCAGAGATCATATTGAATTCTTTGGCATAGAAGATAATTTTGCTAGCTTTTAATATGTTCAATGCTTGAAAGTTAATGACATATTGTTAGTTTTTGAAATTATGCTGAAATTTGTAAATAATATGTTAATATTTACATTAAATATTAGGTTAAATTTGTAAATATTAGGTTAATTTGTAAATATTAATATATGAGTTGATATTTACTGTTCCAAATGGATATGTTGTAAATTAAAAATTCCTTTTAATGAGTGGTTAAAAGTGTGGAACGTGTTATTTTCAGTAAATGTTAATATGCTTTTAAAAGTTAAATGCCTGTATATGGGACTTTGTATGGTAAACTTATCCCTATTTATAATAGATGTTAAGTAAAGTTTTAGTGTGCCAAATACATCTAACATGTAAATACTATGTTGTTGTAATCTTTAATTCACAATTTGAATCCTTGTGTTTTTTGCTTATTAGTTTCTTAATTAAATACACATAGATGGGTATGCATTTCATTTTCGAAAACATCCTGGTGATCATTTGAAAATACCTGTGCATGCACACAGTCCATTGCCTAAAGAAATATTTTCAAGAATTTAAATTTGCACTTTTAAAATTAAAGTTTTGAAAATTAAAACTTGAATATATTTCATTACAATAATTAACCTGATCCATTAAAAAGATATAATAATTGCAGATTTTATTCTGATTTTTAGTTTTAATTTAAATAAAGCAACCTAAACAATATGAAATTCGCTGTAAAAGGGAATGTTTTTAGTGACCAAATTCATAAAAGTTTGTGTGCACATATAATACATTTGTATTTTAATTGTAGTAAAAACTTAACAAGCAAAATAAATAGTAATATTTGACCTTTTTTTTTCTTTCATGTTTCCTCAAAATTTGTATTCTGAAGTTTTAATTTTTTTTTTACAAATTCTCTTTGAAGTGATGGATACGTGTTTCTATATATTATTTTCCATCAATTTGATAAACAGAAATATTGATAAGAAATCTATTTAGAAATATTTTTCAAGGTGCATGTGGTATTCAAGTTCAAGTCTGATATTTATTACCATGAATTTTTATCTTCAGCTAAATACCATAATTTAAAAATATTCATTCTAATAGTTGAGTACAAGCAGTTTTGATGTGCTTCTTTTTATCAAGGGTTATAAAGTGATACTAATTCTGATTTAATTTGTTACAGGAATTTAAAGTGTGTAGAAAGAGCCCAATTCTATTTCTTGAAGGACTGAAAAATCTATAGCTGATGCACACATCCTCTGCTCTGATCCCTTAAGATTGTGAAGAAGTTAAGATATGTTTTTGTCACATAAATTTCAGTGCTTGACATTTACTATTCCTAGTTGATATACTGTAAATTAGAAATTCCTTAATTGGTAATTAAAAAGTGTAAAGTGGGTGAATTTAAGTAAACGTTAGATGTTGCTATGCTGTTAAAAGTTAAATACTTGTATATAGGACTTTGTGGGGTAAACTGTTCCATATTTATAATATATGCTAAATAAATTTTTATAATGACAAACACATCTAACATATAGATACTATCTTGCTGTAGTTATTTTAATTCATAATCTGCAATTTGAATCCTAGTGATTCGTTTATCAGTCTCTTAAACACACACATGTGGGTTAGTCATTTTATTTTCAAAGACTTTCTGATGATCATTTGGAAACACCTGACCTGTGCATGCAAGCAGCTCACTGAGTAAAGAAATATTTTCAAGAAATTAAATTTAGCATTGTTGAAATTAGAGTTTTGAAAATTAAAATTTTAATATATATTTCATTACAATAATCAATCTGGTCAACTAAAATTTCTTAATAAATGCTAATTTTATTCTGATTTTCAGTTTCATATAAGAAAACTAAACAATTTGAAATCAGCTGTAAAAGTTACTGGTTTTAGCTTTAAATTGTATCTAGTGAAAATGACCTGTTTCAAATTAAATTGTGACTATCGTGAAAAGGATCAAATTCGATTTAAACTGCATTCATCATAGGACCAACTTTAATCTGATTCATATATTGCACATGTAATACATAACCCATTTGTCTTAAAAAGTTACTGCTAGCTTGGAACACTACCACTATGCATCAACATATCAAGTGCATTTATTGCCCACACAGAAGGTGTTTATTTAGGGCATATGCAGGCTATGATGCCAAGTAGGAGCACATGCCACACTGCAGCAGGCACATATTTTTAATATGGATAAGCTGCATTTTAATATTTTCTTTGTTAGCACAGCCTATTCCACTGAATAGTGGGTGCATATATGTATTTAGTTTGCATAGGTCACATTTTATTTTTAGGTAGTGTAGTATAGCAACTTATATCTAAATAAAATAGTGCTCACATATTATTTGTTCATAAAAGTTATTGCTAAAACAGTAACTGTCATACATAGCAATTTTTAATTTTTCAATTCATTAGTTTTTTAATTGGTAAACATTTAATGATTTTTTAAAACTATTTTAACTAATAAAAGAATTTAATATTCCAAGATAAAATTACTTTTACATAGTTTAATTTAGGAGTCAAGAGTCGGTATATTTTTACTAACTCCGACTGTACAGCCCTGAGTGTTCACAATGATCAGTGCATAAAAGGAAGAATTGCTAATGACCATTATATATATAGAAACATGACATATGAAATATACCATGCTAATGGAGATTAAGATTTAGCAACTTGTTGCCACTAAAGTTAAAGCTTCATTTAAATATTTTAGAAGCATTTTCAATGTCCATGAAACATTATTTTTTGAAAATGTTTCATATAAGATAGCAACACTATTTTTAATCTGCTTTTCCTGCATAAAAGTCATATTTGGTTGTAGAAAATTGCATTTTCGTATAACTAGCCGACAGCCAGTGGTTACTTTTTTTATCAGGTACGACTAACGATAGAACTGAAAGCCTCCCTTTTGTGATCAAAATCTACTGCTTTATGGTATACATTAATCCAAATGCATAAATTTCAAATAGAATTTTAAAGTAAAAAAAAAGAAAAAAAGACATGGGTTGCCCATGTGTGGTTTATGTCAGGCCTTTGTTGATATTCTATTCATTTAATTTTGTAAAATAGTTAAAAATGAGAATTCTTTAAAACTATATACATTTTATTTTTTACAGGTTTTTCTGAATTCAAGTATGGACTAGAAATTTTAAAGAAAGTATGACTGGATCTAGTTTTGTTTTAAAAAAATATCCATATTTGTTGAACATAATCTGTTATAAAATATTTTATTTATTATATCTAAAAATTTTAGCTGTATATTTCTGAAAAATAAACAAATTAAATTTATGTATTTGATTTTATTGTTAATTAGTATGTTTTGAATGTATCCATATGTGTGGGATGCAATGTCGGGGCAAAAATATCTCAAAAACCGTTAGGCCTAGGAAGCTGAAATTTGGTAGGCAATCAGTTCGTACCCCAAAAGTTGGTGTGAATACCTTAGAAATTTTCTCGAAGGAGTGTGCTACCTTTTGAGTTGGGTTTCTCTGTCAGCTCAAAAACATCTCAACCATGATGTATAAGAAGCTAAAATTTGGTAAGTATTTAGTTCTGACTCCAAAAGGGTGCATGAGTAATCATGATGCAAAGTTTTCCAGAGGGGTGTGCTATTCAGCTTCACTATTATTAAAATGTTCTCCGTAGAAGCGAAGCTGAATATTAGACTCTTTTTTAACTATCTTATAACAATGGCTATTCATATCACTATTGTTGTAAGAAAATTGTCACCTAACTAAAAGGGCTTGCAGATATTTAAAATATGGAAACTAATATAGTTACACATAAACGAAGAAATATCTCTATGATAAAAAATTTATCAGACTGCGGTAAGACCCAATAAGTTCAACACTTTTCTGTATAAAGGAAAAATATTTCAGCAATGGGCAGTTGATCAGCAAATTTGGAATTCTAATTTAGATATGTTTTCGAAACTGGATTCACAGTTAGTTATATTGGTTTTTAGTAAGGATTCTAATGTGGATTTCAGTTAATTTGCTAAAAAAAAAATTATTAACTATGTGGTTTATATTGAAATATTCTATTAGACTTTCAATTAATGTTAATGCATTAATAAGAAATAATTATTTTTCTGGAGTTTCAGTATTTTTCTGAGTGGAAGTAAAAACAATATCTGAAAAAATATATACAAGCACATACGGTATCTTGCATCACTGATTTTCAATGGTTATAAGCTAATTTTATTATATTGATATAAAAAATATAATATTACAGGTTTGAATGTTGAAAAAGCATTATTAAAATCATGTTAATAAAATCAAAATGTGTTTTTGTGAGCATGTCAATTACTGAACTCAGCTTTAAAATTTTAAACAAATGTAAAAATTATCACAACTCAAATTCTAACAAAATGAGCACATTTTATTTTTTTTAACTAAATGTTAATTCTGTAAGTCCAATTGGATTAAATTTATTTCATTGTTGAATATAATTTGCATATTGTTTTGATGGTTTGATGTTGATGTGAAAAGCAAATATGGCGAAGTAGCCTCAAAGAGGAACTACTGAGAAAACCTATAAGATGGCCTGATGGAGTTGTATCATCAATGATGAGAATTTCATTTATATTTATAAATACTATTTATTTAATTAAACTATATACAGAGTGCAGCAGAAATAATGTTCTGATTTGGCAGAAGCGTTGCTTCGCTCATAGTAGAGGTACAGCAGTGGGCATGGTTTCTTTTGGCTTGTTTGCGCATGCCATTTTTAGTTACCGTCATGGTTCGGAGTAGAGAGCATTGTGCTTTTGTTGTTGAAGAGTTTGTTACGAACGGTGAATCTGTGATAATGATGCAACAAGCCTTCCGAATACGCTTTCAGCTCGGATGTCATGATCCGGTTCCGTCTGCACAAACAATTCATCGTTGGGTTTCAAATTTTAGACGAACAAGTTCGGCTTTAAAAAGATAGAGTCCTGGCCACCCTAGAAGCGTAACAAGACCGGAAGATGTGGCAGCTGCTAGAGATTCCATACAGCAGTCTCCCAAGCGATCTGCACGTAAACACGCAGCTGCATTAAACATGGCTCCATGTGATTTTTTTCTGTGGGACTATCTCAAATCAAAAGTGTACCAATACCGACCAACAAATTTGCAAGCACTCAAGGCAGCAATTACGCAAGAAATCACGGTGATTCCCGCGGGACATGGTCCGCAGATCACTGCAAAATTTCTGAAACAGACTTCAAAACTGCATCGACATTGACGGTGCCATTTAACTAATGTACTCTTCAAAATTTAATGGATAACAATGGCATACTGTGTACTTCTCAAGTATAAAATATTTCTTTCTCTATCTTGCTTTGTATTTTTTTTTATTGACGTTCCAAATCGGTACGCTCTTTTTGCCGCACCCTGTATATATTGATATTGCAATAAACAGCTTGTTACCAGCTTCTCAACAAGCTGCTCTATGCTTTCGGCTGGTCTGGGTTTTCAACAGCCTGTTTTGATTACTCTCAAGCCAAAATAATTTTAAAATACATGACAATGTGGATTATTCTTTTTATCTATTTTGTATTCTTCATGAAGTAATGTAAAATACCTAGTAAAATCCTACTTGAAATTGGGTGAGGTTATCAAAAATTTTTGCCATTGGCCGGTATTATAAAGTTGTTGGCCTGAAAGCATTCTAAACTGATTAAAGAAATAGAAAAAAAAAAAATTATAAATGCAAGTGGAAATGTTAAAAGTTACAATAATATGGGAAAATAGTTTTCATTTATAAAGGTAAGCTAAAATATATTGGAAAGCTTACTGGTGCGTTATTGGCTACTTTTATAACTCAGATTTCCATCTTTTTATTTCGACAAATATGTCAGGTAAAAATATATATTATAAGAAAGATGTTACTGCAATTTTTTTAAAATGTCAGTTTCTTCTTCCATAAACTTCAGCTTACCAAGTTTAATCTGTTGAAGCAATTTAATATTTCAAAGATCAAATAATGATAAGAAGCGAAAAGAATTTATGCATTGTTTTATTGAAAATATTAGCTAGGAAGAGCATTGGTTTATGTGAGAGAAATAAGCATTTGTCTTGTGGGATTATATTTATACTTCACACAAAATGCTGACATCTGATTTAATAATTTTTTAGCACTATTCTCATTAACTATGAGTCAGTCGCTTATTAATAACATTTGTCTATTTCAGTGTTATTTGCTGACAGTTGCAGAATATAATTGTAAAGTTAATTAAAGTTAAATCATGTTAATATTTGATTGTTCCACATCAGAAAACAGGATTAGCTTAAGTTGGATCAGATATGAAATTAATTTACTGCTTAAAAAAGTAGATTAAATTTTTTGTGTTTGGATAATACTTTTCACCGTCTTAAGTAGTAAAACTTAAAACACCAAGAAAGTCTAGGTATTTTGTAAATAGTAATACCTTGATATATATATAGCCAAACAATACTTTAACAAACACTGTGAATATACAAAAGACACAAAATATTATGTAAAATAAATATGCATAGCAGAATAGGCAAGAAATTGTCATTAAGAAGCACCCAAAATACAGAATGGTAAATCTACTAACATACGCACTAAAACCTCCAAGTAGTGCAGAAGGTTCATGAAGCCTTTTAGTCAAAAATTATAAAATTTGGAAAGCAAAATAAGGTAAGTATTGTATAAGGTAAGTATTGGTAAGTATTTAAGGTAAGTATTGTTCAACTTCACTTTTAAAAAATGTAACATATCTGGTAAAGATCTCATGAAGAATAGATATGAACACTTAATTCTGCATTAGGATCAGAGATATCAAGACTTCTAGGAATTTTAACATTTGAAAGCATATGTAAATCACTATTCCAGTCCTCAAATTCCTTTTGAATTTTCTCTGGTAGCAGTATCCTAACCTGTTTTGAGATTCCAAGTTTGTTGTACAATAATCTTCGGAAGTAGTGTCACAGGACACAAAAATCCAAGGGGATCAAATATTTTATGAACAGTTGATAGTATGCTTCTTCTTGTTATACTAGATTTAACTCCAGAAACTGAGTTTAGATCACAGAAGAGACTATCTTCACTTTTATCCCAAAGTAATCCCAAAACATGAATTGGCTTTTCTGAAAAATGGTTTTCATACAAGGTATTATGCTCCCACCTTCGTAGATCGAAACAGGCTTTTTCCAACAAATGTCTTGATTCTTGGATGAAATTGTGTGTGCAACTTTTTCTTATTAGACACAGAGGTCACACATTATCCACATAAAAGAACTTTTTTAACATTTCTGCTGTTTCTTGTATATCACTTAGGTTTGCTTCTATATGATAATTTAGTACAGCAGCTAACAGGAATGGACTACACGTGAGACCAAATACCAGTCTTCGATGCCTAAATATCTTCAGTTTTCTTTTCTCGAAATCTTCCCACCACAAAAATCTGAGGAAATCGTGGTCTTCCTTTGCAATAGATATTTGAAAGAATGCCCTTTTGATGTCTGCTACAACTCCAATTTTATCTTTGCAAAACCTCATTAATATTGGTGGTATTTCTTCTAAAAGATTAGGTCCCTTTTCAAGACAGTCGTTCAGTGAGGGGGAATTTTTTCCATTACAAGAAGCATCAAATACTGGTCTGACTCATGTTGTAGAATTCTCTTTAAATACACCTCTATGGGGGGTAAGTAGTGAGAAGGGTTTCCAAGTTCTTCTTGAGGTACCACTTCTATTATTCTAGATTTTTCCCATTCTTCAAAGACAGCGTCATATTCTTTATATTTTCCTTCCTGTTTAAGCTTCACAGCCATAGAAATGCATCTTCTTTCGGCAGTGTCCATATTTGTCTTTAAAGCTTCGTTAGCTTCAAGCCATGGTAAATGTATTTCATAACGTCCCTCTTCATTAACAGAGACTGTTTTTCTGAAATGATCTAGTGCAGTTCCTTCTATATCTTCTTTAGATTTTGTCTCAACTGGATCCCTAATACCTAAAATATTAAGATCCCAAAGATTTGCTATGGTGGAAGTTTGGGAGGATAGGGAGGTAACAGTGAGAGCTGCTAACCCATGACTCTTTTCACCTGGAACTTTTCCCATAATAATCCAGCCAAGTTTTGTTTCAACAGCTATTAGTCCGCACTTCAATTTGTGCATTTTTCCAGTAAAGAGTTGCCCACAAAAATCTGCTCCTATCAACAATTCAATGTCTGGATAACCTTCACCATAGTCTGCTATCCAAATTTTCTTTTCTTTCAATTCTTTTTCCCATGGTCCTTTCTTAAGTCTCGACAATTTCCCACATATGACAGTTTGGTCTAACACTTGAATATCACAGCTGAACTTGTTACTCGAGCTGCTCAAACTTATGTTATAACAGTGATGAGAATCTTTTCGAAGTGTTTTACCTCCAAATAAAACATGAACCAAATCTTCGGATCCGATTGGTTCATAACCCATTTCATTCACTGTATTCTTCAGAATATATGACCATTGCGAACCACTATCAATTAGTGCACGTACAATACGACTTCCTTTTATTGATTTCAGTTTTACTTGTAAAGTTTGTAGGAGCACTTCTTCTGAACAGCTATGGTTTGACAAGGAAGTATTTTGCTTTTCTTCTTTCTTCTCTATGTCATGTGCATCTATTTTCTTTCGATTAGCTGGAATTTCTGGGCACATTACAACCCAGTGTTTTTGTCCACAGATTATACATTTTACATTTGTTTTACAAGCCTTAAAACTGTGTCCTATCTTTAAACAAGAAAAACAAGCCTTTTTATCTTTAATCTTGTTTTGTTTTTCCTCAACTGACAGTTTCTGTGCTTGAAAACATTCTTTACTTAAATGTGGTTTATTGCAGAAAATACAACTGCTTAATTTTTCTTTCTTCTTTTCACTGGAGAATATCTCATTTGCAGTCGGCATGAACTCTTCCTCGATATTTTGAATCTATTGCTTTATTTTCGTCAGCTTTGATTTCTTGACTTCAAAGCCACCAATTGCCATAGATATCCATTGCGTATTCTCCACTTCATTTCTAATAAAGGCCATCAAATTGTCAAGTCTATCCTTTGGAGTTTCTCAACTATCGATTGTCTCTGACAGACTCTTAGTAACTCCTCGGGAATATACGACTCCACTAGCGGGGAAAGAATTGCATCATATTTTTTTGTAGCAAGTTGAAATTCAAGCTAAGTTGAAATTCAAGTTTATCATACAATGATGAAAGTGAAAGCGTCGATTGTGACTTTGTGTTCTCTATCATTAATGCTGGAAGATCCCCCTTATGTAGAGTTCCACTAAAACATCGTCTTTTCCAAATCTAGTTTTGAAACTTTCTATCACTTTTGGATAGTTTTCAGCCGTCGCTGGGTAGCTTTGTACAAGTTCTCTAGCGCGAGAATTTTGAACTGTACACTGTATGAGATACTGGAATTTATCTCCTGGATCAATTCCTGAATCTTCATCTATTTTTTTAAAGATTGACCAAAAGGTTAACCAGCCTTTTATATTACCGTCATATTTCTCAAGTTCAATTTTCGAGAGTTTAAACTTTCTATTATGCATTTCCTGATCACTAACTATTGAATTTATTTCATCAGTTTCTTTAAATCATTCATTGAAAAGAGCCTTTACTTTAAAGAAATTGTTATTATACTCATCGACTGACTTACTTTCTTGTTCGAATCTTTCATCTGTTGTATCGTCAGCTTCTAACATGAGATCCATGGATTCGCGATCTCTGCCAAACTCTTAGTAACTCCTCGGGAATATATGACTCCACTAGCGGGGAAAGAATTGCATCATATTTTTTTGTAGCAACGCCCAATGAATCTAATGCTCTAAGTTGAAATTCAAGTTTATCATACAATGATGAAAGCGAAAGCGTCGATTGTGACTTTGTGTTCTCTATCATTAATGCTAGAAGATCCCCCCCCCCTTATATAGAGTTCCACTAAAACATCGTCTTTTCCAAATCTAGTTTTGAAACTTTCTATTACTTTTGGATAGTTTTCAGCCGTCGCTGGGTAGCTTTGTACAAGTTCTCTAGCGCGAGAATTTTGAACTGTACACTGTATGAGATACTGGAATTTATAATTCCCGAATCTTTCTATTTTTTTAAAGATTGACCAAAAGGTTAACCAGCCTTTTATATTACCTTCATATTTCTCAAGTTCAATTTTCGAGAGTTTAAACTTTCTATTATGCATTTCCTGATCACTAACTATTGAATTTATTTCATCAGTTTCTTTAAATTATTTATTGAAAAGAGCCTTTACTTTTAAGAAATTACTTTTTAAGAAATTGTTATTATACTCATCGGCTGACTTACTTTCTTGTTCGAATCTTTCATCTGTTGTATCGTTAGCTTCTAACATGAGATCCATGGATTCGCGATCCAAATTCTGAAGCTCTTCATATTTCAATTTCAAAGTTTCAAACTTTGCTTTTAATTCCAAAACTTTATCTGTTTCCTCGGAATCGATATCTGCTATTATCTGATTGTACAACCGTGTAAAAGAACTACGTACAACACTTCGTTGCTTCAGAATTTTATTCACAGTTATTGAAAACAAAACTGTTCAAATTCAAAATATCGTACCTTATCACATCCATTTGTCGCCAAATGGTATGAGAATCTCCCAGAAAACCATTCTGTCGTTCTCCTTTATTTTAATCTGACTCCATATATATATATATAATTGACATCATTTGCTAACGGAAACAGTGTTTTATTTAGAATTCACCAGATTACAGCATTTTAACAAGATTCCATCCTTTTACAAGTTTTGCAATAACAAATCCACTGTTTCCACTCACTTCATTACAGAATAATAAAAATAAAAACAAAAGATAATATGCAACCATAGATATGAACATTTTGGACTCTGTTCTGGGGGAAAAAACAATGGGGAAAAATCGTAGCAGACGATCATAATGCTGCTTTTGACAGGTTCATATCCCCCATCTCTTATTTTGGAGTAAGGCCAGAATTTATCTGAAGAAATGAATTTAAAAATATGCAAGGATCAGATCAAATTAACACCTAATTTGAATCATTAGGTTAAATATGTTCTGCATTATAGAAATTTAAAGCAGTATATGAAGCTAGGGTTGAAACTTGTAAAAATCCATCGAGTATTAACTTTTAAGCAAGAACCCTGATTGAAGCCCTATGTACAATTTAACACTGAGAAGAAAATGCTGGTGAATAATGCCTTTGAAAAAAAATCTGTTCAAACTTATGAACAATGCAGCATTCAGAAAAACTATGGAAAACTTGAGAAAAAGAATGGATGTTGAACTAGAACAGACTGAAAAAAGATTAAAAAAATTACTTGCATCACCAGCCTTACACTCCTTCAAATTATTTAATGAAGATCTGGTAGCAGTTCATATGCATAAGACTAATTTAAAACTGAATAGACTCATCTATGCAGCTGTTTCAGTACTGGATTTGAGTAAAACACTTATGTATGAGCTCCATTACGATTTTATTAAGAAGATGTATGGAAATAGAGCTGAATTGCTTTTCACAGACACAGATTCCCTGTATTATGAAATTAAAACGGAGGATATTTACAAAGATTTCAAAAGTTATGAAGATTTTTTTTTGACTTTCTGGATTACCATGTGATTATTCATTTCATTCCAATAAGAATAAAAAAATGATTGGAAAAATGAAAGGCGAGTTGAATGGGACTCCTGCCTTGGAATTCGTCGGTCTTAGATCAAAAATGTATAGTTTGAAAACACCCTCTATGGAAAAGAAAATTCTTGAATGTGTTAATAAGAATGTCGTAAAAAAAATCATCCATCATGAAGATTATTATAAGTGCTTAACAAGATGAAGATATAATAGAGTTGAACAACTCAAAATTGCAAGTAAAGACCATCAGATTTATACTGTGGAACAAATTAAAATGGGGTTATCCCCATATGATGATAAACAACTGTTATGCCGAGATTTGACAGCTCTAAATTTAATTAATAGTTCAAAATTTGAAATAGCTTAAAATTCGTTATTTTTCCCCTTTCCCTTCAAAATTCTAAATTTATTTGTTGTTTTTAATATTTCGGCGATTTATTTCCCCTTTAACGTAATTTGTTATCTTTTTCTTTGTTTTATTATTCAAAATTATACGCAATGCATCCTTAAACGTTAAAATATCCTTTGTTAATCTTTTGGCTTCCTGCTCTTGTGTTTTAACTTCAATTCACTTCATTCACGAGTTTGCAGAAAACATGCATTTTTTTAAGAGAAAAGTGGACTTCTTATCAGTTTTCCCCCTCACAGCTGCATTTGGGGTGCCATCACATCCGGTGGGTTGCTGTGCGGCGGGTTGCCGCATTGGGAGAAGTGATCTTTTTCTGATTCTTGGCATAACAGCGTTTTATTTCCGCAGTGTATGCGTAAGCGCTCGGCGCGAAGCGCAGGGTTTCACTCGCCAAGTTTGGCGTCTCCTGGGAAGGCAAGCGTGTTGCCGGACTTTTGATTCTTGAGCCGGCACTGTGTGAGGTGGTGTGCTTTTCGCCGAAAAAGATCCGTGGAACGGGGCCCCAATGCAAGGGCGCCCGTATCCCGCGGTCGCCGGAGATAAGTTTCAAGTTTTTCTGCATTTGCTTGGACCCGTCATCTTTATCAAAAGTGCCAATATCCGAGCTACGGGTTTTCACTCCGTATATTTGATGCAATCTTAAGAGTTCCTCATTTATGGTGTGTTCTTAGCAAGAAAGTGTGTTGAACTCCATATATGTGATGCAACCATAAGAGTTCCTCAGTCATGGTGCGTTCTTAGCAAGAAAGTGTGTTGAACTCCATATATGTGATGCAATCATAAGAGTTCCTCAGTCATGGTGCGTTCTTAGCAAGAAAGTGTGTTGAACTCCATATATGTTATGCGAGTATAAGTGCTCCTCAGTTGTGGTGCACTCCCAGCAAGAAAGAGTGATTCTCCTTCTCTGCGGGAGTTGCCTTTGCTCAGTTTCATCATCAGCATCAAAAGTGAAAAATTTGGTTTTCCCTTATTCAGCTACATATTTTTGATTGGCCCCCAAGTGATCCTAAGGGGTTCAGCTCCTTCAGCTAGTTTTTTAAATGTCTTCACACACTCTATTACAGTTATCGCCTACACGATCTCTGCAAATTTGCTCTCAAAACATAAATGCAAATGATTTCCTTCATTCATAGTCTTTAAGATCTAATTTGTATACATCAATACTTTGTTTACGTTATTTTTTTATTCTTTTAACATTTTGGTGGTGGACAGCCAGCTCCAGGCAGACCAAACTCTGGTCTTCAGACCAGAGTGGATTCTGTGTCCTGGGTTTATGTAATTGGGTAATTTTAAAGGATTTTAATTTTGAGCAATGTACTAACTTAACTTTATGCCACTATACAAGTAATGAAATCTTATAAATGGATCAGATGTTTAAATTTTTAATTGTTGAAAAATAAAAGTTAATTTTTAATTTAACAATTAGTGTTTGTGATTCTTTAGTTATTGTTGGCTGTGCTATTTATTTAGTTAAAGGTAAGTGGAATTTTTAGAAGTTTTTTGGTGTTGAAGTGTTTTTAAAAGTGTTACACAGTTGAGCACAGATCAAGCAATAGTAATGGTTGAGTAAACAAAGAGAAAATAAATATTATTAAAAGTAAACTTTATTTATTGTCAAAATCTATACGATCAGGCTAATGTAAAATAATATTAAATAAAATGTAATGATTAAATATAAATATAATAACTTAGAAAAATGAAATGTAAATAACTTAAAGAAGTATAAATAAAGTATAAATAGTATAATTTCAAAGGGGAGTAAAAAGCTATATAACACAACATATTTTAAATAATGGAAATAAGAGCATAGCATATGATCATTATCACATTTAAATAACCAGACCATGCTAGATTGAATTGTAGCAGTATCTATACACCGGGTGGAGGTGGGCCCCCAATTAAAAAAAAAAATTTTTTTTTTCTAACAACATCCAATTTATTAAAGAGGCATTGCACATTCAGATAGTTGAAAACACATCCTGAAATTGCGGAGATTCAGCTAGTTCAAAACATGTTTTTTGTTAGTTTTCTGCAAGTAAAAAATACATTTTTATTAACTTCAAACACTTCAAAACACATTTTTATGAAAAATCACAAAAAAATTGCACATGTGCGAAAACACGTGTTAATTTCCATAGAGAAATTAACATATGAGTGGTTTTTGAAAAGTTGAAAACTTACATTTGCTAAAATTAGAAAGTAAAAAAACACATTTTGTTAAATTTTATAAGTTAAAAACACATTTTTGTGAAAAATTGTTAAAAATTTGCATAAGTGCGAAAACATATGTTAATTTCCATAGAGAAATTAACAGGATTAACACGTGTGATTTTTAAAAAGCGCAAAACATGTATTTGTTAAAATTTGAAGTAAAAAAACACATTTTTGTTAAATTTTGTAAGTTAGAAACATATTTTTGTGAATTCAAGTGGTGTTTTGTTAATTTTTGCATAAAATTTGCTGAAGTGCGAAAACACATGTTAATTTCCATAGAGAAATTAACACATGTGTGATTTTTGAAAAGTGCGAAATGTGTATTTGTTGAAAGTAAAAAGACACATTTTTGTTAAATTTTGTAAGTTTAAAAACTTACATTTGTTAATTTTTTAAATGATAACACTCAATAAAAGAAAAAATTCTGATGTGGCCAACACATGACTTTCCTTATATAATGCAATGAATTCACTACTTTAACAGTAAAAACAATAGGTTATTCTTATAGTAGATATATTATTTCCAAGATATTGAATTTTCGTCAATTAGTCATCATTTTCATTGATTTGGTCTCATTTTTATCCATTTGGCGAGGTTTTCGTTAATTCAGCAACATTTAAACAAGTTGGTGACATTCCACCAAATTCGTCGCCAAGCGTTATGGATGGAGAAATAAGTTATTCTCACAGCAGATAAATGACTATTGGCGTTCAAATACAAAAGTATTACTCAAAGTATCTTTTTTCATGAATGGAACGAGCTAGATCCACGAGAATGATGTCACAAATTTATCGCATGGTATTACATATGAAAAGTGAACATGTTTCTCAATAGGTAATACTTTTTTTTTATTTTACATGATTTTTTGATAATTTTTTTAAAAATGTGCGGTAATGTTATTGCGGTAATTGTTTAAAAATGTGCGGTAATTTTTTTTAAAATGTAATCTTGAGAGCGGTTTATGTTAGCGTTCTAAAATTTGTGTCAATCGTTTTCTAATGAAAAATTACATAAGAAATGTCTATTTGTGTAACTTTATTAAAGGTTTTAATTTTCTAATGATTTTGTCAAAATTTTACTTGAAAATTTAAGGAGATCTGTACATTTGATTGAGTTTTAAATCAATAGACTTCCAGTATTCACAGATTGTGATTTTTGTACCAAATTTCGTTCGGATCGGTCCATTCATTCGTCAGTTATCGTCTCCACAGACTCACTGACACACACACACACACACACATACTTTCACACACGCACACATACTTTCACACACGCACACACTTTCACACACACAGACATCACCTCAAAATTTTTTTATTCGTGATCAGGGATGCTTGAAATGTGTTCTCCCGTCGAAAACTCGAATTCGAATTTTCGATCCAGTCACAATACTTTCCTTATACATTATGTATATAAGGAAAGTAAAAAGCACCTAACCGGGACTTGTCCGTAACTAGTGGAAAATGGAATGACCCTTCTCGAGCGCTCCAAATGTAGCTCCTTAGAAATTTTCGGGAGAAACGATGTGACTTAGAAATTTACCTGAAAAGAGGAGTTGCCGGGGAAGTTTTCGGGGAACTTCCCGGTAAATTGCTTATTCCTCATGTTCGTTTTCGAAATTTAAGGAGAGTAGATTTTGAAGTCGCGAAGCACCTGGTGCCGAAGGCGCCTTTATCTTCGGTGTCCAATTAAGATGTATGACCCTTTGACATTATTTGAATGTTCCTCGATAAGTCCATGGAGCGCCCCAGAGTGGGCGGGCTTCAGTTAGGACCAGATAAGGCCGGTGATGACTCAGGTGGTGCAATAACACGTGCTGCAAGGAGCCGGTGAGCACGATGTGAAGAGGCAGTATTTCGATGTTCAATGCTGCAGTCCCAGAATTAAAGCTTAATTCTGGGGGGGGGGGGGGGGCTTTTTTAAGTCGGCGATCATTTTCATAACACAGAATGCTTTTTCCATAGAATCATCGTCCGAGATTATAACTTTAAGTATGGAATTTAGGAAGTCTTGTAGGTTGTGTATGTCGAAGTATTTCTCGACCTCGAAAAATTTCAAGAGGTCGAGAAATGCGTTAGAGGTCCGAGGGATTTCAAGGCCTGTGCAGGTCATGTGTGGGCCGAGTGCTCACCGATTTTACCTGAGACCATCTCAGCACTCGACTGCACTTCCTGAACAGGGGAATGGTTTTTGAAGGAAGAGATGGGAAGTTTTCCTCACCAAGACTGGAAGGGGGGGGGGGGTCGTTTTTAAGTTTTGGTTGTTATTTTTAGGGGCCTGGAGCTTTCTAAAACTCCAGGGGTTTGGGTGGCAGTGCCTAAAGTTGGTGTTGTGCTCACCGCAGCAGTTACAGCATTTTGCAGGGGTTTCCCTAGTTTTTGTGCACTCTCTGCTCAGGTGGTCTCCACTACATTTCCGACAACGAGGGGGGAGGGTACACTGATCACTATAGAGATTGAAGAGCTGGCAATTTTAGCACAGTTTATAACCCTTACTTTTAAATACTTCGATCTTTACTTGCATACAGAGGATGCTTTTAATCTCATACACCCTCATCCATTCCTCTGTAAGCTCGAGGCCTGCCAGAAAAATAGGGGTGTCCTTTCCTTCCTACTCCTAAGCTGGGAAACTCTGATGATTTTAAGTCCTTCATTTACAAGGGCAGTTTTGATTTTTTCTATGTCGGTATTCGACGGGAGACCTTTTATAACTACTTTCTTTGATCTCTCATTTCTCAATCTGTTTGAATTGAAAGGGATCTTCTTAAGGATCAGAAAACTCTGCATACTCCTGTAGTCCTCAATGGACCCAGGAGTAATTCGAATCACCCTTCCCATAAGAAGGCCCTGCACTTTAGAACCTAGCATTCCGTTTAGCTCCTGTATGAGAGCTCCCCAATTGCTTGAGGAGTCCACATAGAAGGAGGAGACTCTATCCTTAGGGGGGGGGTTCATCAGCCATAATGGCTTCCTCAACCGTTAAATTAGCATTATTATTTTGAGTTTGAACTTCCTCCACTGTTAACTCGGCAAATTTATTTTTAGTTTGAGCTTCAACTACCTCAGGCTGTATCGAAGGTTTATGTTTTTTCCAACTATTTGGGGTGATAAACCCCACTATTTTCTTGTACATTTCATCCTTGTATATGATATACAAGTCGTCGTCAGATTTTTCCTTTCTCTCTTTGAGCATATCATAGATGTAATTGTAGGTCTCACGTAGGACTAACACGTTAGGGTCAGGGGATTGCAGCAATAGAGAAGCATCAGAGATACTACCTGTTTTGATCTTCAGAAGAGTCTTTCGCTGGTTGCTTGGTTGGTTGGTTGATTAAGGATTTTTGGCACAAGATCCAAAGAGGATAAGCTGCGCCAGACATATGGTATTAAATACAGATAAATGTAAAGAATAAAAACAAGTGTATAATCTAAAAGAGTGTATGACTAAAACAAGACAATGCAAGAAGGATAATAATGGAAACAAGATGAAAAATGTCTAAAAGGTGATAGGAAGTGAATTTAAATATGATGGTAAAAACCGATGTCTAATAAGAAAGGAAAAATCCCTGAATGAGGATTTTCTCCAATCAATTCCGTCAAAGTTAAAGTATACGTTTTAAAATGTTTAAAACGAAACTGTTTATATTCAGGACAAGTAATTAGAATATGTTTTACACTCGCTGCGGTTTGACAAACATTACAAAGGGGTTCAATTTCTCCTAAAAGTAAATGCCTGTGAGTAAAACGAGTGTGACCAATACGTAAACGAGTTAAAATTACATCCAGTTTCCTACATTGGAAACTAGTCCATTTTTGTACTAAGGGCTTTATCTCGTGAAACTTATTATCAGATTGCTGATTCCAGGACGACTGCCATTTGTCATGAATATTTTTGAGAACAAATTGTTTGATGTCAGTTAAAGGTATAGTCAGATTCAAAGTTTGAGTAGCTGATTTAGCAGCAATGTCTGCTAACTCATTTCCTTTGATGTCAACATGTCCTGGGACCCATAAGAATTTAGTATGGTATCCTTGCCCCTTCAGACGATGCTCATACTTAAGGATATCAGAGGCAATGTGGTAATTCATAGCTCTCTTCGATGATAAAATCTGTAATGAACTCAATGAGTCAGTATATATAATGTGTTTTTTGGACTTTTGATAAGAGATGAAGATTAGGGACTGGTAAATAGCCATAATCTCAGCTGTAAAAATAGAGCAAGATGCATGTAGTTTATAAGACTTTATAGTATTGTTGCAAACATAAGCTAAACCAACGTAATCTCCTGCTTTGGAACCATCTGTAAAAACAGGAGTAAACTCTTTATACAGATTCCTATGTTCTCCAAATAATTGCACATAAATAGCCGGGTTGATGTTAGTCTTTGTAAAATTGTAAAAAGGGTTGAGAAAGGAGAAATTATTAACATACCATGGAGGGGTTTCAAAAAACTTTGTTTTTCGAACATAAAGCTCTACTAAAGGGGTAGTTTCTACTATATTGCGTATCCGCTTGCCAAAAATAGGAATACATGAAGGTCTGTGGTCATACAGTCGATCATAATGATCATCAAGGAATGCACGTTGTAACGGATGGTTATGTACGGACATGATACGGAAATAATAATTCAATGCCAGCTGTTCACGCCTTAATTGTAAACATGGCTCATTAGAGACAGCATATATGCTTTGAACTGGAGATGTCCTAAAGGCTCCTGAGCATATACGTAATGCCTTATGGTGAATTGGATCAAGCTTTTTTAGCACTGATGTTCGTGCTGATCCATACACAGAACAACCATAATCTAGTTTTGATCGAATAACAGCTCTGTAGATGCGAAGCATGGAAGTAAGATCTGCACCCCATTTAGTATTTGAGAGGACTTTTAAGATGTTAAGAGCTTTCTCACATTTATTTCGCAGTTTTTGGATGTGGGGCAAGAAAGTAAGCTTTTTATCGAACCAAACCCCTAGAAATTTTATTTCCTCTACTACAGCAATCTTTACACCTCCCATAAAGATTTCTGGGGGTGAGTGGATACCACGTTTTCTGGTAAAATGAACACAACAAGTCTTTTGAGTGGAAAACCCGTACCCATTCGCATTTGCCCATCGTAAGATGTTATTTACGGCGGCTTGACATTGTCTTTCCACAGTACGCATATCGTGAGCTTGGTAGGCAACTTGCAGATCATCCACATACAGACTTTTATGGACAGACACTGGCAAACTGTTTAAAAGACTATTTATTTTTATATTAAAGAGTGTCACACTCAAGACACTTCCTTGTGGCACACCCTCCTCTTGTACGTGTTTGCGTGAGAGTGTTGAACCAATGCGCACTTGGAATGTCCTGTGTGATAAAAAGTTTTGAATAAAAATAGGAAGATTACCTTTTAGATTAAAATCATAAATGTCCTTAATAATACCGTAGCGCCATGTTCGATCATAGGCTTTGTCAATATAAAAAAAAATTGAGACTCAATGATTTCTCCTAAGAAAGGCAGTCCTAATTTGTGATTCTAATGAGATAAGATTATCAACGGTAGATCTACCTCGACGAAAGCCACTTTGGTGGGGTGAGAATAACTTGTTACTCTCTAAAAAGTGTACAAGCCTGGCATTAACCATTTTTTCTAGAAGTTTACATACACAGCTTGTGAGAGCTATAGGCCGATAACTTAAAGGGCTTTGAGGGTCCTTACCAGGTTTTAAAATGGGAATTGTGATGGCTTTTTGCCATGACCTAGGGAATTTATGTTCATGCCAAATTCTGTTAAACAGGTATAAGAGGTTCAATAAGGAGTAATGGGAGAGGTGTTTAAGCATGAGATAGCTAATTTTATCAGGTCCACTGCAAGTTCTGTGTGTTCGGGACGAAACAGTCACCAACTCTGACATTGTAAAGTGCATGTTATAAGGTGAGTTTCTAGCTTCAGGGAAAACAATAGGTTTATTTTCGGACTGAAGTTTGTGTTTTAAAAACGGTTCAGAGTAATTTGATGCATTTGAAATATTTGCAAATTCTTTGGCAATTTCATTTGCAATGTCATATGGCGAACTTATAGTTGTGCTATTATGATTTAGAATGGCTATGGAGTGATTACTATAATTCCCTGTACACTTTTTGACTTTCTCCCATAAAATTTTACTAGAAGTGGAAGATGTTATTTCACTAACATATTTTTCCCATGACTCTTTCTGCCTTCTTCTGCGTATCCTGCGAGCAAAAGCTTTTGCATGTTTAAATGCAGTTAGGTTTTCAGTGGTAGGAGACTTCCTGAAAATTGACCAAGCCTTCTTTTGCTTTTTATAAGCCTCACGACATTCCTCATTCCACCAAGGGAAGCGATGCTTAGATATATTACCTGTACGTTTTGGAATTGCAGCATCAGCAGCCTCTATAAGAACACCTGTCACATTTTCTACAGCTGTATCAATGTCAGTGCTTTGAACAGCTTCATCAGTGATCAGGGCTAGGGAAGTAAACTTCGCCCAATCAGCTTTTGAAAATATGTATTGAGATTGTTTTATAGTCGATCTGAATTGACTGTTAGAGAGAATGATAGGGTAGTGGTCACTATTGTGAAGATCTTTATCAACTGTAAAGTTCCAGTAAGGAAAGAGAGAGGGTGAACAGATGGCAAGGTCAATACTGTGAAAAGTCTTACTAGGTTGGTGAAAATAGGTGAATTCATTATTGTTAAAAATGCATAAGCTGTGATCACTGACACATTGCTCAATTTGTTGTCCTCTGCAATTTGTGTCTAGACTTCCCCAAAGGGGATTGTGGCCATTAAAGTCACCGAGTATCACAAATGGTGCAGGAAGTTGGCGAATCAAATTATCAAGTTCTCTAGAACTTATGTGATCATTTGGTGGTAAGTAAATACAGCATACTGTAATCAATCTATTTACATGGATCCGAACAGCAACAGTTTGTAGATTTGTGGCGAGTTGTAATACGGAAGAAGGGTAGTCTTGTGAGACTAACAAAGCAACTCCCCCAGATACTCTACTGTTCATATTAAAATCTTTACGGATACAATTAAAATTTTTAATATTAAAATTACTGCTAGATTTTAGCATAGTCTCTTGAAGGCAAATACAAATAGGATGGAAAGTATTAATTAAATTCTTGATCTCCACCGACTTGTTCTGCAACCCTCGGCAATTCCAAGATAGTAAAAAAGCCATATTCAGGTTTTTTCTTGGACCGATGGGAGGTGGTCTCTTTTTTCCCAGTAGACGAAGAGGAAGAGGATGACACATCTGTTATCATCCCTTCATCCTCGGAAGCACACAGTTGTACTTCGTCATCATTTTGGCTATGATTTTCTTGTATGTTTGTTTTTTTGAATGATATTTTTTCCAAAGGACTGTCTTTGGTATTCTTTAATTTATGTTTTTTGTTTGACTTTGTTTTCTCTTCTAAAGTATTGACTCCTTTTTTCCCACTGGTACTTACTACTGCAGTTTTTTGTTGTGTGAAAGCAGGTCTGAAATTGGCTAATGGGATTGAAGTTTTTTGCTTTTGTTTAGTACTTGAAACAGCAGTGTTTACAGAAGGGATAGGTTTTGTTTCGTTAGTTTGTTGGTTATGGATTATTTGCATGAAGTTTAAGTCAGGTTCGGTTTGTGTGCCTACTGATGAAATTTCAGTTTGTATGCTAGCAGATTTTGTTTGTCTGTTTCTGACAACAGATGAGTATGATATTCCTATTTTTGGTGTTCTTGCTTCAATCAGTTTACGTGCTTCCGGGTAAGTAATATTACTGGATGTTTTTAAAGTTTGGATTTCTTTCTCAAAAACCCATTTTGGACATGAGCGGGCATAAGATGGATGATCAGCCTCGCAATTGACACATTTTGGAGTAGATGCACATCCCTCACTGTCATGTCCGTGTTCTGCACAGCGTGCACACACCACTTTAGGAGCATCACAGGAAGTTTTTGGATGTCCAAATCTCTGACAGTTGAAGCATCTTAAAGGGTTTGGCACATATGGACGTACTTGGCATCTGAGGTAAGCTACTTTTAAATGTTTAGGTAAGATTGGAGTGTCAAAAGTCAGTATAATATGTTTTGTTGGAAACATTGTTCCATCTCGTCTAACAGTGATTCGTCGCACAGAGCTAACTTTTTGGTCTTTAAGATTGTCAAGGATTTCAGTTTCAGGTACATATATAAGGTCTGGTTCGGATATAACCCCACGAGAGAAGTTCAATATACTATGAGCAGTCACAGACACAGGAACATTTGCGAGGATTTTCATTAAAAGTATATTTTTAGCTTGAGCGGTAGAGAAAACTTTAACTAACAAGTCACCAGATCTGAGCTTTTTTATTGTTTCGACTTTCCCAACAGTACCGAGTATTCCTTTTTGAATCAAAAAGGGTGAAACGTTATTAAATGATCCGTCTATTCTTTTCATAATGAAAAACTTTGCTTCAGTTGTAGTCATTTTATGATTATCCAGTTCATTAATTCTTTGTAAAGTATCTGTATTTACGTTTATAATCCTATCATTAGTTTTATGTCCCAAGGATACGGAAACGCTAGAGGCATCTACTCTATCCGCCCAATTAAGATCTCCTGCCTTGGAAGGCAAGGAAGCAATAGAACTTTCACGTGAAAAGCATGAAGAACCCGAGGCCAAAAGCATTCTCGAATTCTCCATGCTTGTAACCACTAATAAGAAACCACGGTTTACTTCCAGATCGATCGGAGCCCCCGCCAGACTCCGTCTCCCCACACTTTTCTAACGTGCCAAGTGTAACCGCCGGAGTCATTCGCAAAGCCAGATGATGGAGAGCGGGCCATTACGTGCACCTGGTGCACAGGGCCCATGGACCAGCAAGGATCCAAGGGGGATTTCTCGATATGAAACACTCTCCACCATCCAACCAACGCAACCAAGGGACTCACCTCTGGAACCGTTTACTGCAAACGTTTCTCGAAAGCAAAACTACTGATGCACGCAGCTCTACCCCTTTCGCATTACACCCACATGAACCCATTCCCGAGCCCAAACGGTGTACCTTACGGCAGAGGCCGAAGAGTGGTACTAGAGCCCATAGAGCAGATGTGATGTTTACTAAGGGCTCGGCATTGATGACACCAGCAGCTGAGAGGGACTAGAAACACAAAACACAAAAGGAGAACAAAAGAAAAAAAGAAGGTGAAAGGAGAATAGACAAATAAAAAGAGGAGGGAAATGAAAGAGAGAGACAGAAAAAAGGAAAGAAAAGGATTGCTAAGGTACCTCGGGATTGCAACACCCGTATTCACTAAAGAAGTGAACCCCTGAGGGGCTTTCGCTGGTTGCATTCCAGTTCCTCGTCCTCGAGTTCTTCTGCAAGTCTTGCAATAACATAGTCATAGCAGATGAGATGAGATAATGCTTTCCAATTGAAGGAGTCTCTTGGTATTTCATCCTTGGATATTCCCAGTGTCTTGAGATAATCAGCTTCAAAGCAAGCAGCAGTAATGTAGTCGTCTTCCTTTTGGGACGACTTGGTTGAAGTTCCAGCTGCATAAATGTCCATATCCCTGACTCCAATGTCAGCTTGAAAATATGCCCCCAGGACATATGGCTTTTTCTTGGTAGCAAACTTGACTCTATTATCTTTCATACTTGATTTCGTCTTAAACGAGGCTTTTCTCACAACATTCTTGTACTCTATATTAACGGAAATTGCATAGGTGGATGGCGGAGACGAGCGCAGGCCATTTTCCTTGCCGCAATTTTTCTGATCGGGATTTCTTAATTTCCAGCGCGAGTGCTATTTTAAACCCTGTGTATCAACTATAAGTATATTTTCTTCTCGACATTGTCCTTCGTTTCAAATATTTTATTTACTTGCTAAAAGACTACATTCTGTTGCTCGAAAAATATACTTTACTGCTTCAAATATGTATTCAGTTGCTTCAAAAATGTGTTTTATCTGCTCCGAAACCAGTGTTGTTCAAGACCCTTTTAAATTCGTTGGCGTTCAAAATCAAAATACGGACAAAAAAGAAATCTGATGTGGGCAGGACATGACTTTCCTTATAAAATGCAATGAATTTACTTCTTATACAGTCAAAAAATAATATATATGATCCAAGGCACATTGTTTTTAACGTTGAATTGTACATTTGGCGATTTTCCGGATGAAAACATGAAAAACTATTTCAAAGTACCCAATTAACTTATATTTTGCGCAACTCAAAATAAACAATTATCAATTTTGATAGCTTCTTCAGTAAAAGCGATACAAGTCCGTATATTAAAATATTTTATTAATTAATTCATCAGTTATACGATAGTATCATTAATTTAGCATTATATTTGCAATTTTGATGATATTTTTGACTATCGGAAGAGAAATTTCGCCAAGTTGGCGATACTTCATTACATAATTTGCCAAATGCATCATCAAGCATTACAGACAAACGGAAGGAGGAGTATCTCTTATATACTAGATAACTAGAATATATGATCGCCATATGACAGAAATCAGAATTTGCAAAACATTACTTCTCATTTGGATTTATCAATTTAGTGACATTTTTGTCACTTCGCAACATTTAAAAAAGCTTCCAAATTGGCGACGTCCTGCACAATTTCTCGCCAAGCTTTATGAGCAGACGCATGGAGGAATGGGTTGGTTGGTTGATTTTGGTTTAATGGCACAAGATCCAAAGAGGATATGCTGCGCCAGACATATGGTACCAAGATACATAAATTAGTATGGGTTAAAACACGTGTATAATTTAAAAAAGTGATAATGTGCGAAAAAACGATGACTATGGAACATGTACAACAATGAAAACAAGATGAAAAATGACTAAAAGGTTATAAAAAGTGAAGTTAAAAATGATGGAAAAAACCAATGTCCAGTAGGAATGGGAAAAGTTCCAAATGAGGATTTTCTCCAATCAATTCTGCCAAATGTAAAGTATAAGTCTTGAAATGCTTAAAACGGAACTGTTTATATTTCGAACACTCAATTAAAATATGTTTGATACTTGCTGACGTTTGACAACTATTACAAAAGGGTTCAATTTCTCCTAAAAGTAAGTGTCTATGGGTAAAACGAGTATGACCAATGCGCAAACGAGTTAATATAACATCAAGTTTCCTACACTGAAAACTAGTCCACTTCTGTATTAAAGGCTTTATCTCATACAATTTATTTTGAGTTTGCTGATTCCATGAATGTTGCCATTTGTCATATAATATTTTACTAATAGTTTTTTTAATATCTGTTAAAGGAATGGGATGATTCATAATACGATTAGCTGTTTTTGCAGCGGTGTCAGCCAATTCATTTCCCTTTATACCAACATGCCCTGGAACCCAACAAAATTGAATATGGTGTCCTCGTGCCTTCAGACGATGCACAAGTTGGAGGATATCTGAGGCAATGGGATGAAGCATGGCCATTCTGGATGAAAGCAATTGCAAAGAACTTAATGAATCTGTATATATGATGTATTTATTTACCCTTTGATGGGTGATGAAAATTAATGACTGGTGAATTGCTGTGATTTCTGCAGTAAAAATGGAGCATGAGGTATGAAGTTTAAAAGACTTAACTATATCATTACATACATAAGCAAATCCGACATGTGCTGCTGTTTTGGAGCCATCTGTAAAAATAGGAGTGAACTCCTTAAATAAATCACTATGTTCTGCAAAAAGTTGAACATAAATGGAATCAGGTGTACTACTCTTTAAAAAATTATCAAAAGGATTGAGAAAAATGAAATTTGGGACTTGCCATGGAGGTATTTCACACGCCTTTCTCTTTCTAACATTAAGATTTTCTAGTGGAGTAGATGATACACTATTGCGTATTCGCATGCCAAAGGAAGGAATACAGGAGGGTCGGGCTGAATACAGCCGATCGTATTGCACATCCAGGATGATCCGTTGCAAAGGATGGTAGTTCATCGACATGACTCTAAAGTGATAATTCAGTGAGAGCTGTTCTCGCCTGAGTTCGAGTGATGTCTCATTACAGTCAACGTATATGCTTTGAATAGGAGAAGTTTTGAAGGCACCAGAACAAATACGAAGAGCATTATTATGAATTGGATCGAGCTTCTTAAGCACAGATGCTCGTGCTGATCCATAAACAGAACATCCATAGTCAAGCTTTGATCGAATCACAGCTCTATAGATTCGAAGCATGGAAATCCGATCTGCACCCCATTTTGTATTTGAAAGAACTTTTAAGATATTTAAAGCTTTCTCACATTTCATTCGCAGTCTTTGGATGTGGGGCAAGAAAGTGAGTTTCTTATCAAACCAGATTCCGAGAAATTTGACTTCGTCTGCTACTGTGATTTTAACGTCTCCCATAAAGATTTCTGGGGGTAAGTGAATACCACGTTTTCTTGTGAAGTGAACACAACATGTCTTTTGAGTAGAAAAACTGAATCCATTCAAGTTTGCCCATCGCAATATACAATTAACAGCAGCTTGACATTGTCGCTCTACTGAACGCATATCATGTGCCTGATAGGAAACTTGCAGATCATCAACATACATGGTTTTATGAACTGACAATGGTAAGTGGTTTAAAATACTGTTGACTTTGATATGAAAAAGTGTCACGCTCAGTACACTTCCTTGTGGCACTCCTTCTTCTTGTACATATGTGTCAGAGAGAACTGAGCCAATGCGAACTTGGAATGTCCTAAAATCTAAAAAGTTTTGGATAAAAATGGGAAGATTACCCTTTAAATTAAAATCAAAGAGGTCCTTAATAATACCATAGCGCCATGTTCGATCATAGGCTTTGTCTATATCAAAAAATATGGAAACTAAATGGTTTCGCCTAAGAAAGGCAGTCCTAATTTGTGATTCTAAGGAAATTAGATTGTCGGTGGTAGATCTACCTTGTCGAAAGCCACTTTGATGTGGCGATAATTTTTTATTGTCTTCTAAAAAGTAAACAAGCCTAGCGTTTACCATTTTTTCAAGCAGTTTACATACACAGCTTGTAAGTGCTATAGGTCGATAACTTAAAGGACTTAGTGGGTCCTTACCTGGTTTCATGATGGGAATGGTGATAGCTCTTTGCCATGATTTAGGAAATTTATGTTCGAACCAGATTCTGTTGAACAGCTGCAGGAGGTTCAACAAGGAGTCATGAGAAAGGTGTTTCAGCATGAGATAATTAATTTCGTCTGGTCCACTACAAGTTTTGTGTGTTTTTGATAAAGCTGTCATTAACTCTGTCATGGTAAACTCTGAATTGTACTGTTGATTATTTGCTTCCAGGAAAACAATAGGTTTACTTTCCGACCTGAGTTTATGAGTTAGAAATGGTTCAGAGTAGTTTGTTGCATTAGAGACATTTGCAAACTGTTTGGCAATTTCATTAGCAATGTCTAACGAGGAACTAATAGTTGAACCGTTGCAATTTAGAATGGAAATGGGATGTTCTCTATATAATCCAGAACACTTTTTCATCCTTTCCCATACGATTTTGCTTGGTGTAGAGAAAGTTATTTCTGATACATACTTTTGCCATGACTCCCGTTGACACTTTCGACGAACTCTTCTAGCAATTGCTTTTGCTTGCTTAAAAGCTATGTAATTGGTCATTGTAGGATAACGCCAAAAAATACACCAAGCCTTACGTTGTTGCTTAATGGTCACCATACATTCTGAAGTCCACCAAGGAAAGTGAAATTTGGTTGTTTTTAAAGAGCTTTTTGGAATAGCATCATCTGCGGCCTTGATCAGCAGTTGAGTAACTCTATCCACCACAGTGTCAATATCTCCGTTTTGAATAATACCAGTAGTAATCTCAGCAAGGTGAGTATATTGTGTCCAATTGGCTTTTGAAAAAATGTATCGAGATGTTTTTTTTACAAATGACGTGACATGACTGCCAGACAGGATGATAGGAAAGTGATCACTATTATGGAGATCATTATCAACTGTGAAGTTCCAGAATGGAAATATGGCTGGTGTACATATAGCAAGATCGATATTGTGATAGGTCCTGCTAGGTTCATGAAAGTAAGTGTATTCCTTATTATTAAAAAGGCACAGACTATGAGCACTAAGACACTGCTCAATTTGCTGTCCTCTGCAATTTATGTCTTTGCTTCCCCACAGAGGATTATGACCATTGAAGTCACCCAAGATCAGATATGGAGTAGGAAGTTGGCTAATCAAGCTATCGAGTTCATTTTCATTAATGTGGTTATTAGGTGGAAGGTATATACTGCAAACTGTAATCAATATGTTAAGATGAATTCGGACAGCCACAGCTTGTAGCTGAGTATTTAAGCGAAGAATAGTAGATGGGTAGTTATGAGACACAAGCAAGACAACACCACCAGAAACCTTGTCTCCTCCATGATCATAGTCTTTCCTAATACAGTACAACCTCGAAAATCCAGACATCCAAAATCCGGAAACCTCCAAAATCCGGACATTTTCCAAATTTTCGGGTTTTTTTTTTTTTTTTCCCCCGATTGACGAAATCCCGGATTTAAAACAACAGGGTTAAATTATTTATATGGAATTATATTTTATAAGCAAATACCGTATTTTTTCCGGTCGACTTTCTGAACCCGGAAATGAAACGAAAGTTTAGATGGACGGCCGTAGATCGGCTCGTGGTTGGAGCGTGAATTACGTTGTTAGCGTTAATCCCTCCTCCCCCTTATTCAAATAACAACTCCGGATGAATTATTTAGCGTAAAATATACATCGTTATTTAAATACGGAATTTTTATTATCAAAATTTCCTTTTCTCATTATTGAAAAAGACATTTTTCTGAAACAATGTGATTTTTAATATTAAACACTTTAAAACGTTATCGTAACATTTTATCACAAATTGTTCAATTAAATCTAAAAATCCCGAGAATTCATATTAACGCTCACGGAAATTTATTTTGTTCGCTTTGTAGTACGAATTCCATTCTTCAATGTATTCTGTTTTGTCTTCAGAATCTCCTCCCCCGCCCGATATCTGACGATTTTTTGGTTCTCGTCGAACGTGTCAGCTTGAAATCAACTGTATATTTTGCCTCTTTTGTTTAGAAAGCCATATTTACATACTATAAATAGCAAATAAATAACTAAATAATATCGTATCGCACAGAACCGAGCAACAAGGTCATTAACACACAGACCTCTCAAAGGGTTCGGCTGCGTTTACGATTAGTTACGATTAGGAGCTAAACAAATTCCTTTTTTCGCTTTCCCTGCCCCACCACGTTCCGGTGCTGCAGCCTAGCAATGACTCATCGTATTTTAGAAAAATCATTGAGAGGAGAAATATTTTTCTGTTTCGGAAAAGATATTTATTTTATCTACTGCGATATTTTTTACATATTTGACTATTACTAATAAAGTTTTTACTTTTTTCAGAGTCATCGGCCTTTTTAAACATAACATTATATAGATGCTGGAAAATAAATAAAATTTTTAAGTTCTTATTTTTTGTTTTTCGTTCGTTAATAGCGAAAACGGTTTAAATGCATCAAAAGTGCTAATCCTCGATCTTTATTAAATCTCGGCACTTCATTAAATCTTCCGGCGCTTCATTAAATCTCGACAAAGCCGATATAACCGAAGTTCTGCACTGTGATGATGATGCGCGAATCGTAAATAAATTGAGTGATGGCATAATTCGCGATATGATATTAAATAAAAAAAGATCAAAGTAGCGACGATAAATGCGGAGAAGAAAAAATACCCATTGATAATCTTATGCAAACAATCGATCATGCTATTAAAGGTCTTGAGCAAAGAAGCTTTATAACCGAGCAGAAATAATGTCCATCTACAGGATAAATAAAACTGCTTTCCCATAAACCAAAATTAATGAAATAACAAATGTTAATTCAAATATTTAAACGAAATGATAAAATGTAATTTTATCATTTCGTTTCGTTCACACATTCTAAATTATTAATATGTATTTTTTTTTTCTTAGAAATTTCTTTTACCCTATTTTTAAAATTAAATAATATGTTTTAATTAATTAACTTAACTTTTGCCATTATTTTTACTAAAAATAGTGCTTTATAGCGTATTTAGTTTATATTAAATCGGAATTTTATTCAAATTCTATAATCCGGAAAAATCGATAATCCGGAATCGGCAAAGTCCGGACGAGTCCGGATTTTCGAGGTTGTACTGTAGTGCTAAAACGGCGAATTTTAACTGTGTCTGCAGATTTTAAAAATGTTTCTTGGAGCGCTATACAAGCAGGATTGTATGTATTCGAAAGGGCTTTAATGTCATACAGTTTATTGCGAAGACCTCGACAATTCCAAGAAATAATAGTAGCCATAAAAAAATTTATCCGATGGGACAGAAACAAGCTGCTCTTTGAAGGCCTCATCTGTCGCCATCTCTTCATCTTCAGAAACATATCCATGTACAGCATCATCATCATCATCATCATCATCATCATCAGATGCCTGATTTTTAGATTTTTTCTTTAAAAAGTCTGTTCTTTCAGGGGGTCTTTTGGTGGTAGGACCCTCTTTTGATATTTTCAACTTTACAGATTTATGTTTTGCTTTTACATTTTTAGTATTAGTGTCTTTAATTTTGCTTGTCTTGTCATGTATTGTTTTGTTTTCAGTGGTTCCACGGAAGTTAGATTTAGCATTTGTTAAAAGTTTTGCAGGTTTTATATATGTGTTAGAAGGTGCTGATTTTTTAAGTGCGGTCAATGTTTCTGTTACAGGAAATGTTAATGGTTTATCTTCTGATTCTGTTTGAGTACCAATAGAATTCATTTGTTTACTGTTTCTCATGGAAGCAGCATATGAGATACCGGCTTTAGGTGTACGGGAACATATTATTTTTCTTGCTTCTGGATATGAGGAATTACTGTTTACTTTAAGAGTCAATATTTCTTTTTCAAGTTTAAATGTAGGACATGATCGTGAGTAAGATGGGTGTTCACCCTCACAATTTTTACATTTTGCTGTCTCAGAACAAGAGCTACTATCATGTCCAACCACTGCACAATTAGCACAAGTCAATTTTCCTCGACATGCCAACTTTGAGTGTCAAAATCTTTGACAAGTGAAGCATCTTAGGGGGTTTGGAATGTATGGTCTAACTGAACATTTAAGATATGCTACGTTTAATGTTTGGGGCAGAATTGGTGTTTCGAAAGTTAATATCAAATGTTTTGTTGGTATAAATTTTCCCTCTCTTCGTATATTTATGCGGCGGACGCCACATACTTTCTGTTGTCTTAGGTTTGTTAAAATTTCTTCTTCAGAGTCAAAAATGAGGTCTGGTTCTGAGATTACCCCCCGTGAGAAATTTAAAGATCTGTGGATGGTAGCATTTACTTCAAAGTTTCCCATTGTTTTCATACTCATGATGTTCTTTGCTTGTGCACTGGATGACACCTGCACCATTAAATCTCCTGATCTTAGTTTTTTTATAGAAATGACATCACCAACAATTGCTTGTATGCTTTTTTGTATCAGAAATGGTGAAACATTACTGAAAGAACCGTCTACTTTTTTCAGGATGAAATATCTTGCCTCTGATGGTAAAGATGTTTGATTTTCATAGGAAGATTGTCTCATAGATCTTGAAGCTTCCTCCTTCTCTACTTGGTCTGCCCAATTGGAACGCCCCACCCTGGAGGGTAAGGGGATAGTTGGAGTCGAACTTGAAGAGCATGAAGAACCCGAGACAAAAGGCATTCTCGAATTCTCCATGCTTGTAACCACTAATAAAGAACCACGGTTTACTTCCAGATCGATCGGAGCCCCCGCCAGGCTCCGTCTCCCCACACTTTTCTAACGTGCCAAGTGTAACCGCCGGAGTCATTCGCAAAGCCAGATGATGGAGAGCGGGCCATAACGTGCACCTGGTGCACAGGGCCCATGGACCAGCAAGGATCCATGGGGGATTTCTCGATATGAAACACTCTCCACCATCCAACCAACGCAACCAAGGGACTCACCTCTGGAACCGTTTACTGCAAACGTTTCTCGAAAGCAAAACTACTGATGCACGCAGCTCTACCCCTTTCGCATCACACCCACATGAACCCATTCCCGAGCCCAAACGGTGTACCTTACGGCAGAGGCCGAAGAGTGGTACTAGGGCCCATAGAGCAGATGTGATGTTTACTAAGGGCTCGGCATTGATGACACCAGCAGCTGAGAGGGACAAGAAACACAAAACGCAAAAGGAGAACAAAACAAAAAAGAAGGGGAAAGGAGGATAGACAAAAAAAAGGAGTAGCAAAAGAAAGGGAGAGAAAGAAAAAAGGAAAGAAAAAGATTGCTAAGGTACCTCGGGATTGCAACACCCGTATTCACTAAAGAAGTGAACCCCTGAGGGGCATGGAGGAATGGGTTCTTTTTATAGTCTATTCTTATTTTCTTTCCAAGATATTGATCTCTCATCAATATTTCATTGATTTAGTATCAGTTTAATCAATTTGGCATATTTTTATCAATTGGACAACATTTTCGTTAATTTGGCAACATTTGAAAAAGTGGCCAAGTCATCGACATTCCTCTAAAGTAGTTACAAAAATTTCGCCAAACATTATGAATCCAGAAATAAGTTTATTGGCATCCAAATACAAAAGTACTACCGAAAGTATCTTTCCTCATGAATGGAACGTGCTAGAACCACCAGAATGATGTCACCAAATTTATTGCATTAAATTACATATGAAAAGTGACAAAATTTCACAATAGTCCTTATGTAATTTTCGTGATTTTATTTTATGTTATTTTTTTATACATTCATTTGTTAAATGTGAAAATGTTTTGGGAACGCTTCATGCCAGCTTTCAAATGTTCGTGCCAATAGTTTTCTAATGAAAAATCTCACAGAAGAAATGGCAATTTATGTAACTTTATTAAAGGATTTTATTTTTTGATGATTTTTTCAAAATTTCGCTCAAAAATTTAGGAGGTTCTGTACATTCGATTGAGTTCAAAATCAACAGACTTCCAGTATTCACGTATTGTAATTGTTGTACAAAATTTTGTTGGAATTGCTCCATTCGTTCGACAGATATCGTCACCACGGACTCACTGACACACACATACACAGACATCACTTCAAAAACCTTTGATTCGTATTCAGGGATGCTTGAAACGAGCTCTCCAGACGAAAACTCGAATTATAATTTTCGAACCTGTCACAATACTTTCCTTATACATTATACTATATATAAGCAAAGTAAAATGAGACCTAAAATCTTAAGTGTTTATCTTTTTTTAACGTCAGAGACCCACATTCACTTCAGAATTTTATAAAAAAATACTGTCAAATAGCTCCACAAAAATATCTTGTCCGATATTTTGAATAAAAATATCCAGTTTTTCTCTCAAACTTGTAAATCATGAAAGAAAAACAAAGTCCATTTAGAGCCGTTCTGTCCGAAAGTTTGAAAAAAACTAATACCAATCGGACTGACGAAAAGTAGTTCTGTTTCGAAAAATCCTAGCATCTCGCCTAAAGATTTTCAAAAATTCCCTATATTCAGTGGACAGAAAAATTTCTAGCTTTTAACATTAGGAACTTTTCTGTCCTGAAGCCACTTGCTTAAAAGAATTCCGTTTTATATCTCTCGCCTCACAGCTGAGAAAGCATTGGTACGAATTTTATTTGGAATGTCCATGCTACGCCATTATATATAAGTCTATAGATAGAAATATATAAGAAATATTGATGTATCGCAACAGAAACATTCCTTCCAGTAAGCCTTTGTACGTTTAGCATACTACTTGTATTTAAATTTGAGTCTCGTGATTTGCTGTTTCAGTGTAATATTCAGTTTCTGTGACGATCTTCTCTCGATTATTTGACAACTTTGTTGACCTCTTATTGCACTTTTTATGTTCTGTAGATTTTGTGATTTTAGATCGTATATTTTCAGGATGATGTCGAATATCGAAATAGGAGGATCGAGTATGAATATTCTGCAAGATATTGCAAACATTGAGCAACATCGATATTGGTAACAATGCACCTATAAAACAACAGCATGTCAAAAGACCAATAAATAGTTTCATTCTGTTTTCTCGGGCACGACGAAGCCAGATTGCTTTGGAGCATCCAGGTATGCACAATTACGACATCAGCAGATTGTTGGCTGAGGAATGGAGAGGTCTGTCAGCTGAGGCAAAGCGTCCATTTATTGAGGGAGCGAAAAGGTTAAAAGAATTACACATGCAGAAGCATCCAGACTATAAGTTCTGTCCTTGAAGAAAGCCAAAAGGAGATGTAAAACCAAGCGATCCTGCCATGCCACACTGTTCTCAGCATTTACATTGTACTTTTAAAGAAAATCCACCACTTGGATATTATGATGTAGAACAGCACCCAAATGTTGACGGCTATAATCCAATTGTTCAAAGTGGTTTTCCCAATCAAACAAATATTACCATACAGTCCCAAAATGCAGCTTCACATATCCAAATATCATCCGTTCCGAATTTCACGCCAATCACAGTTTCCATATGCAGGACGTGAATCGAAGTGATTCAGCTCATAGCAGCGCAAACAGTCCTTCCGTTAGCCAATCCAACTACCAGTACCAGCAACATGGAATGTATTCACCAAATCCACAGCCTGCAAATTCTCCACTCTCCATGCCTACTAATTTATCAATGAATTCGTGCAAAACAGAAGTATCAAATTATCCTATGTCACACTATGGAATAAATATGACATATAATAATCCATCTTACAGATTCGAGACGTCTTCAATAACTCAGGAATTAGCAGTTCCCGCCAGTTCTCTTAACCGTGTCATCGAATTTCATTCTTCAATAGATAATCCAATCAGCGACCCAAGAACACAATACTCTTTACCTATGTATAATGGAATACCTGCAGAATGTATGATACAAATGCTAATGTTTGTGGAAGGGAATCCACACGACCGATGCCATCTCGAGCATGCGCAGAGCAAATGTTTTCTCATAGGAAGAAGGAAAATGTTCGATAACACAAGTTTCAATTCCAGCCAGTCTCATTCGAGTCGATCCTTCTATTGCTATCGAATCTATCGTGAATGTGTATGTTATATATGTTTTCGTGTTAATTGCAATTCACCATATTAAATATTCACGGCAGTAGATTTATGCAGACTCATGGATAAATTTTTAAGCGTGTAAGCGAGCATTAGACAATAGTCAAGCATCAACAAGTACACAGACGAGCGTGGTTCCAAAAATAAAATCAAGAAAATATTCTCAAGAATACTTAAATTTTGGGTTTACCAGTATTGAAGTAAATGAAGAAGAAAGGCCCCTGTGTATCATTTGCTCAAAAATATTGGCCGCAGACAGCATGAAACCTAATAAACAACGACATTTGGAAGCACTTCATAGTGAGCACATCAACAAACCCAAAGAATTCTTCGAATTAAAATTAAAATCATATAAAAAGCAAAAATCATTTGTCTGTCTATAAAAAAGCTTTAATTGCATCTTACAAAGCAAAAACTTTGTCTGTGAATAAAAAAGGTTTAATTGCATCTTACAAAGTTTCATATAAAATAGCCAGATGTAAAAAACCTCACACCATTAGTGAAGAGCTTATTTTGCCAACAGCAATTGAGATTGTTGTTGTTGAGACCCAGACCGTCCGACCTACCAGAAAGGTGTAAGGTATCTGTTTGGATGGCCGGGAAGTGCCACCCAATTTAGATCGGAACCCAGTGGGGGAAGCATCCGCAGGGACCGTACCCTCCTTCCCCTACCACCAACCTCTCAGAAGGAAAAGCAATTGAGGTTGTAAAAACTATGTTTGGAGATAATTTTTCAATTTTTCAAAACAATTGCAGTCCATACCTCTTTCAAATGATACTGTTGCTCGTCGAATTGGTGATATAGCTGAAAATGTACAGTGTCAGCTTTTCTCGAAGTTGCGTGACAAATTGTTTTCAATACAGCTTGATGAAGCAACAGATAGTAATAAAGATGCTCATTTAATTGCCTATGTTCGATTTTGTGATAATATGTCAGTAGTAGAAGAACTACTTTTCTGCAAACCAATAGAACTCAGAACAACAGCGATCGCATTATTTTCTATTTTAAATGATTTTATGAACGAGGCAAACATAGAATGGAAAAATTGCGTTGGAATATGCACCGATTGTGCTCGTTCAATGTCTGGAAGATTCCAAAGTATACAAGTACTTGTAAAACAAAAATCACCTCAGTGGGTCTGGACACATTGCATGATCCACAGAGAAGCTTTGGCTTCGAAAGAAATGAATCCTGGTCTGAACATTGTGTTAACTACGGTTGTAACCATAGTAAATTATATAAAAATGAGACCCCTGAAATCGAGAATCTTTTCCGCACTTTGTAAAGACATGGGTTCAGTACATTCAGCGTTACAAGTTTATTGCGAAGCAAGATGGTTATCACGTGGAAAATTTTTGCAACGTGTTTATGCATTAAGAGAAGAAATCGCCATTTTTCTAGAAGAAGAAAGCGGACCGGAAGCCGAGAATTTTTGCGATGGTTTATTTGTGATGAAATTAAGCTATTTGGTCGACATATTCGAGAAATTAAATAACTTGAATCTTCATCTCCAAGGAGCAAATACACATATGTTGGATACGAGTGATAAAGTTAATGCTTTTTGTAAAAAATTGGAATTGTGGAGCAGAAATTTAAAGCAAAAAAACCTAACAATGTTTGCAAATGTGGATGATTGTACTAAAACTTACAAGGCTGAAGAAGAACATGTAAAAGTTGTTTTTGTAACCATTGAAAATCATTTAGCCATGCTGGCAAAGAATTTTAAAAAGTATTTTCTTGCTGATGACAAACTGATAGCAAGTTACGAGTGGGTTAGGGATCCATTTCATAAGACTCCCGAAGGACTCTCAATTGATGAGGAAGAAAAATTCATAGACTTCACGACAGGTGGCGAAACCAAAAGACAATATAGTAATAAATCACTTTTCGAATTTTGGGCAGGAGTAGAAGATGATTTTTCTGCACTAAAAACAAGGGCATTTCGCATTCTATTACCATTTTCAACATCCTACCTTCTTGAAACTGGATTTTCTGCTGTGGCTTCTTTGAAGGCAAAATATAGATCTCTGTTAAATATAGAAACAGAATCGAGAGTGGCTATTTCTAATATTAAGCCTTCCTTCGAAAAACTTTGCTCTGCAAGACAGGCCCAAGGAAGTCACTAATAATTATTAAATATGTTTTTAATTTAGTATGTTTTGATTAAGTAAGTTTTGATTTAGTAAGTTGTTTTACTTTATTTGTTAAATATGTCGAAATGTATTTTGTTTTCTATGTGTATGTGTGCTTTCCTTTCAGTCAGTTAATCAATTTTTTTAATTAATATTTTCTCTTGGATATTCTCGCGCCTCCCCTCTAGTGTGCTCGCGCCCCCCTACGGGGGCGCGCCCCACAGGTTGAGAATCGCTGATCTAACCCATTAATTTCTAAAATCTGACTAATAAAATTAGCCTTTTGTGGAAAGGTCATATGCTAGTGGAAGCTCGTCCTTCCCCATCCAGTGCACCTATGCTATAACATTGGAGAAATAGCACCGGAATATGCCCATGTTAAAGTATAGCATCGAATGGCCCAGTACTCCCTACTATTCCCTACTGACATAGATGTAACATACCAAACTGTGGCAGAAATTTTCTGATGAAGTTAATTCGGTCAATACCAATGCAGTTTTAGAAGTAGCATAGTTCAGAGCCGATGATATCATATCACATTGTGGATCTATAGTACTTACAGAAGGAGTATGCATGTGCGTCCAATCAATAGGAATTTCGGGTATAGACGAAAGAGGTTCAAGCAGTAGATACATTGGAAACTGACACTTGTGTTTCTGTGTTAGTTTTTAGGTAGAATTTGTCTAAACGTTAGACTTATTCTAGGTTCCGAGACTTCCGTGTTCCACTGAAATACCATGAGAATAGAATTTGTTGGTGGGTGCATGTATTGCATAAAGCGAGCCGTGTTAAAGTGGCATAGTTAGAGGAGATTGTCCTTTTCGTTCAAAAATGATCGGTGTAGTTGCACCAAAGCTGAGAGAAGCTATAGGTGTTTTAGGACATAGGGAACTTTCAGTGTCCTTGTGCTGTCCTATTTTGGAATGTTCATCTGCATAGAGGCTTAGTAGCACAAAATTGTAGGTGAATCCCATCCCATATGTTCTTTTACGCGTGATTTAATGTCCGATAAGAGAGGTGTTCATTCCACTGAAGGTACACTGCTACCAGAAAAGTCGTACGATAGCCCAGCGTTTCCAAATGCATAGACTTGAGGGGGTCGAATATGAGTCCATGCACAACCACTTCAGATTATTGAAATGGTGGACTTTTCAATTCTTGTAAAATTAAATCGGCTACATTCGCAGAATAAAATTCGTGAACATATTTTAGATTCAGTTTCTCGCGTTTAAAATACACAAACATTTTTAAAAAATAAGGAATAAGGACCTTCTAGAACAAATGTTGAATGAATGAGATCTCTGTCTCATCTATGAGTCGTGAGACATTCTGATCTGTAAATCATGTGATATATCACATGATGTTTCTTATCGCATCATGTGATATGTCACGTGATGTAATTTATTGAATCATGTAACATAATATTTCTTATTGAATTATGTTATGTTGCCAGCAATCTTAAGTGATATATAACGTGATGTTTCTTATCACATCATGTTATATTTCGTAATGAATTGCATGATTTGTCACGTAATGTTTCTAATCAAATTACATGGTGTTACGCATCGAATCACGTGATATTTCTTATTGCATCACGCGATACGTCATGTGAAGTTATGACCATACAGGCTAAAGGGAAGGAGGGGAAATGAAATAGGTTGCTCCAGTGAAAAGTGATAAATGATTTCTCGGAAGAAAGATTCCAGTTTAGTGGCGCTGCTGTTAGTACCGTTCTTATTGTTCCATTCAAATAGCATTAGGTTGATCACTAGTTTATTTGATTTTAATTTATTCCTTTATTACCCGTACTTCTATTTTCTCAAAATATGGTTTCTAGTACATGTTTTGTTCCTGGTTGTAAATAAGGGTATGATACTGACAGAAATCAACGTAAAATTGAAGGTAAAAAGAATCCCACTTTATTATACCCGCCTCATGTAAGTATAAGTATCATAATTTTATTTGATTTCACTGTATATTTACAAACACTTCTCAGTTTTACTTGCTATAGTTATAAAATGATTGATTTTGAAAGGAAAATACTTTCTTTTAAGAGGGCCATTACATTTGAAGTGCACCTTTTCCCTCTATAAAATTTAAAACTGTGAATACAATGGAGAGTTAAATTCTGAAGTATTTGCTATTTTAATCTGGCATTTTGCAAGTCAAAAGTTTGTTTCGCATTCGATCATTGTAACTGATAGCCAACAATGCTTAATGTGTGCATATAGAGCATGGGCATGTGACATCACACGGACAATTTTGCCCTTACATTTCCAAAAAAAAAAATATTTGTTTTTTTAGCAGTATAGAAATTTTCATTATTTCTGTATTAAAACGGTTAATTTAGAAACTTACAATCGTTAAACATCTAATTTTAGTAGGATATATCTAAATTTATCTTCATTGACGGATATTTTTAATTAACAGGAAAATAAAATACTTACTTTAATTAAAATATATGCACAAGATTTTTTAAAGAAAAATTGTTATTTATCAGTGTGAACTTTTTAGTGAATTTTTTAGTGTTGAACAAGGAGCAGAATGCGCATCAACATGCAAAATCCTAAACTTTATATTCAAATTGAACAACTGCTATGAAAAATCAACCCATGTCCTAAGATTTATAAGATTCTTCAAGAGATAAATTACTGGTAGTGAGTTTCTTTTTTTATTAAAAAAATATCCTGCAAGCTTTTTTCCCCTGCATTGAGGACATGCGGCAAAATGTACAGTTCTGAAACTTTACAATACATATAGAATAATATAAATGTGTAGATGTGCTACACAGGTGAATAATTTTAACTTAAAATTCTACACCAGTCTTTCTTATTAAATAGATCTCTCTGGGGCAGAGCCCCTTGTAAATAAATAATGATTTATGTTAAAAATACTTATTGATAAGCTTGAAGAATGGGGATGAAATGATCACCCATCTTTATAGGGTTGAAATATTTTATGAATAAGCAAATATATTAAAAATATTTAAATGTCAAATTTTGCTTATGTTTTCTGGGTTGGTTAGAATGCTGCTATTAAGCAAATATTTTAACTAATTAACGATATGAAACAACTGAAGCATTCTATGCAGTTTTACTAAATAAAATTTTAATATGAGCTGTATGCATATTTTGAAAAATGTAATTTCATGTGTAAAAAATATGAAATTGCAATATACCACAATTTCATGAGTTGTTATGGAGATCTATAAATTCAGTCCTACTGGAGTTGATCTGACTTATGTCAGATCTGTTAAAGAGGATAAGCAACAACAACAACAACATAAATTCAGTGCTGCTACATATCCAATTCCAAATCTAAATATGCCTATATTAAAACTAATACAGGTGTAAGTAATATGCTCTAAGTAAGTGTGGATTCTTTTACTACATAAGGTAAGCAGATAAGTTTGAAAAATATCGAGATAATAAAAATATTTCCATAATGTTGGAATATAATTATGGTGAATTGTTCTCCAGATATCAGTAAGTTATATAATGTAGAAGTTGTTTCACAACATTTTAATCAAAAATATTTTTATATTATTATTAATTAACATATTATCATAATTTTTATATTAGCATCAATTTCATATATAGAAACTCATAAATGTATTATTACTTTTCTTACAGAAAGTCAAATGGAGTTTCCGCAAGCAGCAGTGTTATGCCAATAGCTAATGAAGATGAAACAAAAGAAATGAATTTTGATATGAATATTTTTTATAGATTTTTTTTTTCTCCTGAAAAATTAGTTTTAAAAATACATTTTTTGCAATGTTATGCCAACAGATAACGAAGATCCTACAAAAGAAAATTATTCTGATTTGTAAATTTTTATAGTTTTTTTTTTCACTATATAAAATTTAGTTAAAAAATAAATTGTTGACAACATGTGTTTACATTTAATGTCTTTGAACTGATTCATTTCTCAACTCATTGAAAATCTGATAACTGTGATATACTACCCAGTATCAAATGTGGGTTTTCAAGCATTTCAAAGCTTTTTGCACGATCTGGAAAAATTGTTTGAATGTATACCGGTTGTCCCAAAAAGATTGAAATGCACTTTAATTCTTTACTTGTTGGAGATAAGTGGGCAATGTAAATTTCAAAAATGTTGAAAGTAAGGTAAGAAATAAAACTATATAGATACAGATATGCGTTTTCTTTTTAATGATCTTGTAGCATTAAAAATAAAAATTTTCTGATTGACCAAATTTGTCTAAGGGGGTCGTAAAAAAATTTAAAAAGTGTAACTTTTTGAAAATTAATGGGAGGACTATTTCAATAACGTAGTCTTATTTTCTGCCTTACTTGTTACATTTTTGCAATTTACATTGCCCACTTATATCCAACAGGTATAGATTTAAAGCGTCTTTCAATCTTTTTTGGGACACCCTATATAGTAAAGTAAGTTTGTTGTGTGTGTAGAGTAAATATACTTATGGGTGTTGAATAGCAAACTTGTATGTAAAAAAATAAATTTATTTTACAATAATGGTCCAAAAGTGTTTTATAAATTTTGAAATTAAAATCATTATTAGGCGATTCCACTGTAACTGACGTAACAAACAATATAAGATTTATGGCTTCTTTATACCAGGAAACATTACTAAAATAACAAAATAAAACTTTATGCTGTAAAATATTTATTAGCTATGGCTATAATAGCTACTTTCAAAAAAAATTTCTTGCTATGAATATACCTCTATAATTTCATTTTAAAATTGTGTAACTGATGTTACGCAAGTGGACCAGATGTAATTGCTGATTTAGTAAAATGTTAACTACTATCAAAATGCTAAAGCTAGAATGGTGTTTTTTGCTTATAAACAATACTAAGTAACTAATAGACTAATTGCATACCTATTTATATTTTATTTATCGACCATAATTTCAAAATAATCTTTGGTAATCGACATACCATGCTTCTGTAACAATCAATTTCTTATATCAGTTATATGTGTAGTGCATTTTTATTCCTTAATATTGTTAGCTAAAATCTGAAGTTTTTTACTAACACACATGGATATCTAAAAATTTTAAGTCCTCTGAAAATAAGTAATAATCTGAATATTTTGGGGCAAAAATGAGACTTCTATGCAGAATGACCTATTACATTTTTATTAATATAAAATTTCTTGAATGTGTGAATAAATATATAAAAATAAAATATTTCCCCCAATGTTTTATGTCTTAAATAAATATGAAACTGTGACACACCAGATTATTTTTAATTTTAGTTTTTATCTCTGCTTTGGCACAATTTAACTATTACAAAAAATCCTTGATATGGTTCATGTTACATCACGATATTGCATTCTTTTATAAGATTGCTGTTTAACATCATCAATATTTCACTTTGATTTCAAAATACAATTATGGAATGCATTTTAAACCTTTGTTGCCCAAGAATTATTTTTTTTCCCGAACAAAGCAAGATTAATTATGTATAAAAAAGAAATTATGTTCTATAGAACCAAATGTTTTTGCATTAAAATAAGATTGCTTCAAATGATAGATAAACCGATTTTCTGGGTACTTCTTTAAATTCCACAAATCACAAATATATTAGCCTCAAAATATTTGCAGTGCAGAAATTATTTTATACAATTAAAAGAAATATACACATTTCATACTTTGTACAGACTTGTGTTATTTTTACCATTGAAATAAATTTCTACAGTTGTAAAATAAACATCGTGTACAATGCCGTTGGGGATTATATTCCAAAATTATAATCTGAATGAAAAAAAAAAATAACATATTTAAGCTTTTGGAGAAATTATTTCCTTTTTCATTTTTAAAATTATAAATTCATTCAAACAATTCTAGATAATACAAGTTTTTGTTAAAAGACTACAAGTGAAATGCTTTCCTGAAATTCAGAATATAGATGATACCAGTGACATTTTCAAGGGATTTGGATGGCATTGGAACCAGGTGAAGTTCAGAGAACTGCTATATGGGGGATATAGGAAACAATATGAGACTGCACGATGTCATCACATTGTGAACACAGAGTGCCTTCGCGCCATTATCAAGGCATCACAATCTAATCGAGTCAAAATTGTGACCGCAATGAGCAGTCATCATGACATCAACATGTCGCTCGGTTACTGTTGTGACCGCCAAGAGCCATCACCGTGACATCTCGATGTTACTCGGTCACGGCTGTGCGACCACATACTTGACCACAATGCGTTGTAATTAGGACGTCACATTGCAACAACGTCATGATTGTGTCCGTACTGCGTCGCAACCTAGGTGACCCGTCACGTTATGACCACAAAATGCCGTCACAGTGTCTTCACAATGTGACTCAGTCTCACATCTGTAGCCTCTATGTGCCATCATCGAGACGTCACAATCTCATTACGTTATAATTGTGACCTCAATATACCGTAAGCATGACATCACAATGTTACTACAATGTATTGTTATGAGGACGTTACACTGTGACTGCGTCCCGATTCCACCGCACTGCGTCATCACATTGTGACCGGGTCATAAATGTGACCGCATTGCGACAGCATCAGGACGTTACAATGTGACCACCTGTCACATCATGACGTCGCAATGAGGTCATTTTATGACGTCACCGCGGATGGTGCAATTGAGTACACAAGTTTTGATTAGACTCCCACTGTTACTGCACATAGTGTTTCTAGGTCTGGCCAGAGAACTAAACCTGTGGTTCGTTTTCAGGCCGGGGTTTAGCCTGGATATTTTTTCCAAGGGGAAAGTACTGCGGTGCCGTCGTGACTACACAGACTCTGCTGCCCCATGAACGCGGTAATGCACATGTCTAAAATTTGATAAAGACTCTGCAACAAGCATATCTTCAGTCTCGAAGCCTGGAGTCTCGAAGCTTTGAGTCTCGGCGTAACGCTGACTACGTGTCAGGCATTTCTTTACTCAACTATGTGCATGCATTAATTAGGATAACTTATGCTGTAATGTAACCTGTAATTGTTGTGTTAAAATTTGGTTATTAAAATGTCAAGTTTCTAACGTGTTAAGTGTTATTGTACTAGGGAGTGTATTCCACAACCTACGCAACCGTTAGCAAGTATTTCAAGTCTTACGTGGTTGGCATCTCCTTTCTTGCCACATGCCTAAAGAGAACAGAGAAACTACCTAGGGATGAACACTCTTAACCTAGATACTAGACTGGCGATAGACACTTCTCCCAAGGTGGTGACTAATCTCCAAAGGCCTAATACCTACTTGCACCTACCTGTTTTGCTGAAAAATTTCCTCGCTTCACTCAAAAATTTTCCCCTGAAGAACCGGAGGAGTGTGATGACGAGATTTGGGAATCTCACATCACTTGTGTAAAAATCGTAAAATTCTGTAATATATTCTGTTCTCCATATTTATATTCATCTTTTATTATATTTAATCCTGCCTTGAACTCCCTCTCGTCATGTAAATGTGAGATTTATATTCCACAATTAGCTGTCTCCTTTAAAAGAATCTTTAGCCATTTTATAATATATTAATTCAGTGAACGCGCACTCAGAGAATTATTTTTCCATTTTATATCGAGGTCATAGTTTGGTTGATACAATGGCCTGGTAACTTTTAATATAGAATATATTTATGCTGCAGATGAAAACGGAAGTAATGTAACAGTTGAGTAATTTTGTATATATTTGATAAAGAAAAGTATTCTGCTGCTCTGTGAGAGCAGGTGGCTGGTGCGACAAATGGTCACGACTGAGTCTGGGTTTCATTTACCTAGTATTTTCAGATGCCTATTCTTTCCTGCAATGCCAAAGTTTTATTTCAGACATCTTTTAGGTTCTACCCTAGAGACAGGGAAAGGCGCACTGGGGTTTGTATTGCAACTTCTCTACTCCACTAGTTATTCTATTATTGATTACGAACATATCAAGATTAATATTAATACGGCCTTTTCTCCCATTCAGAGGTGTAATGTGTAAATATAATGGTATTTTACTTTTACTGTTTGCCCAACTCCGATATTTCAGATGCCAATATTGTGAATGCTGCTGAACAGAATGATACCACATTATACTCTCTAATAACATCACACATCATCTACCCAATAAAGAACCACTTCAGATTTGAAAAATTGACATATTTTAACATATTTAGTAACATGCAACACTTGAAGAGAAATGATCATAGAGTGGACTGAGGAAACTGTTGATTATTTGATCTAATTTTACCATAAGAGAGAATTATTCTGAGAACAGCTGCTCCAAAGAAGGATTGACATAAGAATTATACAGGATCACACATGCATTTTCACTAGCTAGTTTTTACTTTTTAAGTGTGCTAAATATTATTATTACATGTTAAAGTTAAGTTTATCCTAAATATGAATATTACATAGACGTTTGACTGCTACCCAGGGTCAGGAAGGTAGATGAAATATTTAACCCATTCCTTGCTGATGGTTCGTTTTCGAACCATTCTCTAAATATTTTTTTTTGGCCACTCTAAAATACAAAACATGGCCAAATTTAACTCTTCTGTGTAGACAAAATTCCATACTCAACAGTCTTTCTTTCATTTCAGTTCTTTTATTTTGAAAATACTCCAAGAGCGATTGTTTGGTAATGTTATCTAGTAGAAAGTTATTGTGACAGTAACATAAAGAAATATTATATCCAACAACTATTATGGTAATGAATTCTGCATTCACTAATAAAAGTGATTTGATTTTCTAATACGACTCAGTCTTTCTTTTCAGCAATGGACATTTATTGTTTATTCTGCTACGCAGTTACAAATTCAACTATCAACTGCACAAAGAAGATATCTCTTCCATAATAATTATAGTATATATGGACGTCACAGCAAATGCGCTTCGCGTAATGAAATTCCGAGCTAAAGCAAAGGAATTTCATAATGAAGATGCTATTGTGAGCATTAATATTATGCAATATGACACTAAATTTAAAGGAAGCATAAATGCTTTGGGATATGATCCTTTTTATGTAATGTATTGGATGCCATCCCAATTAAAAGTTTACAATATATACTATAAACAAAATCTGCATTCTAAAATATGTTTGGATGTGACTGGTAGTATCGTAAAGAAGAAAAGTAGACTTTACAGAAATAAATCAAAGCATATTTTTCTCTACGAAGCCACTGTTCGTGATGAACTGACTGAAAAACAATATTTGGTTAACAATATGTTGTCAGAGGCACAAGATAATAATTCTATTTATCATTGGCTTGCTGCTTGGAAAAGAGACGGACGGTGCACAGTCTCCAAAAGAGCTAGTTTGCGATCACTCAACAGATATATTATAGGCAGCTCTCAAAGTCTTTACACAGTATTCCAGCTTGAACGAATACTTGGATAACTGTGCTCAATTACTTTTCCAGACAGAACAAATAAGCAATCCATATTGCTTTATTCAATGCGATGTTGCCAATACGATGAAACTCATAGCATCGTGGCCTGTTCTAAAGGATAAAAATTACAGAACTCGAAATCTGTACATCTGAAGCATAGCTCAGATTTTGCAGGCAATGAACATACGAGAAACAGCAGAAATATTGGAAGCAATAATCATTGTTGCCTTCAGTGAGACAGAAGGTTATGACTTGCATACCAAAGAAGTTAAGTATTGTGAGAAGGCAAAAATTCTCCTAAAACGCATAATTTCTTCTAGGATATCAGACAGAAATACTGAAGAAGAATTTAACAATGCTATTAATCTACAATCTATAGCTGATAACCCTGCAGGAAATAACTTTTCTGATGAATGTGTCAATATCCTAGACAAAAATAATGAACTGCATTTTGATGTTTAGTTTCAGAAATAATAGATTTAAGCAAATTGAAAATCAACGGAGAGGAAGGCGATCATGACAATTTGCAGTACCTTGCAGTACCTTCCAGAAATAGTAAAATCTGTTGATACCTTAATAAAGCGATTACCATTATGGTCGGTAGTTATGGTTCCCATATTTGATTATGGATCTACAGCCAGTAGCAGTGCTCCCATTGAAAGTAATTTTAACAACCTAAAGAACAGAATATTTGCACATATAACTTTGCCTTTGAGGATAGACATTTTTTTGGGCATCCACCATAATTCATTAGAAGGATAAATCACTTTGGTTGCTTCAACGCAAGGTCTAATGTGTAGAAAGAAAGAAAAGGAGTACTCATTAGCACTGAAATACAAAGATCTCGACAATCCGAGTGAAATACAAAATACGGAAAGCATAAAAAAAAAATTTCTTTCCTCAAAGAACCAGGAGCTGCGTTGTAGAACTGCTCTAGTAGCTGACTTGTTTGTTCTAAATGACATTTACCAACAGGTGTCCATAAATGTGTTGAATGTGAGACTTATGTACACCTATTAACAGGTTGTTCTGTGCTTATATTAAATGTATTGGACGAAGAAGGTTATGGACAATGACACTTGTGTTTAAAATGTTACAATAAAGTACAGGAAAATCAAGCACTTGAAAATTGGAGAGGATTGGCCGTGCCGCCTAAGAAAAGAAAACTGTTTTCATATCTCGAACCTAACAAAGAATTGCAAAATATACATTTTTCTGTAAATAGAGGTGGAAAACCAATTGGAATGTTAAGAAATGGTAATGATAAGATGAAGCCAATTATGTGTGAGAACTCTTTTACAATAATCTCTAGTACCTGTGCATATGATTCATTTCTCAAGATATTGTCTTCGGCGTGCTGTGATAGTGAAGAGTATGAAAATTATGTTTTGTCTTTAGTAGGTATGAAACCTATGTGTTAGATAATACAGAATGCAGCACTTGGATGGATTACATCTAGAACATATTACATGCGAGCTGTTATGCTGAAGAAATTTTGTCATTCTTTGAAATTGCCGAATTACATACTACAAATTTAATGCGAGTGCACAGCTAAAACTGCAGCTCAAAATATGTTTTCTGGGTCACCTTCCTTAATAGAAACTACTCAATACTTAAATAAATGTGGAAAAAGTTCTAAACTTAATCAACCTCTTATTTTTGTTATGATATCGAGCATAAAAAATTTACAAGAAACTGTAAATTCTTATTATATCAATAACGAAACAACATGCAACAAACATATCGAAAACGAAACACTGTACAAGAGATCTAAAATTCGGACTTTTGATATTTGTAGGAAGCATTTTATAATAGAACTCATTGATGAAAATACCAACGTTGAAAGCAATGTGATTAAAGATATTGAAGTCCAAGTGAGTGATGTACCTGACTAACTTCAAATTTCTGGAACAGTTCTTTATTTAAGAGGCAATGTTGCCTTTTAAATAAATACTGGGAAAACAATTAGTTCTACAGGTTATTATATCGCTTTGTGTAAACGTTTCAATACAGCAAAATTTCACAAATGGGCAAAATGTAGTTCGACACTTGAAAGATTTCTTTTGCCCAATAATTGTGATTCGAGAATGTCCCCAAGACTTATACTTCTCCAGTGAACCAGCATCGCATGATTTTGCTCAATATATATTACAACATATCAACAGTATGCCGCATATAAAATATTTAATGGACCAACTGCCAAAGTGCCACAATAAAGGAATGAGCTCCCGTCATCGTTTCCAAGATCTATTTATGTAAGTCAAACTCTTCTTTTTTATTATGATATCTGCAACTGCTAAAGAAGGTATAAAATTTGTATAAAGATGAACTTTAATTATTCATTAAGGATGATCTCCAGCGATTTGTTCGACATCAAGACATTGCTAATAATTGAACTTTAAAATTAAGAACTTAAATGAGCTGTAATAGTACTTATATCATAAAACATAATTTAGATTTAATCCTCCATAAATAGAGAAAGAACATAACATTGTTAAAAGAATTATTGCAACAGTATATCAATATTTGGTTACTTTGGTACTAATGTAATAATAACATGGCATCATTGTGAATGATGTATGATTCAAATAATTAATTAGCCTACCATTTGTCTACTATGTTTTGTTTGTTTTTAATTATATATATATATATATATATATATATATAATAAATGAATTTTTTGGCCAATTTTAAATCTCTTCTTTGTTGCCTATAATATTTGGAATCTTTAATTTAATGTTCTTATTTCAGCAATTTGGAGAATGAGGAATATAATATTAAAACTTACACACTAGATCATATTATTTCTGAGTGATAACCAGACTTAAATTAAGATGAAGGATATGGTATTTACAGCTTGGTTTAATCACTTTTTAAATGTCAGAAGCATCCACAGCCTTTAATGCTTTCTGATACGGAGTTCTCAACGAATGTTTGCGATTGTTGGCCACTTATTCAGGAAGTCGAAGACCTCGATATTTCAGATACTGGAGTAAAAATGTCACACAGATTGCGAAAACTAATTCCTGTAACGACTGGAATCTTGCAAAAGCTGTTGTGCTCACTCATGATTCTATCGCTTCACTCGATGACTGTTGAGAAAGTAATTTCTCATTATAACCAGCTAAAGTCCAGTCATAGAGCGTCCACATCTGATGAGATGATGAATTCCAGAATGTTCGTGGCATTAAATGGTATAGGAACGGCACACTACGACCTACGACCGGCGGTTGCCGAATTTTTAATGAAAAAAGAACGTCGTTACCGCGAATTGGAACTACCTATTTTCTCAAATAGAGATTTCTTTAAAAAATTCTTCAGAAAGGAAGCAAATTTGTAAACTTTTTTCTCATTTTACATTTTTGTATCTTTCTTTGCAATCTTAAACCCTTTTTAATACTGTAACTGTAATTGCATTTTTGAAAAATAAATTATTAAATATACCTCTAATTATTCAATTTTCACTTCTTCGGTGAAATCCGACATTTTTTGACTTTGGGACCAAACTTTCATCATTGGGGGGCCAAAATAGGCCACTGCGAGGCCATTTGGCCACAAACTACATACTTAAAAAATGGCCTGAATATGATGCTGCAAGGAAGAGTCTGAAAAAGGCTGAGGATACCTCAGACCTCCAGTCTAAGGATAATTCCAGCAGAAAAAGAAAGAAAGTAAAAAGAATGTATTCAGACTGCCACTCTTCTGAGGACTCGTGCACAGATGACCGAGTGTTGCCCGAAGTTCCTACTATTCCACCTTATACACATTCCTTAAATACACAATTTCTAGAGGGCCAAACAATACATGACACATGCACACCTAAAAGCCCTTTACAATACATACATGATGACACTTCACAATCTTTAATAATATTACACTCACATAATACAGTACTACATTCTACACCTATCCCCACACCTATCCTCGCACATATTCCCACACCTGCACATAACCCCACCTCATTTACCACACTTCAGCCTGCGTACCACACAACTAACCACAGCCATCCTACCAGACCTTTTCCCCCTAATGTTCAACCCACACAATCAATTCTGTATAATCCTCAAATTCTATATATAACCCTTAACCCACCAAATCTGTTCCTCACACCCAACTCACTCCTCCTCACACTCCTTCCTATGACAGTACAAAATCCACTACGTGCGCAGGCTGCTCAGAATTATTACTAACTGTAAAAAACATTCAGAAAACAGTGGAAAATAACTCAAAAATGCTTCAGCAACTTCTCGGTCACCACACAAGTCATTCAACTGCAGGGAGTACAAGATTGCCTCAACTTTTTTCAGTGAAACTGCCCATTCGTTGTAAAAAGATTTAGAGGCAGTGGAAGTTTATTTATTAAATGATGCAAATTTTGCTCAATCGGTATATAATTTTCATATTTATATTAAAAAATAAATTTGTAACTTTATTTTATTTTTGAAGCCTTGGGCAATACAGATTAATATGTGAAGGTTTACAATAAAGAAAAAGGATATAGTTCTAGAGGATAATGGAAAAAGGGTACTCCTGTGATATTTCATATGACAAGAAAAGCAAATTAAAAAATACCATTTCTTCTTATACATGATTTTATTGCAATAAGTCATATTTAACTATCATATGAATTTTTGACTGGATTTTATAGAACACTGATGAGTTTATAGCCAATTTTAATGCTTTAAGAAATAATATTCTTGTAAAAATACTGTTCTTATGTAACTGTTTCATAAATACTATACTTTGTTTATTATATTTTCCCATTCTGATTGTATTTAAGTTGGTTGGTTGATTATGGTTTAATGGCACAAGATCCACAGAGGATATGCTGCGCCAGACATATGGTACCAAGATACATAAATTAGTATGGATTAAAACACGTGTATAATTTAAAAGAGTTATAATGTGTGAAAAAACCATGACTATGGAACATGTACAACAATGAAAACGAGATGAAAAATGACTAAAAGGTTATAAAAAGTGAAGTTAAAAATGATGGAAAAAACCAATGTCCAGAAGGAATGGGAAAAGCTCTAAATGAGGATTTTCTCCAATCAATTCTGCCAAATGTAAAGTATACGTCTTGAAATGCTTAAAACGGAACTGTTTATATTTCGAACACTCAATTAAAATATGTTTGATATTTGCTGATGTCTGACAACTATTACAAAAGGGTTCAATTTCTCCTAACAGTAAGTGTCTGTGGGTAAAACGAGTATGACCAATGCGCAAACGAGTTAATATAACATCAAGTTTCCTACACTGAAAACTAGTCCACTTCTGTATTAAAGGCTTTATCTCATACAATTTATTTTGAGTTTGCTGATTCCATGAATGTTGCCATTTATCATATAATATTTTACTAATAGTTTTTTTAATATCTGTCAAAGGAATGGGATGATTCATAATACGATTAGCTGTTTTTGCAGCGGTGTCAGCCAATTCATTTCCCTTTATACCAACATGCCCTGGAACCCAACAAAATTGAATATGGTGTCCTCGTGCCTTCAGACGATGCACAAGTTGGAGGATATCTGAGGCAATGGGATGAAGCATGGCCATTCTGGATGAAAGCAATTGCAAAGAACTTAATGAATCTGTATATATGATGTATTTATTTACCCTTTGATGGGTGATGAAAATTAATGACTGGTGAATTGCTGTGATTTCTGCAGTAAAAATGGAGCATGAGGTATGAAGTTTAAAAGACTTAACTATATCATTACATACATAAGCAAATCCGACATGTGCTGCTGTTTTGGAGCCATCTGTAAAAATAGGAGTGAACTCCTTAAATAAATCACTATGTTCTGCAAAAAGTTGAACATAAATGGAATCAGGTGTACTACTCTTTAAAAAATTAACAAAAGGATTGAGAAAAATGAAATTTGGGACTTGCCAAGGAGGTATTTCACAAGCCTTTCTCTTTCTAAAATTGAGATTTTCTAGTGGAGTTGATAATACACTATTGCGCATTCGCATGCCAAAGGAAGGAATACAGGAGGGTCGGGCTGAATACAGCCGATCGTATTGCACATCCAGGAGATTGTATTTAAGTTTAATTTATTCTCAATTATCACTTTCAATTTTACTAATTAACTTTTTTTATGCTTGTTAAACTTATATTCAGTAAAAGTAGATTGTAACACATATCAGGGAATTTTTGAAGATATTATCTAGAAGTATCAGGAATTTTTTTTTTGTCTGAGTTCCTGTAACCACCCTGAACTGAACCAACCATTTTATCAAAATCTGGAACTTTTCATTGGATTTAGGTAGCTACATGATTCTTAAATACAGGAAATGTTTACTTCTGTTACTCTGTAACACAATAGCCAACACAATTACTATTGAGGTACCAACTATGAGCATGGGGACTTTTCCAGATAGATTTGTTCAAATTTTTCTGTTTTGAGAAGTAGTAAGCTAGAAGAAAGCAATGGATAAGAAGATCCCTCCTTTTTGCTAATCTATGTATTTCACTATATAAAGACAGCCTTAAGGACAGTCGGGTTTAACATCCTTAAACAATAGATCATAGCTCTGGCTATGGCTTCCGGTACTTGAACGATACTAATTCAAATTGGTTAAAAGTTACGAATATTTAAGATCAAAAGTCCATCAAATTATTCTGATATAAGTCCTGTGCTAAAAATGTCTTGGGTCCGATGAAAACTCGAAGATAGCATTTAATTTTTAAATTCAATTTATTGTGCAGACTATTTTCCAAGCATGAGAAATACAACAGATTTCTTTTTTATAATGATATCAAAAAGTGTCTACACACATAGTATGTTACTTTAAGGGATTTTCTAATTTCATAGATAGTTTCAAATTTTAAAATTAACTTTTATTTCAGTGTAAATGTTTTAACCATGATAAACACCTGCTCATTTTGTTGTCTTTCATTGCAGCTTCCTTATCATAAATTATGAATATGCCCGAGTCTTAATTGGAAAGGGAGAGGAGAGGAAAAGAGCCCTTCTCATCATTTAAACGGTTGCACACTTTGATTTATAGTAAGTAAAATTTATAATGCTGTATACACACACACATATATATTAAAATAAGATGCAAGAAATAGGATAAAGAATGGATAGGAAGGCTAACAGGCAATATGCTAAAAATGCTCAAGGGGGGATTGTGACCCCTTAAATCCCTGGTTATTTATATGATTTTTCAATCTCGATCTTTTAACCTACTTAATGTTTTATCACCTTATTTATGTTATATATATATATATATATATATATATTGTCAAAAAGAAAAGAGGTATGGATGGAAACAATATACCAAAAGATGGCCGGGGGGAGTTGTGACCCCCTCACCCCGGTTAAGCATGCTTTACGTCGCGACAACACTCCCGGAGAGCCGGTACATTGCAAAAAGGAATACGAATGTATCAAATTGTAAGATGTAAATATACATCATACAGAAACAAATATAAGATATAATTGTCGAGATCCAGCCCTATCGAAATTCATCTACAGTAAATGTTTGAAATATGTTAAAAAGTGTGTGAATAATGTTTGAAACATGTTCACAAGTATAAATTATCAAAATTACAAAGCTTCTACTTAAAGAAGAATTTAAATATTGACACATAATAGAACAATAATAACAAAGTCTATTTCTAAAACCATATACCTGAATGACAAACAATAGCATATTACATGCAGATGTACATCCCATATTGTGTCATACAAGACCATGCAAATTTGCTATAACGTATTATACATTATACCCTATTCAAGAGGTCCCATATCAGTTATCACACGCTTTACCTGTGACAATCCAGTATGTATATTGCCAACAGTTTTATTTAAATATAAACGGTAACTTTCGGTTACAGTTATTTTATAAAATTTGTAGATAATGTCACTTAAAAAATTCCTGGGAAAACCCTGTGAGATGGTGTTTTGTAGGAAACGATAATCGCATAAATATCGATCTTCCATTTTACTGTTTATTCTTTGACTACGTATTAATTGTCCCAGTATAATATTTCTAAAAACATTTTTGTGCATACACGAGTTCCAGTTTATGATATAATTGATTTTGAAGTGGAAGTCATTGCGTTTATCGTACAAACAGAAACCAGTAGAACCTCCTGGTTGCTTGTATATCGCTATATCCAGAAAATTAAGACTTTTGTTGACATTATATGGAGTTTCAGTAAGTTTTAAATGTTGTGGATAGAAAGTAAAATCCATCTGATATTCTTCACATGGATACGCTACCAAAATGTCATCAACGTAGCGAATGAACAGAATTTCGTTTAATATATGTGTTCCATCTTCATATTTATTCAGATATATATCAGCAAGTATTGATGAACAACCACCCCCCATGGGTATTCCATATAATTGTTTAAAATAAGATGTACCATCAAACAGTACAGTTTCGAACAAAACCATTTCCACCAATGTTTTAAATTTATATTTGTCAATAATCGACTGCAGATTGTATTTTTCGTATATCTCCATGACAATAAGGTATAAGTCCTTGGTGTTTATATTTGAAAACAAATCATTAAAATCAAAACTTTTATAATACAAATTTTCATTAATTACATTTATTATCCAAGATGATTTTGTAATGTAGTATTTCACGGTGTTTTAATATTATATATATATATATATATATATATATGTATATATATATATATATATATATATATACTTCTCGACCTATTTCTAATGAAATAATACTGCAATATATTGATGGGCATTATATTTTGTTTATATTTAAAGTTAAACCATTTAAATTCTGAATAAAATCGATTATTTGGCTCAAGTTTTTTTAGCTCTGTTCAAATGGGAAATAGTTAGAATGCAAAAATCATTACTTATATCTGCTATATGTATGCTGTAAATATAATAAAATAATCATGTTTATAGGTATATTTCTTAATTGAACTGAATAATGTAAATGAAATTTGTTGTAATTATTTCAATAATGCCGATAAGTATTTTACTATTCAGTGTTTAAGTAATGCTGTATGTGATTCTATATATCACTTTTGACTCAGAGAAACTATAAAAATTAAAATTTCAGCAACTATTACTTTGAAATATATATGTATATAGTAGTGGTGGCTCCTAAGGTGACACACGATAAAAGTCACGAGCCGTTGATATATAGCAGCATTTTCAATGTTTTTATTCTCTTACATAATATAAAATATTATGAAATTTGCCTTGCTGGTGTTTCACATTCTGAATGCTCAATTTCTATTTTCATTTTTGCAGATGCTGCAAGGCGTAATCCAAAGTGTGAATCACTCACATTAAATGATGTTGAAGGGTTTATAAAAGATTTTTTAAGATTTGCTACACAACGGTGCAAAACATCTGCTGTATAAATAAATATATTTGTTAAATAAATTATACTTGTACATATGTATTTTAAATATATTCTGCTATTTTATTTTTATATACATCAAATACTTGAATACATGCTATAAATATGTTAATAACACAATATAAATTTTCCTTATAAAAACAGAAATAAAAATATTTAATAAGTAAAAATTATACCATTGAAAGAATTGCTAAAATGGAATAATTACTTTTCATTACGTAATAATTTTTATTCATTTTAACGTAAAGCAAAGTAAAGCCTATGTTCCATATAAAATGTTATAATATGCACTAAAATAAAGCATTACAGTTGTATGCTAATTAAATTTAAAAGATAACTAGTATAATATTGCATATTTAAAAAAAGTATCAATACAGTTTTTCTTCTATTAGTGTTATTGCACGTACAAATTTAATTCCAACAGATTTTCATCTAGTTGACATAAATTTTTAATAAAATTGCCAGCAATATTATAGTTACACTTATAATTAATTTTGTCTACATTTTATTGAAAATTATATTAAATGATTTCAAGTAAAATTTTTTAATTACATTTATTTAAATGGAGTATTTTACTACCTACATTTATAAAACTTAACCCTGGTATATTTTTATAAATGTAGGTAGTCAAATATTTTCATAAAAACTTATTTCTTAGACATTTTATCTTTTCAAGGAAACCTGTTTTTAATTGATAATTTATAAATTTTAAGAAATTAATGGGTTGCATTAAATGCAATTTTAATAAGATTATATGGAATAGAATTTAAAAACAATATAATATGAATTAAATAATGTATACATATTATTTCATCATCCTTATAATTATTATATTATTAACAATATAATAAAATAGAAATGAAACATTTTATAAGTAATTTATATCTGATTTTAATAAATTTTTGTAATACACTAATATTTTTGTTACAAGTTAGAATAATTTTCTGGAAAAGTATTTATTTTTCTATTAAATGAAGCTAAAGTTTTAAATTGAAATTGCAAACAAAAATTCCATTGAGAAAAGTCACTTAAATTTGACTAACAATAATAAATTACATAATGTAAGCAGAGTGATTCCATAGTATAGCGAATTTTGCATACATGTCAGATTTGATGCACCATATCTTTGTAAAATAAGCTGATGTGCTTTTCTAAAACTGTAATAGCTAAATGTTTCAGATTATGTTTTTATTATAAATTTAAGCATATTATTGAAAACAATACATAATCTGAAAAATTGACATCTGTTACAGTTGTAAAAAATTATTCTCCCGGCTCAATATGTTTATAAAGATGTCATGCATAAAACTGTAAATATCATGTCCACAACACCTATGGAATCACCCAGCATGTGATAAATATGTATATGGATGCTTAACGTGTATGGGTACACAAATGTGTATGCATGGTTAGTACGTTTGTAAAAATCATTGAAAAGTGTTTGAAAAAGAAAATTCATTTTCAAGTCCTTGTATTTTTTTTTTTAAATGATAAAGTATGTCATTTTTTTTTGAAAAACTATAATGTACACAAATTTTTAAAAACCGAAGTTATTTTCAATTTAAAATAGCTTATCTTTTAGATTCAAAATTATATTTCATAACGTAGTAGATTATAATTTTTGCAATTTTTAGAAATAATTAGAATTAAAAATATATTTAAATATAAACTGAAAGTAATCTATGAATTTTAAAATAATACTCCTAAAATTATGATCCTTCATAATTATTGTATTACAATATAATAAAAAATTATATAATACATTATTGAAATCAACACAATCTAAATAATTGACATCTATTATAGTTGTAAAAATATATTCTCCTAGCTCAATATTTTTGTTTACAAAGATGCATAAAACTTTGTAAATGAAACATAAAACTTTGTAATAAATGCCATGTTCGCAGCATGCACTATACTGTAGAGAGGTCCAATGTATGATAAATATGTATAAAAACACACAATAAATGTGTGTATAAACATAATATAAATATGTATGTAGACACATTATAAATACGTATGGGAACACAAAGTATGTGGATATACGTAATATACACGTATGTGATACGTAATAGACATGTATGTAGATATGTAATAATAGCGTATATGGATATACGTAATAATAACGTATGTAGATATACGTAATAATAACGTATGTAGATATACGTAATAAACATGTATGTGGATACGTAATAAGAATGTATGTGGATACATAATAATAACGTATGTGGACATACGTAATATACACATATGTGATACGTAATAAACACGTATGTGGATATACGTAATAATGTATGTAAACACGTAATAATAATGTATGTGGATACGTAATAACAATGTATGTGGATATACGTAATTATAACGTATGGATATACGTAATAATAACGTATGTGGATACATAATAAACACGTATGTGGATACGTAATAACGTACGTGGATATACGTAATAATAACGTATGTGGATATAAGCAATAATAACGTATGTGGATATACATAATAATTACGTATAAGGATATGTAATAATAACCTTTTATATAACGGTTGATATACCGTATTCTAACGTATCGTTTTTGTGTAATAGTTACGTATGGCCTGAAGCGTGACGTCATTATTCTAAATGATTTTTTGTTCTCGTGAACGAATCGCGATGTAAACAAACTGGGCTTATCATGCAAATCACCTTCTCGCCGCCGGCAACGATTGTGTTCCGGAACGCACCCATCGTTGGATATAAATGCTGGACACATTTTTGGTTTAAGCAGACAGACGATCACTAGATGCAGATCGCTGATGGATCAATGTTAAGACGGATCTACATAGAGTCTTGTTCGAAGTAGAGTCGAATGTAATGATAGTGTTTATCGTTGACGCGGATGTTTGATCTAGGTAATGGTGGATCTTAAAGTTTTTATGGTTCTCAGTCAAGGAGACCATGTTGTTCCGTGTTGTGAACTTTATGCAGTGTTAATCCATGAAGTTTAAAGTTTTTGCCGTATAGCGTGTGACCAGCTATAGGTGGCATTGGGTTGGTTGGTTGGTTGATTATGGTTTAATGGCACAAGATCCAAAGAGGATATGCTGCGCCAGACATATGGTTCCAAGATACATAAATTACTATGGGTTAAAACATGTGTATAATTTAAAAAGTGATAATGTGTGAAAAAAACCATGACTATGGAACATGTACAACAATGAAAACGAGATGAAAAATGACTAAAAGGTTATAAAAAGTGAAGTTAAAAATGATGGAAAAAACCAATGTCCAGTAGGAATGGGAAAAGCTCCAAATGAGGATTTTCTCCAATCAATTCTGCCAAGTGTAAAGTATAAGTCTTGAAATGCTTAAAACGGAAATGTTTATATATCGAACACTCAATTAAAATATGTTTGATACTTGCTGGCATTTGACAACTATTACAAAAGGGTTCAATTTCTCCTAAAAGTAAGTGTCTGTGGGTAAAACGAGTATGACCAATGCGCAAACGAGTTAATATAACATCAAGTTTCCTACACTGAAAACTAGTCCACTTCTGTATTAAAGGCTTTATCTCATACAATTTATTTTGAGTTTGCTGATTCCATGAATGTTGCCATTTATCATATAATATTTTACTAATAGTTTTTTTAATATCTGTCAAAGGAATGGGATGATTCATAATACGATTAGCTGTTTTTGCAGCGGTGTCAGCCAATTCATTTCCCTTTATACCAACATGCCCTGCATCCCAACAAAATTGAACATGGTGTCCTCGTGCCTTTAGACGATGCACAAGTTGGAGGATATCTGAGGCAATGGGATGAAGCATGGCCATTCTGGATGAAAGCAATTGCAAAGAACTTAATGAATCTGTATATATGATGTATTTATTTACCCTTTGATGGGTGATGAAAATTAATGACTGGTGAATTGCTGTGATTTCTGCAGTAAAAATGGAGCATGAGGTATGAAGTTTAAAAGACTTAACTATATCATTACATACATAAGCAAATCCGACATGTGCTGCTGTTTTGGAGCCATCAGTAAAAATAGGAGTGAACTCCTTAAATAAATCACTGTGTTCTGCAAAAAGTTGAACATAAATGGAATCAGGTGTACTACTCTTTAAAAACTTAACAAAAGGATTGAGAAAAATGAAATTTGGGACTTGCCAAGGAGGTATTTCACAAGCCTTTCTCTTTCTAAAATTGAGATTTTCTAGTGGAGTTGATAATACACTATTGCGCATTCGCATGCCAAAGGAAGGAATACAGGAGGGTCGGGCTGAATACAGCCGATCGTACTGCACATCCAGGATGATTCGTTGCAAAGGATGGTAGTTCATGGACATGACTCTAAAGTGATAATTCAGTGAGAGCTGTTCTCGCCTGAGTTCGAGTGATGTCTCATTACAGTCAACGTATATGCTTTGAATAGGAGAAGTTTTGAAGGCACCAGAACAAATACGAAGAGCATTATTATGAATTGGATCAAGCTTCTTAAGCACAGATGTTCGTGCTGATCCATACACTGAACATCCATAGTCAAGCTTTGACCGAATAACAGCTCTATAGATTCGAAGCATGGAAATCCGATCTGCACCCCACTTTGTATTTGAAAGAACTTTCAAGATATTTAGAGCTTTCTCACATTTCGTTCGCAGTCTTTGGATGTGGGGCAAGAAAGTGAGTTTCTTATCGAACCAGATTCCGAGAAATTTGACTTCGTCTGCTACTGTGATCTTAACATCTCCCATAAAGATTTCTGGGGGTAAGTGAATACCATGTTTTCTTGTGAAGTGAACACAACATGTCTTTTGAGTAGAAAAACTGAATCCATTCAAGTTTGCCCATCGCAAGATACAATTAACAGCAGCTTGACATTGTCGCTCTACTGAACGCATATCATGTGCCTGATAGGAAACTTGCAGATCATCAACATACATGGTTTTATGAACTGACAATGGTAATTGGTTTAAAATACTGTTGACTTTGATATTAAAAAGTGTCACGCTCAGTACACTTCCCTGTGGCACTCCTTCTTCTTGTACATATGTGTGAGAGAGAACTGAGCCAATGCGAACTTGGAATGTCCTAAAATCTAAAAAGTTTTTTATAAAAATGGGAAGATTACCCTTTAAATTAAAATCAAAGAGGTCCTTAATAATACCATAGCGCCATGTTCGATCATAGGCTTTGTCTATATCAAAAAATATGGAAACTAAATGGTTTCGCCTAAGAAAGGCAGTCCTAATTTGTGATTCTAAGGAAATTAGATTGTCGGTGGTAGATCTACCTTGTCGAAAGCCACTTTGATGTGGCGATAATTTTTTATTGTCTTCTAAAAAATATACAAGCCTAGCGTTTACCATTTTTTCAAGCAGTTTACATACACAGCTTGTAAGTGCTATAGGTCGATAACTTAAACGACTTAGTGGGTCCTTACCTGGTTTCATGATGGGAATGGTGATAGCTCTTTGCCATGATTTAGGAAATTTATGTTCGAACCAGATTCTGTTGAACAGCTGCAGGAGGTTCAACAGGGAGTCATGAGAAAGGTGTTTTAGCATGAGATAATTAATTTTGTCTGGTCCACTACAAGTTTTGTGTGTTTTTGATAAAGCTGTCATCAACTCTGTCATGGTAAATTCTGAATTGTACTGTTGATTATTTGCTTCTAGGAAAACAATAGGTTTACTTTCCGACCTGAGTTTATGAGTTAGAAATGGTTCAGGGTAGTTTGTTGCATTAGAGACATTTGCAAACTGTTTGGCAATTTCATTAGCAATGTCTAACGAGGAACAAATAGTTGAACCATTGCAATTTAAAATGGAAATGGGATGTTCTCTATATAATCCAGAACACTTTTTCATCCTTTCCCATACGATTTTGCTTGGAGTAGAGAAAGTTATTTCTGATACATACTTTTGCCATGACTCCCGTTGACACTTTCGACGAACTCTTCTAGCATTTTGCTTGCTTAAAAGCTATGTAATTGGTCATTGTAGGATAACGCCGAAAAATACACCAAGCCTTACGTTGTTGCTTAATGGTCACCATACATTCTGAAGTCCACCAAGGAAAGTGAAATTTGGTTGTTTTTAAAGAGCTTTTTGGAATAGCATCATCTGCGGCCTTGATCAGCAGTTGAGTAACTCTATCCACCACAGTGTCAATATCTCCGTTTTGGATAATACCAGTAGTAATCTCAGCAAGGTGAGTATATTGTGTCCAATTGGCTTTTGAAAAAATGTATCGAGATGGTTTTTTTACAAATGACGTGACATGACTGCCAGACAGGATGATAGGAAAGTGATCACTATTATGGAGATCATTATCAACTGTGAAGTTCCAGAATGGAAATATGGCTGGTGTACATATAGCAAGATCGATATTGTGATAGGTCCTGCTAGGTTCATGAAAGTAAGTGTATTCCTTATTATTAAAAAGGCACAGACTATGAGCACTAAGACACTGCTCAATTTGCTGTCCTCTGCAATTTATGTCTTTGCTTCCCCACAGAGGATTATGACCATTGAAGTCACCCAAGATCAGATATGGAGTAGGAAGTTGGCTAATCAAGCTATCGAGTTCATTTTGATTAATGTGGTTATTAGGTGGAAGGTATATACTGCAAACTGTAATCAATATGTTAAGATGAATTCGGACAGCCACAGCTTGTAGCTGAGTATTTAAGCGAAGAATAGTAGATGGGTAGTTATGAGACACAAGCAAGACAACACCACCAGAAACCTTGTCTCCTCCATGATCATAGTCTTTCCTAATAGTGCTAAAACGGCGAATTTTAACTGTGTCTGCAGATTTTAAAAATGTTTCTTGGAGCGCTATACAAGCAGGATTGTATGTATTCGAAAGGGCTTTAATGTCATACAGTTCATTGCGAAGACCTCGACAATTCCAAGAAATAATAGTAGCCATAAAAAAATTAATCCGATGGGACAGAAGCAAGCTGCTCTTTGAAGGCCTCATCTGTCGCCATCTCTTCATCTTCAGAAACATATCCATGTACAGCATCATCATCATCATCATCAGATGCCTGATTTTTAGATTTTTTCTTTAAAAAGTCTGTTCTTTCAGGGGGTCTTTTGGTGGTAGGACCCTCTTTTGATATTTTCAACTTTACAGATTTATGTTTTGCTTTTACATTTTTAGTATTAGTATCTTTAATTTTGCTTGTCTTATCATGTATTGTTTTGTTTTCAGTGGTTCCATGGAAGTTAGATTTAGCATTTGTTAAAAGTTTTGCAGGTTTTATATATGTGTTAGAAGGTGCTGATTTTTTAAGTGCGGTCAATGTTTCTGTTACAGGAAATGTTAATGGTTTATCTTCTGATTCTGTTTGAGTGCCAATAGAATTCATTTCTTTACTGTTTCTCATGGAAGCAGCATATGAGATACCGGCTTTAGGTGTACGGGAACATATTATTTTTCTTGCTTCTGGATATGAGGAATTACTGTTTACTTTAAGGGTCAATATTTCTTTTTCAAGTTTAAACGTAGGACATGATCGTGAGTAAGATGGGTGTTCACCCTCACAATTTTTACATTTTGCTGTCTCAGAACAAGAGCTACTATCATGTCCAACCACTGCACAATTAGCACAAGTCACTTTTCCTCGACATGCCAACTTTGAGTGCCCAAATCTTTGACAAGTGAAGCATCTTAGGGGGTTTGGAATGTATGGTCTTACTGAACATTTAAGATATGCTACGTTTAATGTTTGGGGCAGAATTGGTGTTTCGAAAGTTAATATCAAATGTTTTGTTGGTATAAATTTTCCCTCTCTTCGTATATTTATGCGCCGGACGCCACATACTTTCTGTTGTCTTAGGTTTGTTAAAATTTCTTCTTCAGAGTCAAAAATGAGGTCTGGTTCTGAGATTACCCCCCGTGAGAAATTTAAACATCTGTGGATGGTAGCATTTACTTCAAAGTTTCCCATTGTTTTCATACTCATGATGTTTTTTGCTTGTGCACTGGATGACACCTGCACCATTAAATCTCCTGATCTTAGTTTTTTTATAGAAATGACATCACCAACAATTGCTTGTATGCTTTTTTGTATCAGAAATGGTGAAACATTACTGAAAGAACCATCTACTTTTTTCAGGATGAAATATCTTGCCTCTGATGGTAAAGATGTTTGATTTTCATAGGAAGATTGTCTCATAGATCTTGAAGCTTCCTCCTTCTCTACTTGGTCTGTCCAATTGGAACGCCCCACCCTGGAGGGTAAGGGGATAGTTGGAGTCGAACTTGAAGAGCATGAAGAACCCGAGACAAAAGGCATTCTCGAATTCTCCATGCTTGTAACCACTAATAAAGAACCACGGTTTACTTCCAGATCGATCAGAGCCCCCGCCAGGCTCCGTCTCCCCACACTTTTCTAACGTGCCAAGTGTAACCGCCGGAGTCATTCACAAAGCCAGATGATGGAGAGCGCGGGCCATAACGTGCACCTGGTGCACAGGGACCATGGACCAGCAAGGATCCATGGGGGATTTCTCGATATGAAACATTCTCCATCATCCAACCAACGCAACCAAGGGACTCACCTCTGGAACTGTTTACTGCAAACGTTTCTCGAAAGCAAAACTACTGATGCACGCAGCTCTACCTCTTTCGCATCATACCCACATGAACCCATTCCCGAGCCCAAAGGATGTACCTTACGGCAGAGGCCGAAGAGTGGTACTAGGGCCCATAGAGCAGATGTGATGTTTACTAAGGGCTCGGCATTGATGACACCAGCAGCTGAGAGGGACAAGAAACACAAAACACAAAAGGAGAACAAAAGAAAAAAGAAGGGGAAAGGAGAATAGACAAATAAAAGGAGGAGGAAAATAAAAGAGAGAAAGAAAAAAGGAAAGAAAAGGATTGCTAAGGTACCTCAGGATTGCAACACCCGTATTCACTAAAGCTTGTTTAGCTTGAAATCCGCATCAGACCATCTATAGATGATTTTCATAATTCCTTGATATTCTTCAGGCAAATATCGAATTGCTTGAAAAGCCACATAAAGGTTCTCGATGGGATGATTAGAGTCCTTTAGTTTAGTCACTGCCTTCCGGAGTTTCGCACAGAAGATGTCGACGGGCTCGTCCGGCCCTGGCCTGATGTTGAAGAATTCATCTAGCAGTCTGATGAGATTCGCTCTATTTGGAGCTTCAAAATGTTGCTTCAAAGTTTCCCAGACTTGACTCGGTTCGTCAGAAACATTAACAAGTTCTTTAAATTCTTGTGGTAAACTTTGATAAATGATGGCGAGAGCTCTGTCTTTTAGACGATAGAAGTCATTCCAGTCATTCCAGATTTTATTCAATTGATTCTTTATGAAGTTTTGTTCCATTTATTAAATTTACTGTTTGAAAGGGAGTGGCATCGATACTACTCTCGTCTGTCGGAAAAACTTGTTTTTTTTCATTTTGCCATTGGCCCTTTGGGACTTTTGCTGAAACTGGAGAATTTTGTTTATTAGGAAGTCTGGCATAGTTCAGTTCTATATCACTTTTGATGAGGGAGGGCTGTAGAATGGTGGTTTGACAGACTGGTTTAAGTATTTTGAGATTTGTCACCTTTGGCGCAGTGCATGTTTAAATTCAAAATTTAGTGATTGTTTGATTTTTAGGTGGGTAGTGCATGGCTGAGCTGAGGGTGGTGTAAACATGAGGTCAGGCCGGGCTCATGTTGTATATAGTGGAGGTGGACCCAAAAAGCAAGGAATGCTTGGGGGCACCATGAGAAAAATGTATTTTTATGTCACATTGCCCAGGCTCTGCTCCACACTACTGGGGTTGTTTGGCTTTTTTTTCGACTGGGAAGGATTTGTTTTTTTTTTTTGTTTTGTGAGCAGTGTATTTTTTTCCCCTTGTTTGAGTTTGACCTTTTCATCAAATTTGGTGGAAATTCAGATGATTTTTTTTACTTCTTGAGGTTCAGTTGGAGTTTTTGAAAATTTAAAATTTTTTAAAGTTGTAATGAATTGTGAGAAACTCTGTTCTTTTTCGAGGCTAAATGCTCGCCATTTTCTTCAACATCCTTGAGGTCATACACCCGAGACCTCCAACTTAGATATCTGTGGAAAACAAAGCTATAAACTTTCCACAGATTTCGGAGAAAAGCGCGCAATTGCAGTTGTCACCAAGAGGAGGGAGAGAGATTCCCATGATACGAACATTGGAAGGTATTTCTTGACACCGGGGGCCTGGGAAAGATTCCAATGTTCTATTCCAAGGTGGTCTTGAGATTAAGGCCCGAATATATAGACAATTGAGGGCACGAAAAGGGGAGACGCTTGAACATCTTGAGAGTAGCAGGTCGACTGTTCTCGACTGCTCGTCTCAATACTTCCTTGTATACCCTAGCATTGTATATATATTAATTCTACCAGATATGCTGTTCATCAATAAACTTGTTTTGCTTTCAACCAAAGTTGCCTTTTATCTATGCACGGAATAGCTCCTGATTCATCTTAGAATATATTTTCATCGATTCATTGATTTCGATACTCAAGCTTTCGGAGTGACGTTACCTACAATCAGTCGATGTTCTCGTATGGCACCGACATCCTAGCTTACAAACTATTACTTCAACGGAGATAACCTGCCGGTGTCCTTTTGCGACAACGCATTCCTAGAACCGAGCAGAGATGTCTTACATGAATGTTTTCTTTTTGGAAGGTTTTCTCCTCGCTTAAAGGGGAGATACAAAAAATTTTTTTTTAATGAAAGTCTGAGATAAGTGTAAGTTTTAAATTTTATTGTCATGACCTATGTGCCTTCCCTATATGTAATATATATATATATATTTATAGTAAACATTTCTCAGACTTCCAATTGCAAAAATGTTTTGAATTTTAAAATTTATTATCTTAGAAACAGTTTAAATAAATAAATGCATTTCTAAAAGAAATACGAAATATAAATTTTTACACGGTCCACCGGTCCTACCAGTTATATTTAGGAAAATTATCCTTATACAATTTCATGCAAAAAAAAAAAAAAAAAATCCTTTTACGACCAAAATTCAGAGTTATGAAACATTAAACTTTATGACTTAATTCACTTTTCTGAGCATAAAAATGTCCCTTTAAGGCACCGTATAAATATTAAAATTCTGTATTCAAAGTATTATGTTTCGATTGCATTTGCTGACATAATGTCGAGAATGAAGCAAAGCTTTTTATCGAATAGTAATTTATTTAGAAGAGTATTATAGTCAGGGCTCGACTAAGATCTTCTGGGGGTCTTTCTAAGATCTTTATTGTAAATGGGGTAACACATTATCGTAAAAGTCATTTAAGTCAATAAATGCATTTCTGTAAAAATTACAAAATTTAAATTTTTATATGGTATTAGACCAGTAATGTGACCAGTTGCTATGTACCTGCAGACGAAAATAAAAAAGCACGCACATTAAATCTAAAATAATAAAGGCATATAACATCTAAAAAATAACAGATTTGTAGAGCGTATCTGAATAAGCTGAAATAAAGTATCATGTATGTGATAAAATGCTCAGCAGATGATACATATTTAGCATTTAATTTTTCTTCTAAAACGGCAGACGATAAACATTAAACTTTATACTTTGCCAGAGGTGAAAAACTGTTGTTTTGTTTATTTTGTTCCTGTTGTTCTAAAGTTTCTGATGCCATGTTTGCTTGTAGCAAATGTGAAGTGATAAACAAAAAATGTTCAATTACAATCAGTATACTATACTGAAATGGTATTACTTTACGAGGAATTTCATTGGAATAAGCGAGATGCTGCAAGGCAGTATGCTATGAAATTCCTGAATGAAAATCATCCATCTGCTAGTACTATTTTAAAAGTTGTAAAGCGCTTAAGAGAAATGGATAGCGTTCCAAAATCGCCCTAGATTAAGAAGAATCATGGACTCAACAATGTGCATTTCTGAGGAGGATGTTCTCGGATATGCCCTCGCCCATCCACAGTGTAGTGTAAGTGTTAGACAATATTAAGTAAACAAATCATGTATCCTCATTTAGATAAGATTAAAGGTTAAATTTAAATTTTTTTATAGTTAACTGTTTTAAGGTCTGGATCATTTGGTTTGAGGCAGATCTGTTTTCAATTGAGATCCTGTAGATTGTATCGTGGCTGAACCGGAATATGCTGATTTTCCTCATTACCTGAAAATTAGCATACTCCAGAAGCATTATGAAATTGAATCTGTATAAAAACTCATCATTGGGTATGTCAGTTTCGAGCATCCTTCGAGCAGGTTCACGGTAAACAGATGTAATATTTATTGATAGCTGGTTGTGGGTATGCTCAAATAGTGAACAAAATGTTTGTTTAAGTAAATTGTTGCAAATTGCTGATTGTGCCTATGCTCTGTTTGATAGAACAATGCTATACTGATGTTAACTTTTTTCATGAGCTGCACCGCAGTTAAGAATGCAGGCTTTTATGCTTTTTTATCATCTTATGTTTTGTAAGTAATAAAATTATTATCTTTACTCACTTCAACGTGTGATTCTACTTCACTCCAGTGCACCTGCCTCTCTGCAAGCACAATGATGTTTTAAATTTAACATCCTGGAAATTCGACTAGAATTTTTTTGTATTTCCAACAGTAAGAAGCATTAGCAAAGCATGTGGATATTCTAAATCTCAAGTGTGGAACATTTTAAATGACAAAGAGCATTGCTTTGACTTCTGCAATTACATTTTAAACAAACAAAACGATAATCTGTCGTTTGCTAGTGACATTCTGTAGACCCACGAGTGTCAGTTTACAAGACAGGGTATTGTAAATACTCAAAATAGTCACTATTGGTCTCTGCAAAACCCGCACATCATTAGACCGAACAGATATCAAGTATGTTGGTCAGTAAATGTTCGGTGTAGTATATGGAAGGAGACTTTAATTGGGCTATTTATTATCGATGGCACTTTAACATCTGAAAAGTATGTACAGATTTTACAGGGCCCAGTAACTGACTTCTTGGACGAATGTGTTTCCTTATGAGATTTATCACAGATGGGGTTTCAACACGATGGCAAGCCAGTGCACAAATCACTTAAACTACGTACTGTTTTAGCCGCAATATTTGGAAATAATGTTATTGGGTATGGAGATCCTGTTGAGTGGCCCCGCAATCACCAGACATGAACCACTTAGATTATTTTTCAAGAAACCCCAGGGAAAGTAAATTCTATGAAAAAGAATCAACTAGTCCGGCAGATTTGCTAAACCGTATTTTCGTAGCATGCACATGTATAACACTGACTATGCTGCACAAAGTACAGGAAGAATTTTCTTCAAGGGTGCGTTTTTGCATTGCAGCCAAAGGAATCCACTTTGAGCAAATATTATGATAACGCAGTTTGTAATATGATTTTCAGCTTATGAAATGCATATATTTGCATTTTAAAATATGCTTTACTTTCTATATGTTTTTATTCAACGAGTCTGTTTTCTTCCTTAAGTCATTTAACACATGTTGTAATTTTTACTTCTATTGTCAGTATAAGCGGTATTTTTGATATTTTTTCATGTGTTACAAATAATTATAACTTTAATATTGTTTAGTGTAATTTATATAGCTGCAAAAAATAATGAAACTGCTGCAAAATATTTGTCTCTTCAATTATTTTGTGTTTCTCTCAGCACAAAAAGTGCTCCAACTTTAAGCAGCTATAAGTTGGTCAATTTTCGTCATACAACAATGGAAGTTTTTTATTCTACAAGATAGTGTATGAAGAAACTTTTACGAAAAATAACTTATAGGACCGAGGGACCTTTAATATTTTATTCAGAAATGCATTTATTAATTTAAACTGTTTCTAAGATAATAGATTTTAAAATTTAAAACATTTTTGCAATTGGAAGTATATCTCCGTGACTAACAGCTGAGGAAATAACTATTGGTGACCCACCTTGTTTATTGTATATAAGGTGTTCAGAATAAAAATGTAAATTGTTATATTAAGGTTCACTAAAAGTTTGATGAATGTGATAATGACTAGAAAATTATTATGTTGATATTTTTGAAGAGAAATGTTAAAAAACAAGGTGTTAAAATATAATAAAGATATTAATGTCACGGCCATCATATATATTCACATTCACAGATGTAATGAATAATTTTAATGGTATTTCACTTCTACTGTTTGCCCAACTCCGATTTTTCAGTTGCCAATATTGTGAATGCTGCTGAACAGAATGATACCACATTATGCTGTCTAATAACATCACACTTTGCTTACCTAATAAAGAACCACTTCGGATTTGAATAATTGACATATTTTAACATATTTAGTAACATATTGTGAATGCTGCTGAATAGAATGATACCACATTATGCTGTCTAATAACATCACACTTTGCTTACCTAATAAAGAACCACTTCGGATTTGAATAATTGACATATTTTAACATATTTAGTAACATGTCACACTTGAAGAGAAATGATCATAGAGTGGACTGAGGAAACTGTTGATTATTTGATCTAATTTTACCATGAGAGAGAATTATTCTGAGAACAGCTGCTCCAAAGAAGGATTGACATAAGAATTATACAGGATCACACATGCATTTTCACTAGCTAGTACAGTCAAACCCCTCTGAACGGTCACCCCGTTTTTACGGTCAGTTATAAATTCCCCGGCAGGAAACTCATTCACAATATGCACTTTGAACCCCTGATTAGCGGTCACCCTCAGATATGGACGCGGACACTATTTTAATGATTCATTCCATTAGACTAAAACCTCTGTACGGACACAATCAAAATTTGAAATTTCTGTACCAAAGATAGATTCCCAGAATAAATTGCAACTCACCTTGAGTAAGAGAAACACCTGCGCCTACAACAATGGTCATTCTCTAGGGACATTAACAGCAAGCAATTCAAAAGGAAGATAAGGAGTAACGGGAACTCCCCATTCCTCAGTCACAAAGGAGTGAAATCCACTTCAAGGAAAAAACTCGACTAAGACCACAAAGGGTACAGAAGTGGAATGCGTATGGTCGTTCGTGAGCGTATTATCGTCATTCATGGGCGTACCGTCTGAAGAATATGCTCCTATGGATGCAGATGTGATGATAGAAGAAAACAAAAGAGAAATATCCGATATCGTCAGGGAATTTGCAACAGAATCATCCGAAGAAGAAGAAAGTGAGGAAGAAGACGTCGAGTGTGAAGAGCAAGGAGTAGGAGTCAGCATCAGAAATTACTCTGAAGTTTTTAAAGTGTTAGACGGACTAAAGACATTTTCCTGTAAGCATAATGATGGAAAGGCATTAAATTTAGTCTCACAACTTAAAATAAACTTCAAAGGAGAAAGACTGGTGGCTAAAACCCACCAAACATCAATTGATCAGTTCTTTCCCCGAAGGTAAATAAATTCAATGTATACTACTGTACGTTTTTTGCATATAAGCTCACATGTTGTGAATTTAATTGTTTTTATGAAACAAATGCGCAAATGTTCGTCACGAAGATCGCAGCTGGGGGCGGGACGGAGTTAAAATAAACTTCAAAGGAGAAAGACTGGTGGCTAAAACCCACCAAACATCAATTGATCAGTTCTTTCCCCGAAGGTAAATAAATTCAATGTATACTACTGTACGTTTTTTGCATATAAGCTCACATGTTGTGAATTTAATTGTTTTTATGAAACAAATACGCAAATGTTCGTCACGAAGATCGCAGCTGGGGGCGGGACGGAGTTATGATCATAGAGTGGACTGAGGAAACTGTTGATTATTTGATCTAATTTTACCATGAGAGAGAATTATTCTGAGAACAGCTGCTCCAAAGAAGGATTGACATAAGAATTATACAGGATCACACATGCATTTTCACTAGCTAGTACAGTCAAACCCCTCTGAACGATCACCCCTGAGATATGGTCACCCCGTTTTTACGGTCAGTTATAAATTCCCCGGCAGGAAACTCATTCACAATATGCACTTTGAACCCCTGATTAGCGGTCACCCTCAGATATGGACGCGGACACTATTTTAATGATTCATTCCATTAGACTAAACATTCCATTAGAATATGAAAATTATTAATGTCAAGTTATAAAAAAAAAATATTTTTTTATACACTTTATCTGTGTAATCTGTTTTATATGATGTTCTAACTGTGTATACATATTTTTATTATTGATATTTACAAAAAAAAAATTAACATGGATAATTGCAAAGATAAAATAAAAGCTAATATAAATCTTAGAAAAAGTATAAACTCATTAAACGCTACAATTCAAGACCAAAATGATAATGTAATTACACTACCTGTTCTACAATTAATGCAAACATTTTCTGGATTTGAAAATGAAAATTTTAATTTTTTTATATCTCAATTTCAAAATTTAGTAAACTTAACTAGTTGGGATGAAAATAAAAAACTAATTATCTTAAAATCTTTGATGAGAGGAAAAGCTCTAGAATTTTTAACAAATAATGAAGAAGTAGCAAATGAAATTAATTTTGAAGATTTTGTACAAAAATTAAAAACAAAATTTACTAAAAATAAATCCTTTATAGAGCTTCAGGCAGATTTTGCCATGATAAAACAAAAAGTCAATCAGTCTATTTCAACTTTGGGTGAAGAAATTGAAAAAGCAGCAAATAAATACACTGCAAATTTGGATAAATCTAAAAAAGAAATTAAAGATTTTGTAGATAATTTAAAATTAACTAAATTTTTTGAAGCTTTGAGATCTGATATAAGAATTGAGGTAAAAAAGAGAGGACCCAAAACATTTAATGAGGCATTAGAAATAGCCAAAACAATTGATAGAGCTTTAAGTGAGGAAGCAAATGACATTTTAAATATTACAAGCTCAAATTCTGAAATCGAGGATATTAAATCCAAACAGTTAGCAACTGAAGCTGTATTACATGAAGTTTTAGGACAATTAAACAATGTAAATATTGGAAACGAAGATAATACTAAACAAAAATTGTGTTGTTTGATTTGTGGAGAACCACATTTAACTTCAAATTGTAAACATTATTGGAAATTTAATAAAAAAAATTAAACTAAAAGGGAATTTAGACCAAGAGGTAACTTTAACAACAATTATAATAGAAATTATAGACAACAGGGACAAAGATTTAGACAGTGGAGATCAAGGAACATTAATTATCAACAGCAATCTAGATTTCCACAAAATTTTAATATGCAGAATGCAGTTCTATTTTTTCCACAAGTGCAGAATTGGGCCTATCCTTCTCAAATATATCCTCAAATGCAACCTGTTACACAAAACAATCATGAACAAGTAGTTGCACAGGAACATAATCAAAACACAGCAAATTTAAACTAAAAAGGGAATCTACTTTTAATATCAATACTGATTTAACTACAAAAGCGGGTGTAGCTTCCCATGTATCCATTGAAATTCCCCACACTCATGTTTCTAATGACAACAATGTGTCTGAAAATGATATTGAACATTCACAAAATTCTACTAATCCTTTGAATTCTGGTTTTAATCATTCTCAAATCATTGCTTCATGCAAATTAGTTGAAGACGGTGATATTTTAGGCTCTGATCTTCTATTATTACAAATTTCTGTTAATGATTTTCAAGTTTTAACCTTAATTGATTCAGATGCTTCTTTATCTCTTATTTCATATCAACTTTTTGAACAAATTAGAGAAAAAACAAAAATAAATTATTTATCGAGAAATGTGACTATTCAAACCTTAAATCAATCCATCATTCCTTTTAAGCATACTGTTGAATTTGGTTTTAAAATAAATAATAAATATTTCAAAAATGTTTTCTTTGTGGCAAATGACACTTGGTCTAGTGATTATCAAATGATAATTGGTTTTGATTTTATAAAAAGAAACAAGCTTATTTTAGATATGTCACAAAACAAATTAATTTTACACAACAGTAATGTTCAAATTGAAATGAATCAAGTAAACAATGAATATATTGATCAAAAATTAATATTAAATGTAAATGAAACTTCAAATTCAAAAATTAATTCTTCAGGAATCAGTAATATTTCAAATTTAAATGCAACCATACAAAATTGTAATGTTAAAAATAATGTAAACAATGATGAGAAATCAAATAATTTTGCTAGAACAATTAATAATTTAAATGTTGCACCTATGCAAACCATATTGGCGGAACTTAAAGTTGATAAACCTGATTTAAACTCTGAATTTTGGGCTATTCCAACCAATAACAAAATTCAAATTCAAATTGAAAGTGGAATTTGTTCAGTATATAATGTTGACAAAATAATGATACTAATTTCAAATAATACAAATCAAAATGTAAATACTAAGAAAAATTCTAAATTAATGTTTCTTAACCCTAATTTTGACATTAAGCCACAGGCAAAACAAAACATTGCAAAAATTAATAACAAATTCTAAAATTTTAGAACTTAGAAAATCAGAACTTAGTAAAGATGATTTTAAACTTTATCACTTGAATCCTGATCAAAAAACACAGGTTCAAGAAATGCTTTTGAAAAATTTTGCAGTTTTTTCTAAAAATTACAAAACTCTTGGTGTAACGACTGAAGTAACTCCTGAATTTAACTTAATACATGATTATCCAGTGCAATGTAAACCATATAAGCTTCCACATTTAGTAAAACCTATTGCTCAGAAAGAAATTCCGGCCTCCGTGAGTGTTTCACATCAGAACAGTGGTCCTCATAAATATTAATCCATCACCTATTATTGACCTTACGTGTCATTCTTTTGTATCCATCCTCACATCAACTTTAAATGATATGCAATATAATTTACAAAGAGAAAAAAATCAATCTTGATAAATGTTTAAAATAATAATTTAAATTCGAATTGGTACGAGTGTTATGCCATTGTTTTCTTTTGTACTGAAATGATGTTGGGTTTGTGATGATTGGAGATTGTGATATAGTATTCTTTTAAGTTTCTTGTATTCTCTTAACATTTTTGGAGGTGGACAGCCAGCTCAGACAGACCAAACTCTGGTCTTCAGACCAGAGTGGATTCTGTTTCCTGCGTTATTTTAATTGAATTCCAAATTTAATTGATTTAATTATAAACGCAATGTACTATTTTTATTTCTTGACCAATATAGGTCAAATTTTTGTTTAAGGAATCTAATGTTTAAATTTTTAATTGTTGAAAAATAAAAGTTAATTTTTTTATTTAATAATGAGTGTCATTCTTGAGTTGTTGTTGGCTGTGCTATTTTTATTTATGTGAATGTTTAAAGGTAAGTGGAATTTTTAGAAGTAGTAAGAAGTTGAAATGTTTTTAAAGTGTATCATGGTTGAGCACAGACCAAGCCGTAGGTAATAAATAAAGTAAATAAAGAAACAAAATAAATAATAATTATAAAAGTAAACTAAGATAAAGTAATAGTATAAATTAATTTAGAAAGGGGAAGTAAACCCCTCCCAACACACTCCAAGTGCGTGGTACTTGTGTCTTTGTGAAGCCCGATCCGTCATGCATTTTGATGCATTTCACGCACTGTATCCGTGGCCCCTATCTAGGGCGGCCAATGCTTTCTGCTAGGATCCGACGTCGAGTGTCCGGTGATGTATGGCGACTCGTAGCCAAAACAAGCCAGAGCCTAATTCAGTGCGAGGGCGCAATTCTTCAGGCGGTGGCGACCGGTGAAGTAAAGAAAGTCGTCAATTTTTTTGGTATTGCAGTGCTCTGCCTCTAAATGGCGTGATGTGGGACCTTTGCTCCCTTAGCTACATTCAAGCCGTAGCAACTGTGATACTGCATGGACGGAGTGTTTGCGGAGCATCAATCCCTGATCCTATGCAGCAGATGAATGTCAACTGGGTGTCATCGAATGGATTCAGTGAGGTCCGTGGCAGATAATTTCTACTGAAACGTAATTGCTCTTGACTTATGGTAGCGCCTGTACGCAAGTTCTCACGATCCGCTGGGCCTAAGCCAACGTTAAGAGGTGGAGAATTCCCAGTCTCAGAATTAGCCGCTCTCATCCTGCTGACGAGGATAGTTTACGTAATTGCGCTTGACTTTCTGGTAGCGCCTGTACGCAAGCTTTTATGAGCCACTGGGCGTAAGCCAACGTTAAGAGGAAGAGAATTGAAGTGGATAATGTGCCCATCTCTAATGTAATCCTTGTCTGAATTATCGTCACCTGTTTAACCTCAACCGAGCTGCTCAGACTGACAGTGATTTTCATGAAACGTCCAATACTGAACTAACCTTTCAAATAATATTGCCACCCATTTCCAATGTGCAGAGGAATTGCTACCAGCACCCAATTGAGTGTCATTTCTTCTGTAATGAAGGTATGAAATTATATTTAATTTTAATGTTTTATAAGTAATGTGTAACAGTATTTTGATGTGATCTCCAGTGTTTAAGGATAATTTTAAGTTTCATGTGATATTGCCCACTGAATTTTTTTTTCTTGAAAAGCAATTAAATGCAAGTTTTGGAAAATTCTAAAAAATACAAATTAATGTAAATTTAACCGTACACCCCGAGGTCAAGCTGGGTAATTGGGAAGTAACTGTAATTGTGTATATTTGTTATTAGTGTTTATTGAGATTTCATGTGTTCTTTTAATAAATTGTTAAGTGGCCACAAAAAGGTAGTGATTCTTTAATTAGGGAATGCAATGTACGTAGGTCCAATCGGATCCCACTATATGAAACGCGGTTGAGCTGAGTGAAACTATTGGTGAGTAATATTACTGTATTATGTGTTCTATTTTTGTATTTATGTGTATGTGTGTGTGTGTGTGCACGCACACACACAAAAAATTCACCTCACCACAGTGGTCACCCACCCACGTACTAACCGCGCCCGATGCTGCTTGACTTCGGTGATCTAACGAGAACTGGTGTTATCAGCACGGTACGGCCGTTGGCATACACTTAGGCTTAGTGAAAACCCAAACCAAAGCTCTAATTTTAATTTATTAAAACTTGGCATTTATTGATGCAGTTTTAATATTTTTCAAAATTTAAATATTTTAGTATTTTTATATACCTAATTCATTTTTCTATAATTGTTTTTTGTTCTTTTTTATATAATTGTCATAAAATTCACTTTTATATAATTTGTTTTTTCCCACTTTTCCACACACTTGGTATAAACTTAAACAAAATCTTTCTAAATTCAATTTATTAAAAATTGCCATTTATTGATGCAGTTTTAATATTTTTGAAAATTTTAATATTTTATATTATTTATTTTTATATAATAATTTTAATATTCTTCAAATACTATATAATATTTTTATGGATAATTTTATTGTTCATTTCTAGGAGAATATAATGTCTAGAAAAGGCTTATCTGCTGCAGAAGCACTTGCATTGTTCGCTGATCTTCCATCTGATGATGATTCTGAGGCATCTGATCAATCTGAATCAGAAGATGACTTCGTTCCTGATACTAACGCAGTAATTTCTTCACACACACACACACACACACACAAGTGAAGATAAATCTGATGTTGATGAGCCTGGTGATTTGCAAGTAGCTGGCCCATCATGTGCTCCATCAAAACCAGTGTGGAGTAAAAAAATGAAGCCACAAAACTTTCAGCAGTTTTCCGAAAGAAATGGACCTGCTGATGAAATACAAGAATTGAATTGCAAAACTCCATTGGTATTATTCCTACAATTTTTTACATTAACTTTCATGGAAGCAATTGTGTTCCAAACTAATCTATATGCAACACAGACGGGAAAAGCATTTATTCCTATTACACTTGATGAACTCAAAATATTTTTGGCAATAAAGTTGCTAATGGGAATTAAAAAATTACCCAGTTACAGTGATTTTTGGTCGTCTTCCCCGGATTTGAATGATGCATTTATTTCAAATCTTATGCCTGTAAAACGATTTAGTTGGATATCGAGTTATTTGCATTTGAATGATAATAGTATCCAGCCGAAAAGAGGAGACATTAATTTTGATAAATTATATAAAGTACGCCCGTTGCTAACACATTTGTCAGAAAAATTCCTGGCTCTTTTTCACCCAAATGAAAAACAAAATATAGATGAATCAATGATTAGGTTCAAGGGCAGGAGCTCTCTGAAACAATATATGCCTAAAAAACTGATCAAACGAGGATATAAAGTGTGGATGAGATGCGATGAAAATGGGTATACCTGTCAATTTGAAATCTATGCAGGAAAAAGCGGTTAAGCAGTAGAAAAAAATCTTGGAGAATGTGTGGTCAAAACCTTATGTCAGCCATTATTTGGTAAAGGTCACCAAATATTCTTCGATAATTATTTTACTTCCTATAATTTATGTGTTTTCTTAAAAAATCACAATTTGTATGCATGTGGAACAGTAAATCCAACAAGAGTAAATTTACCAAAATTGATAGATGATAAAATGTTAGCACGTGGAGAATATGATTATGCAATAAGTAATGAAGAAGTGTACTGCATAAGATAGAAGGACAAGCGAACAATAAACATATTATCCTGTCTGAATAACCCAGGTGAAAAAATGGAAGTAAATAGAAAAGAAAGAACGGGAGAAATAAAAGCCATACCATGTCCAAAAGCAATCATTGATTATAATAAGAATATAGGATTTGTTGACCATTTTGATCAATTGAAAAGCACCTACGAAATTGATAGACGGAGCTCAATATAGTGGCACAGGATCTTCTTTCATTGTTTGGATGTCTGTGTTATAAATTCATTTATCATTTATAAGATGTTAGAAGATTTCAATGAAGATTTTTCAACAATGAAAAATTTTCGTCGTGAAATCATACGGGAACTAACTGCACATTAAGGTTCTCTTAAACGAAAAAAATCTGCTACTAAAGTAAAAGTAAAAAAGCATAAGACGTTTGTTCCCGATGATACACGACTAAAAAGTTCTGATCACTTTCCCGTTTATTCCTTATCTTGCAGATGTGTTCTATGTAGCACAAAAAAAAACCCACATAGAACAAGGTAGATGTGCAAAACTTTTAATGTACCGCTATGCTTACAATCAAGTCAAACCTCATGTTTTGAACGCTATCATACCAAGTAGTCAAATTCAGTTATTAGCAATGTATATATAAAAAAAATGCACATGCAAAAATATATATAATAATAATAATGCAAAAAATTGTAATATTGTATTGTAAATATTGTAATTGTAAACATCCTTCTTTTTGTAAGTACCTTGCAAAATGAAAATAAATCAACTTTGTATTGTATTGTATGTATTAAAGCATATTGTACGTGAGCGGTGGTTTCAATTGAAACCACCACTTTAAAAAAAAAAAAAATCTTTTTTTTTAATATTAAATAAGTTAAAATAACGTGCTAGAGTTTATATAATCAAGTTATTTTGCAATTATTTAGAAAATTTAACATGCTGCCCCTCAAAGGGTTAAATCATAAATATTTAGAATTAAAATATAATTTCAAAAGCTTTAATTGATTTCTACATTTTCAGAAGCTTTGTTCTTAAGTTAAGGAGTAACTAGAAAGAGGTAGAGTAACTTATAATACAGATAATCTCATAGAGGTAGTAACTGGCAGTACAGATAATCTCATAAAGACTAATTATGCTATAGAAAAATTAATATATATTATAGAAAAATAACTCACTTATGTTAAAGCTAAATGTATATTATTTATTAAGATAGATGGCAAGAATGATAAATGAGAAAGATAAAGTAAGAATTTAATAATTAAAGAGAATAATTTTTACAGTGTAAGTAAGGAATAATGAATGGTGCAAACTAACTGAATACGTGTGTAATTGCTATACTGTTGTATAAAGAAACAATTATTTTATTGACAAGAATTTATTTTTGTAAATCATAATTTGGTAATTTGTCAACTGAGGTATTAAAGTGCTGAAACTAGCCTTTGTAAGTGACCACTGCTGCCCTGGGAATATTAATTGGTTAAATTTAAATGTTTTTTTCCATGTACTTGAAAAATAGTTTAATTTAGAATCTTTATATTGTGGTTCAAAACCCTCTTTGAATGCAAAATATCATACAAGGCCAAAATGGCGTCGATTTTGCGATTTTCTAGGCATTATCTAAGCGTCATGATGCCAGGACCGCTAATCCTCTTTAATCTCGTAAGACAGTTATGTTTTCTTCGAACTGGGGGATGTGATTTGCAAGATTGGCATCCAGGGATACTGGAATCTTGGAAGACATTGTCTTTACGGCTCCCTACTGTTAGGGTCTCATACACAAAAATATTATGTAGTGGCGAAAGTAATGCACGCCAATTTTGTTAATATATTCCACCCCCACATTGAAGTTAGAGACCCCCATTTTTCTTGCTCGACAACTGATGGACCCTTTTTTGGAGACATTTTTGGTATATCTTGCCGACATCTGTCTTGCACGCACGGCATCATGCACTTCGCCGGGACCATCCCATTGGGGTCACTGACCTCAGGTTTTCAGCCAATTGCGGCGCTCTCTTGACCGACGGAGCTGTGGATAACAGATCCGAACTAGACTCCGCTGCCACGGCCGGCTCTCATCTGTGGCCCCCATCGACCAAATGCACTAGGTGCACCCGTGCTGAACAGTCTTCATCATCTTCCTAGATACCCCCATTAAAGTTGCCGATTCTGATGACGCCCATGTCACCGCCTGTGCCCACGACCAGACCAATGTCGCTTCTCAGAGATGCAGAGCCCAGACTCCTCCGGCGCAATAGAAACTGATGTGTGAGGCCCGTAGAGGCCAAAGAGTGGCGAGTTCACCTTGAAAACAAACTTTCTTTTACGAACTTATTTTTCGATCGGACATGGGAGAATCGCTGGTCATTGGAGGTGTTCCTGTTATGCCGGGATTTATGAGTATACTTTATTTAATAGCTCAAAATTCATTATTTTCCCCCTTCCCTTCAAAATCCTAAATTTATTTGTAGTTTTTGAATATTTCGGCGATTTATCCCCTTCTAACGTAAATTTGTTGTCATTTTCTCTGTTTTCATTATTCAAAATTACGCGCGATGTGTCTTCAAACGCTAAATATATTTTGCTAAATTCTCCTGTGTTTGCTCTCTGCTTTTAATTTCGCCTCACTTCATTTACGAGTTGCGAAAAAAAGGACACATCTTAAGTGAAAATTGGGCCCTTCGTGGTTTTTTCTTGAACACCTGCAGGTATGGTTGCCTCACGGCATTCCGTGATCATGCGTCACAAGGTGGGTTCGTGGTTGCCGCTTGGCGGAAATTTCCCGCCTCGCGGTTCTTGGTATAACATCGTTTTTATTCCACAGTATATGCGTGAGCGCTCGGCGCGAAGTGCAGGTTTTCAATCGCCAAGTTTGGCGTTTCCTGGGAAGCAAGCGTGTTGCTGGGACAGTCGTTTCCTGACAACAGAGAGCAAAGGTAGTGGGAGAAGCCGATGAAAACGAGGGTCCCCAGCCAGGCCGGGCCGCGACAATGATGTTTTCCTTTGTGTGTTTTCCTGAGTTCTATAGAATCAATGATTTGCAAGTTCTACTAAAATCAACACCACGCCAATAATTTAGCCATTACATTTTGGGGGTGTTTTCAAAGTTTCGTGAAATCAACAATCTCCATAATCTCTGGAAGGATGTCATCACAAGCCTGTGTTTTTGGGCAAGCATTCCCTCATGAATCTGCTTCTTCAGATGGCCGTAGTGTCAGCAAATTTTTCATGTTTCACTCATCAATAGCTCCTAAAGTGTGTTTGTACATAGCAAGTCTTTAGTGCTTCTTTATCATTCTCAAAACTACGATCTAGCCAGTGTGATACGGTGTCTCCTTGACACATTGTGCTACACATCGTTTTTACACATAAAACATTATCCTTCAAACCAAAAAGGATAGCTTTGTATTAATGTTCCAAAAGTATTAAGAAAGTGTGGTTCTCGAAATGTCATGTAATTTGAATTACGGTTTTAATGCCGAAGAAGCTTCACAATTGGTAGAAAGAAGATTGAGATCTGATTGATTAGCTTGCTAATATTTCTGTTTTGTTGTTTAAAATTTATTACATTTGAATTTCTACATGCTTAATAGTGTTTGCTTTATTATTTCTCAAATCTTTACTTTGTTCCTTTTAAGTTTTGTGGACAGCCCCGGCAGACCAACCTCTGGTCTTCAGACCAGAGGGGATCCTGTACCTGGGTGTATCTAAAAGTATGGGTATTTTAATTTGTAAGTTTTAAATTCGGTGTCGCAATGTACTACACTATACATAAAATTAAGTAATTATGAAGTGGAAGATGTTTAAATTGTTTCATTAATAAAGAAAATTTTAATTTAACATTAATAAGAGTTGTGTATTCTTGAGCTGTTTGTTGGCTGTGCTATTTATTTATCTAAAGATAAGTGGAAATTATTAGAGTTAAATAGTTATATTGAAATACTTTTCTGGTATATAAACAAAGTCGAGCAGAGACCAAGCTGTAAGAAAATAAAGAGGCAATTTTAATATAATAATAATAACTTTATTAGTAATTCTATACGATCAGGCTAAATTGGAAATATAGAAATAATCAATCAATAAATAACTTAAAATATAGTAATCTTGGAAAAATAAAGTAAATATAAATAAAAGTAGAATAAATAAATTAAATAATAAGTGTAAAAGTTTAAAGGAAGGGCTTATCCCTTCATAACATTCCTCGAATAATTTTAACCAGCATTTTTTTATAACTTTTAAACCTTCAAGGATAGAGCTCAGAGGATCCATTTAATTAGTTTTTTGTAATTATTGTAAATTCCCAGGGTAAGCTTTGATCATATAGACATCTAATGTTAATTCTAATTCCCTTTTTTTTTTTTTGCCATGAGGCAAGGATTTTTATTTAAGCTTGAATTGCTTACTTATGTAACTATGTCTTAAAAGTATTTAATAAAATTTCTAGTTTTGTTTCCCCCTAATACTGTTTTGTTTATTTTAGTTCCCCTTTATTCCAACTTTTATTCCAGTAGTTTTCCTAGAACTTATGTGATCATTTGGTGGTAAGTAAATACAGCATACTGTAATCAATCTATTTACATGGATCCAAATAGCAACAGTTTGTAGATTTGTGGTGAGTTGTAATACGGAAGAAGGGTAGTCTTGGGTGACTAACAAAGCAACTCCCCCAAACACTCTACTGTCCATATTAAAATCTTTACGGATACAATTAAAATGTTTAATACTAAAAAAGCTATATTCAGGTTTTTTTCTTGGGGCTATGCGAGATAGTCTCTTTTTTCCCAGTAGACGAAGAGGAAGAGGATAACACATCCATTATCATCCCTTCATCCTCAGAAGCACACAGTTGTACTTCGTCATCATCTTTGCTATGCTTTTCATGGATGTCTGTTTCTTTGACTGATTTTTTTTCCCAACGGACTATCCTTGATATTCTTTAATTTATGTTTTTTTGTTTGTCTTTGTTTTCTCTTCTACAGTATTAATTCCTTTTTTTCCACTGGTACTTACTACTGCAGATTTTGTTTTGTGGAAGCAGGTCTGAAAGTGGCTAATGGTATTGAGGTTTTTTGCTTTTGATTAGTACATGTAACAGTAGTGTTTACAGAAGGGACAGGTTTTGTTTGGTTAGTTTGTTGATTAGGGATTAACTGCATAAAATTCAAAGGTTTAGTTCGTGTGCCTACTGTCATATCGAATTTGGGTTCGATATTGACGCTTGTGTAAACGCGGGAAGAAAAACTCTCTTTTTCCGCACCTGTAATGTACTAACACTTGTTTAGATACACTTGCATTGGATTTCTCATTTTAACTCTGAAATGCAAATCTGTTCTTTTTCTGTTGTTAATATTTGTGTCTCCAAGTTTGTCTGAAAGGTGACGTAGATGCTTTGAGGAGCGGTCGTGAAACTTTTTGCGCCTCGCTCGACCAATGAGAAAGCTTCTTGGCGAGTGAGATTCATGTGCACGCTGGTTGCTGGGCTCTCTTCGGTGAAAAAATTTCAAGGAGCTCGGATGTGGACGGCTGGTGGTAAAGAATTAAAAACAAAGGATTGGGGCGAAAGGCCCCCTTTCCGTTGGGATTATTGATTTCCCAAGAAATCTAATCCAGGAAGATTCCAGAAGATGAGGAAGTTTGACGAAATCCTCTTATTCAAAATTTAATACTCTTATTTTTTTTTTTAGGAAATTCTGAGCAACTGTACCTTCCCGCTGACGCGAGATGTCTTGGGTGTGTCCCTGACTGTACCGTACCAGCCCAGCCCTATTGGAAATTCTTTGAAAGGCTAAGTCTTTACCAGCCGAATTTAAAGATCCAGTTTTCCAGTTTAGATTCGGTTAACTGAGAAATTTCCATGCTAACTACTCAAAGAGAAGATCGAGAACCCTTTTGAAGAGGTAATTCTTTTGGTAAAAGAATAAATTTTGGTAAAGAACTGATTAGTAATTAATTATAGGCAGAACTTAGAATTGAGTAAATTAAATATGACATTTAAAGTTTTCATCTATGTGAATATTGTTGAAATTTCTAATGTTAATTTGTCCGACCAGAATTGATATTAATTAATAATTACCTGCTATTGTTGCTACCCTTTGTTGGGAGATGAAAATTAATGACTGGTGAATTGCTGTGATTTCTGCAGTAAAGATGGAACTCCTTAAATAAATCTCTATGTTCTGTAAAGAGTTGAACTACTCTTAAAAAATTATCAAAAGAAATGAGAAAAGTGAAATTTGGGACTTGCCATGGAGGTATTTCACAAGCCTTTCTCCTCTAACATTGAGATTTTCTAGTGTAGTTGATGATACACTATTATGTATTCGCATGCCAAAGAAGGAATACAGGAGGGCCGGGCTGAATATAGTCGATCATACTGCACATCCAGGATGACCCGTTGCAAAGGATGATAGTTCATGGACATGACTTTAAAGTGATAATTCAGCGAGAGGACTGTGCTCTGAATAGGAGAAGTTCTGAACAAACCAGAACAAATACGAAGTTCATTATTATGAATTGGAACAAGCCTCTTAAGCACAGATGTTCGTGCTAATCCATACACTGAACATCCATTGTCAAGCTTTGAACGAATAACAGCTCTATAGATGGGAAGCATGAAAGTACGATCTGCACCCCATTTAGTATTTAAAAGAACTCTCAATATGTTCAGAGCTTTTTTCCTTATTTTCTGTGATTTTTATGGAAAATATGGTTTTCCAAATCAACCTATATGCCACACAGTTAGGGAAGACGTTCACTGCAGCAAGCTTACAGGAGAAGAGTTACCGAGATTTATGGTCATCAAATGAGCTTCTTCATGATAGGAATTACATTTCAAAGCAAATGTCAGTGAAGAGATTCTCGTGGATACTATCCCATTTTCATCTCAATGATAACAGTTTGCTGCCACGTAGAGGTAAAGATAATTTTGACAAATTAAACAAGGTCCAGCTCTTGTTTTCCCATTTATCCAAGAGATTTGAAAGCGTTTTTAGGCCTGGAAAATGCCAATCCATACATGAATCTATGATTAAATTCAAAGGCCGAAGTTCACTGAAGCAGTACATGCCTAAAAAGTCTATCAAACAGGGCTATAAGGTATGGATGCGGTGTGATGAAAGAGGGTTTGCATGCCAGTTCCAGATATACAAGGTGTGACTAATAAGTAGGGTAAATCACCCTTCAAATAAAAAATGGGAACAACCCGCTTATCAGCGACACCTGCAACGTGTTCCGTAATATTCAGTTGACAGTAGTGCATGATTATCGTGCACCTGTGAGTCTTGATAAATTTATTATCGACTTTTATCTGTGCGATGGTTTTGTGGAGTGTCATGGAGCACAGAATCAATTTGAAATTCTTGTACAAATTGGGTAAATCAGCATGCGAAAGTCATGCAATGCTGAAGCAGGTGTATGGAGATGAAACCTTGACCTTGAAGACTGAGTACACGTGGTTTAAAAAGTTTAGTGATGGGTATGCAAGTGTCGAAGATGAGCATCGGAGTGGGCGGCCCACCACTAGCAGAACAGGATCAGACGTTAAGAGAGTACGTGAACTGTTGCAGCGATTGGCGATTAACCATTAGGATGATCTCAGGGATGATCGGTGACTAACCATCAGAATGACAAATTGGATATTCCTCGGGAAAGTGTTCGGAAAATCGTGAGACAGGACTTGAGAAACACAAAGTTTGTTCGCAATGTATTCCTCATCACCTAACGGAGGAACAAAAACAGCAACGAATGGAATGTTGTTGAGACTTCATCGACATGGCTAACGAAAATGCACAGTTCGTGAAAACCATCGTAACCGTGGATGAAACCTGGTGTTTCCAGTATGACCCGGAGACGAAACGCCAGAGTATGGAGTGGTGCGGACACAGCTCCCCAAAAAGGAAAAATTTCTTTTTGAAAAGTCAAGGATAAAGACACTGTTGATAACCTTTTTTGACTGTCAAGGCATAATTCACAAGGAATTTCTTCTTGCAGGTCAAACTGTCAACGGTGAGTTTCACTGCGAGGTGCTCAAACGACTCTTGGCACATATTCGTCATGTACGGCCATATCTGAAGCAACCTGGCTCTTGGTTTCTCTTGCACGATAATGCAAGGCAGCATACCGCTATGCTTGTAAAGGGGCTGCAGGCTCAACATCGGGTTACTGAACTGTAAACCCACAGTATTCCCCAGACTTGTCACCACCGGACTTTTTCCTGTTCCCTAAACTAAAAGTGGCTCTAAAAGGGTGAAGATTTACAGACATTATGTTCATTCAAGCTGCTGTGCCATGGGAATTGAAAGCTGTACCAGTGGAAAAGTTTTCAACAGCTTTAGACAATTTGTACATACATTGTCAGAGATGCATAGTGTATGACAGGGACTATCTTGAAGGATTGTAAACAGTTTCCATGTGGGGCCTACTCAATGTCAGATGTATTTCATCATTTACCCTACTTATTGGTAGGAGAAAGAGTGGTGAAAACACTTAGTGCAAACTTTATGGGAAAAACCATAATCTTTACATGGACAATTTCTTCACGTCCTATGAGCTATTTAGATTTTCGGACACTCAAAATGTCTATTGATCTGGGACTGTCAATCTTTCCCGAAAAAAATCTTCCCAGAACTCTGACAGAGAATAAAAAATTGAAACAGGGAGAATTTGATTGGGCAGTTAGCAATGAAGATATAGTGCGTGTAAAGTGGAAGGATAAAAGATGTGTGGTATTCCTCTCTGCCCAAGAAAATTCAAAAGAGACAGTTTTTGATGAAAGAACTGAGGAAGATGGAAAAAATGTCAACGTGCCATGCCCAAAATTTGTTTCTAATTACAACAAAAATATGGGCTTCGTTGATCATCTCAAAGGCCTATATGAGATAGATCGAAAGAGCAAAAAGTGGTGGCACCGAATTTTTTTTCACTTTTTAGATGTTGTTATTGTAAATTCCTTTATCATGTACAAACTGCATTCCAGTTCTGAAAGTGATGAAAAATTTTAGACTAGATATTGTCAGGTGCTTGATGTCATTAGGTAATACATGTGAACTGAAAAAACGTGTGGCCAAAAGCTCAAGTTCTGTGACTATAAAAACACACAAACAATGTGTTCCTGACGAAAAATGTCTCCAAAATATTAAGCACATACCAAAAAAATGCAAGTCACGGAGATGTGCATTTTGTAGTACCACAGAGAAATCCCACAGAACCAGGTGGATGTAATGTTGGTTTGTGCAAGCTTCGAAAAGACGTCGCATGTTTCCAAAAATTCCATGAAAAATGATATTTGTTTAAAAAATGGTATAGAAATATATTTTTTTGATTTCACATTTCTTTTACATTTTTACCTCATATATTTAGTTTTCTGTTTTAAATTAGTTTACGGTTTTAATTTTCAAATCTATAATTAATGTATGTTTATAAAAAATTAATAATTTCATTATTTGTTCAATAACTTACTAGTGTAATCTGCAAGCTGTGTTACTTTCAGAAACTTTCCAGTCATGTAGAGGTAAATGAACAAATATAATCTTAATGCTCTAATTGGGAGCCAGTTTCACTGGGAAACCGGCCCCTTTTCCGTAACATGGACAGATAATTTTTTTTAAAACTCTATTTATATTATTTATAAGACCATTGCATTTCATACTGCTTACTTTTTCATATGTTTCTAAAAATTATAACATGCCCCTGAAAGGTTTAAAGGACTTCATAGGTCCTCACCTGGTTTCCTGATGGGAACAGTGATGGCTCTTTGCCATGATTTAGGAAATTTATATGCTAACCAGATTCTGTTGAACAGGTAGGTGCAAGAGGTTCAACAAGGAGTCATAAAGGTATTTTAGTATGAGATAATTAATTTTGTCCGATCCACTACAAGTTTTGTGTGTTTTTTATAAAGTTGTTATCAACTCTGTTATGGTAAACACTGAATTGTACTGTAGGTTATTTGCTTCAGGGAAAACAATAGGTTTGTTTTCTGCCCTGAGTATGTGAGTTAAAAATGGTTCAGGGTTGTTTGTTGCATTAGAGACATTTACAAATTATTTGGCAATTTCATTAGCAATGCCAAATGAAGATCTAATAGTTGACCCGTTGTAATTTTGAATGGAAATGGGATGTTCTCTATAAAGTCCTGAACACTTTTTCATCTTTTCCGATACGATTTTGCTGGGAGTATAGAAAGCTATTTCTGATCATGACTCCCGTTGACACTTTTGACAAACTCTTCTAGAGTTTGCTTTTGCTTGCTTGAAAGCAATGTAATTGGTCATAGTAGGATAATGTCGAAAAGTTCCCCAAGCCTTATGTTGTTGCTTAATGGTCACCGTACATTCAGAAGTCCACCAAGGAAAGTGAAACTTGGTTGTTTTTTAAGAGTTTTTTGGAATACCATCATCTGCTGCCTGGATCAGCAGTTGAGTAACTTTATCCACCACAGTATCAATATCTCCACTTTGGATAATACCAGTAGTAATCTCAGCAAGGTGAGTATATTGTGTCCAATTGGCTATTGAAAAAATGTATCAAGATAATTTCTTAGCAGATGACCTGACATGACTACCAGAAAGGATGATAGGAAAGTGATCACTATTAGAGATCATTATCAACTGTGATTTCCAGAATGGAAATATAGCTGGCGTACAAATAGCAAGGTCGACACTTTAATACGTCCTGCTAGGCTCATGAAAGTAAGCGTATTCCTTATTATTGAAAAGGCACAGGGTATGAGCACTATTACACTACTCAATTTGCTGTCTCTACTTCTCCACCCAGGATTATGACCATTGAAGTCACCCAATATCAGATATGGAGTAGAAAGTTGGCTAATCAATCTATTGAGTTCATTTTAATTAATTTGGTTATTTGGTGGAAGGTATACACTGCAAACTGTAATCAATATGGTAAGATGAATTTGGACAGCCACAGCTTGTCGCCGAGTATTTAAGCAGAGAATGGTAGATGGGTAACTATGAGACACAAGCAAGACAACATCCCCAGAAACCTTGTCTACTCAATGATCATGGTCTTTCCTAATTGTGCTAAAGCAAAAGCAGCGAATTTTAACTGTGTCTGCAGATTTTAAGAAAGTTTCTTAGCGACCTAAACAAGCAGGATTGTAAATATTCCAAAGTGCTTTAATGTCACACAATTTATTACAAAGACCTCGACAACTCCAAGAAATAATAGTAGCCATAAAAGAAAAACTTAATCCGATGGCACCGAAGGAAGCTGCTCTTGGAATGCCTCATCTGTCAGCATCCCTTCATCTTCAGAAACATATCCATGTACAGCAGCATCATCTTCAGATGCCTGATTTTTAGTTTTTCTTTAAAATATCTGTTCTTTCAGGTCTTTTGGTAGTAGAATCCTCTTTAGATATTTTCAACCTTGAAGAATTATGTATTGCTTTTACATTTTTCGTATTAGTATCTTTCATTTTGTTTTGTCTTATCATGTGTTGTTTTGTTTTCCGTGGTTCCAGAGAAGTTAGGTTTAGTATTAGTTAAAGGTTTTGGAGGCTTTATATTTGGGTTAGAAGGTGCTGATTTTTTAAGTGTGGTTGATGTTTCTGTTGCAGGAAATGTTAATAGTTGATCTTCTGATTCTGTTTGAATGCCAATAGAAATAATTTGTTTACTACTTCTTATGAGAGTAGCATATGAGATACCAGCTTTAGTTGTATGGGAACATACTATTTTTCTTGCTTCTGGAAATGAGAAATTATTGTTTACTTTGAAGGTCAATATTTCTTTTTCAAGCTTAAACATAGGACATGATCACGAGTATGATGGGTGTTCACCCTCACAATTTTTACATTTCTCGCTGTCTCAGAACAAGCGATACTATCGTGACCAACCACTGCAAAATTATCATAGTCACTTTTCCTCGACATGAAAACTTGTGAAACAGAGTGTCCAAATCTTTGACAAGTGAAGCATCTTAAGAGGTTTGGAATGTACGGTCTTACTGAACATTTTAGATATGTTACATTTCATGTTTTGTGCAGAATTGGTGTCTCGAATTTTAATATTAGATGTTTTGTTGGGATAATTTTTCCCTCTCTTTGTATATTTATGCGGCAGATGCCATATACTTTTTGCTGTCTTAGGTGTTCAAAACCCAGACCACATGGCAGACCCGAAGGCTTTGATGAGATATGATTTGAATTTGATGAGATATGATTGTAAGACTAGTATATTGCCATAATCTCAGCAGTAAAAATAGAGCAATATGCATGCAGTTTAAAAGACTTTATATTATTTTTAGATACATAGGCCAACCCAACGTAATTGCCTGCTTTTAAACCATCTGTGAAAATAGGTGTAAACTCAACATAGAGATTTCTATGTTCAGCAAACAGTTGAATATAAATAGTCTGATTTGTGTTACTTTTAGTAAAATTACAAAATGGGTTGAGATATATATAAAGTTTGGAACATGCCATGGGGGTGTTTCAAAACACTTTCTTTTCCTGACATTAAGATCTACTTGCGAGGTTGTTGATAATATACTGCATATCCACTTGCCAAAAGAAGGACTGCATGAGGGTTTGCGGTCGTAGTGTCGATCATAATGCTCATCTAGTATTGGCCATTGCAGAGGGTGGTTCTGTAAGGACATGATCCTAAGTAATATTTCAATGCCAACTGTTCACGCCTTAAGACTAGCAATGGCTCATTGCAGTTAACATATAAGCTTTGAACAGGTGATGTTCTAAAAGCACCTGAATATATATGTAATGCGTTATTATGGATTGTGTCGAGTTTCTGAACTAGATTATGGACTGAGGAAACTGTTGATTATTTCATCTAATTTTACCAAGAGGGATTATTTTGAGAATAGCTACTTCAAAGAAGGATTGGAACAAGAATTCCACAGGATCACATATGCATTTTCACTAGCTAGTATTTACTTTTTAAGCATGCTTCCCTACTCATATTGGTACTAATACACTGACTTCCAAAGGTTAAGCACGCAATACAAATTTTCATTTTTTGAAAGCGTATTTGAATTTGAGTGGCTGAAAGTCGCTGCAGATGTAGAAAACGGTATACAAATATCATACGCTACAGCCAATTACAATTGACTGTCTGGATATATGCTAATTAGGCAATCGTTGAAGATGCCAGCATTCTGAATGGTTTGAAGAGGTGCATTTAAATGCTGATATGAAGTGTTTATAACTTTTGTAGGATTATTATTGATGATATTCGTGTTTCTATGGCTGAAAGAAGAAGAATGACAGATAGTGAGTGCTGGTGTGCTGTCAAATGCATTGAAGCAGGACAGTCAAAGATGTTCCTATTTTTTTTGGCATTGATCATTCGGTAATTTCTTGATTATGGAAACAATTCCAAACAAGTCAAACAGTTGTTCGGAGACCTGTACCCGGTCGTCCAAGCATTACCCCCTCTGATGATCAGTATATTGCTATAGTAGTAAAGTAGAATCGACAAGCAACTTCCACAACTATTACATCTATGGTTGCAGAGGCACTTGATAACAACCTGCCAGTACTGTGGGCCGAAGACTCCACGTGTAAGGACTGTAATCCCGAGTACCACGTTTTTGTGTTCCACTAACCGCCTAAGCCAGAGGGGCAAGATTAAAGTGGTGTCATCAACATGTCAAATGGACAGTCTCAGATTGGTACTGTTCACGGATGAGTCCAGATTTGCTCTGGAATCAGATGATAAGCGTGGAAGCGTCTGGAGAGAAAGAGGTATACGCAATCAGACTAAGAACATCATCGAATATCATGCATTCAGTGGGCTGGAATTTCAACAGAGCTCCATATCTTTAAAGGTGGTTCTGCGGCCACTGCGTGGTATTGTGATGAAGTTTTACACCATTGCAAGACAGGGCCAACGGCCGTACCGTGCTGAAAACACCGGTTCTCGTTAGATCACCGAAGTCAAGCAGCATCGGGCGCGGTTAGTACTTGGTGGGTGACCACCTCGGAACACCGCGTGCTGTTGGCCATCTTGGGTGCAGTATCCCCGTGGTTTGCGCGCTAGATTTGCACGCTACCACAAAATGCCGCCGTGTTCATGCGGAGTACGATCACGTTAAACATGTGGGTCCGTAAGTCCTTCCGAGAGGTTGGTGGTAGGGGAAGGAGGGTACGGTCCCTGTGGATGCCTCCCCCACTGGGTTCCGGTCTAAATTGGGTGGCACTTCCCGGCCGTCCATACAGTTACCTTACACCTTTCTGGTAGGTCGGACGGTCTGGGTCTCAACAACAACAACCATTGCAAGACTGCCGTGTTCATGTGGAGTACGATCACGTTAAACATGTAGGTCCGAAAGTCCTTCCGAGAGGTTGGTGGTAGGGGAAGGAGGGTACGGTCCCTGTGGATGCCTCCCCCACTGGGTTCCGGTCTAAATTGGGTGGCACTTCCCGACCGTCCAAACAGTTACCTTACACCTTTCTGGTAGGTCGGACGGTCTGGGTTTCAACAACAACAACAACAACAACAACCATTGCAAGACTCTACACTGCAGCAGTTGGTCCCTTATGGACGATAATGTCCGTTCCCATCGAGCTAACAACGTTGACGAATACCTGAAAAGTGAGGATATTTCTCGTATGGAGTGGCCAACATATTTCCCAGACCTTAACTCCATTGAAAACTTTTGGGATGCCCTCGGGCATGCTGTCTCTGCACATTTACCTCCTCCAGCAAGTCTCAAAGAGTTAGAAACTGACTTATTGAAGGAATGGCCATTGCTTGTTTCTGCGATGGTTGATCACGTTATTGAAAGCATGGAAAATCGTTGTAAAATTTGTGTGAAGGTCTGGGGTGGTCACATACCATATTAATGCAACTTTTGTTTGGTTTGTTTGTCTTTAAACATCATTTTGTTAATGACATAAATGTGACATCATATAACTTACGAAAAGTAAATATTATTTTCATCTCAGTACATAATTCTTATTTTCTTTAATGCATAAACATATTTTCTACCTTCATGTAAAATTTTGAGTTAATCAAAGCTTTACTTTTCTATTTTTGTTGATTTTACTGTCAGTGCTTAACTTTTGGAAGCCAGTATATTATTATTATATGTTAAATTTAAGATCTTCCTAAAAATAAATATTACACGTATGTTTGATTGCTGCCTAGGTCCAGAGAGGTAAATAAAATATTACAAGAAATGCACACACACACCACAATATTATTTCCACGATTATTAACACCAATAAACAAAGTTTAGTTATGACAACAATTTGGGTATTTATTTAGTAAAGTCTTGACTGATATGTTTAATTAGGAATTTTCAAGAGAGATGGTGATAGTAAAAAGGGGAAAAATTATTAATTTATTTTATGCGTGTTGATCTTTTTGGCAGAACAACTTGGAGATTAATTGTCCAAACAGGAAAAGTGAGCTTGAGTATGTGTTTGGTGACTCATTGCAGAATTTCACTGCCAATGTAAATAAACTAATATAACCCTTTAAAATTCTAAATTGGGTCAATGATTTTTGTTACCTTCATCAATCTTGATGCAACATTTAGTACCATAACCATATCCAATGCAACACCATAATCAGTCAAAGACATCCCACTCAGATGCACTAAAAATGGAGAAAGAATGCTGACAAAACTTACATGCTTGAATGAAGAACCTTAAGTTATTTTCACTCATATCCATAGATTCTTCTGCCTAAGTCTTTTATACTAGGAAAATATGCTTAGCATCTGTTTACAAATCATTCTCATTCCACAGAGTGACAGTGGACTTCAGATTGTTACCATTTGACAGTAACAATGATCAAGCAAATAAATTCAGGAACCAACATATCCACAGCTTACCCTATTCACCAACCTGCCTAGGAGGATTTGAAGCTATTCAGTTCAGTAAAATATCTGAATGCTTTCAAAAATGTCCCAAGATATGGTTGAAGGTTCTGTCTTTTGCAAAGGAAATGAGCAGGAATTTATATTTTAGAGATGAACCCCAGATACGAAGCTCAGTTTCAACTATTGACTCTTAAATAGTTTTAAGCATCCTTTAAAAAATAGCAAGTTGAATGTGGCTGTGCTTTTTCTTGCTTTACCTAAAAATTGTTACAAGATAGGGTTGAACTTCAAATCCTGTAGGAGACATAACATTGAACTGGTTCATCGCAAGTGACCACGTATACAAACTCCACGCCTTAATCGAGTTATAAAGAATGGAAAAACTGTAATTAGTTTACTATATTGATGAAAAATGATGCAGAAAAATTTATTTACAGCGATCTCTGGAATGTCCCTCCGGTACATGGCTGGTACTCTGGAATGTGCCCTTTCTTTTGAGGGTCAGAGATCTTGGCACTCACTTTGTTAGTGGACATTTAAGGAGTCTCACCTATGAGCATGGACGGAAGGTTTTTAAGCTCAGCACTAAGTACAGGACTAATCAGGCTTCGTTTTGATACTATTGAAGAAATTCAAACAGAATCGCAGGTGGTGCTTACTGTAAAAGACTTCCAGAAAGCCTTGCAGCATTGGCAAAAGCATTGGAACCGATGTATAGCTGCAGAAGGAAACTATGTTGAAGGTGACAGTGAACATTAACTGATATGGTTAGTTTTCAATTTTTACAGGCCCAATCCAGGAAATTTTGCATGGCACCTCGTATTTTAACAAATTTCGAAAAATGTTACACTTGAACAGAAATGATCATATAGTGGACGGAGCAAAGTGCTGATTATGTAATCTAAGTTTTCCACAACCTGAATTAATTGGTTGGTTGATTGGGGTTTTGTGCCTCAAAATCCAAAAAGGATATACTGCGTCAAACGCATGGTAAAACAAAAAAGTAATTTATGATTAAAATTTATCACAAAGAAACCCATGATATTCAATTGAGGTAGTTTTCCAAGCTTCGTCTCCTGTAAGGCTATAATCTGTACAGCATGTGACTCAGCTATATCCAGTAACTGGTCCAATTTCACTCTCATAGATCCAGTAGTCAATTCATTAATATTACATTATAATATCTTTACAGATTTTCCTTTAGAAGGTAGAGTCTGCAGCATATTCGGCAGACATGGCCCTCTGCTTAAACCAGGAATGCGCCCCATATTAACCTGCGCAACGGGCGATGCAGTATTTATATTAGAAGGCACTGGACTCATGATAAAAGGGAGATAAAAATTTATTTACAGCGATCTCTGGAATGTCCCTCCGGTACATGGCTGGTACTCTGGAAGGCACCCTGGTTGTGCACTTTCTTTTGAAGGTCAGAGATCCTGGCACTCACTTTGTCTCACTTTGTTAGTGGACATTTAAGGAGTCTCACCTATGAGCATGGACGGAAGGTTTTTAAGCTCAGCACTAAGTACAGGACTAATCAGGCTTCGTTTTGATACTATTGAAGAAATTCAAACAGAATCGCAGGTGGTGCTTGATATGCTTACTGTAAAAGACTTCCAGAAAGCCTTCCAGCATTGGCAAAAGCATTGGGACCGATGTATAGCTGCAGAAGGAAACTATGTTGAAGGTGACAGTGAACATTAACTGATATGGTTAGTTTTCAATTGTTACAGGACCACTCCAGGAAATTTTGCATGGCACCACGTATTTTAACGAATTTTGCAAAATGTTACACTTGAACAGAAATGATCATATAGTAGACAGAGCAAAGTGCTGATTATGTAATCAAAGTTTTCCACAACACTGAATTAATTGGTTGGTTGATTGTGGTTTTGTGCCTCAAAGTCCAAAAAGGATATACTGCATCAAACGCATAGTAAAACAAAAAAAGTAATTTATGAGTAAAAGTTTATCACAAGGAAACCCGTGATATTCAATTGAGATAGTTTTCTAAGCTTCGTCTACTCTAAGGCTATAATCTGTACAGCATGTGACTCAGCTATATCCAGTAACCGGTCCAATTTCACTCTCATAGCTCCAGTAGTCAATCCATTAATATTACATTGTAATATCTTTACAGATTTTCCTTTAGAAGGTAGAGTCTGCAGCTTACTTATTTATATTAGAAGGAACTGGACTCATGATAAAAGGGTGATAAAAATTTATTTACAGTGATCTCTGGAATGTCCCTCTGGTACATGGCTGGTACTCTGGAAGGTGCCCTTTCTTTTGAAGGTCAGATATCCTGGCACTCACTTTGTTAGTGGACATTTAAGGAGTCTCACCTATCAGCATGGACGGAAGGTTTTTAAGCTCTGCACTAAGTACAGGACTACTCAGACTTCGTTTTGCTACTATTGAAGAAATTCAAACAGAGTCGCAGGTGGTGCTTGATATGCTTACTGAAAAAGACTTCCAGAAAGCCTTCCAGCATTGGCAAAAGCATTGGGACCGATGTATAGCTGCAGAAGGAAACTATGTTGAAGGTGACAGTGAACATTAACTGATATGGTTAGTTTTCAATTGTTACAGGACCAATCCAGGAAATTTTGCATGGCACCACGTATTTTAACGAATTTTGCAAAATGTTACACTTGAATAGAAATGATCATATAGTAAACAGAGCAAAGTGCTGATTATGTTATCAAAGTTTTCCACAACACTGAATTAATTGGTTGGTTGATTGTGGTTTTGTGCCTCAAAGTCCAAAAAGGATATACTGCATAAAATGCATAGTAAAACAAAAAAGTAATTTATGAGTAAAAGTTTATCACAAGGAAACCCGTGATATTCAATTGAGATAGTTTTCTAAGCTTCGTCTCCTGTAAGGCTATAATCTGTACAGCATGTGACTCAGCTATATCCAGTAACTGGTCTAATTTCACTCTCATAGCTCCAGTAACTGGTCCAATTTCACTCTCATAGCTCCAGTAGACAATCCATTAATATTACATTGTAATATCTTTACAGATTTTCCTTTAGAAGGTAGAGTCTGCAGCTTATTTGGCAGACCTGGCCCTCTGCTAAATCCAGGAATGAGCCCCATATTAATCTGCGCAATGGGCGATGCAGTATTTATATTAGAAGGAACTGGACTCATGATAAAAGCTCCAAAAGGGATATACTTATTATGCCGAGATTTGACAGTTCTAAATTTAAGTAATAGTTCAAAATTTGTAATTGCTTAAAATTCATTATTTTCCCCTTTCCCTTCAAAATTTAAAATTTATTTGTTGTTTTTGAATATTTCAGCAATTTGTTTCCCCTTTAACGTAATTTGTGATCCTTTTTCTTTGTTTTATTATTCAAAATTATATGCAATGCATCCTCAAACGTTAAAATAATCTTTTGTTAATCCTTTGGTTTCTCGCTCGCGTCTTTTAACTTAACTTCACTTCATTTACGAATCTGCGAAAGAAAGGCACTTTTTAAGCGAAACTTGGCCTTGAACCGCTTATCAGTTAAACATCTGCATTTGGGGTGCCATTGCATCCGGTGGGGCTGGCGGGTTGCTGTTGCGCGGCGGCTTGCTGTTTGGGGGAAGTTATCCTTTTTTGATTCTTGGCATAACAGCGTTTTATTTCCGCAGTGTATGCGTGGGTGCTCGGCGCGAAGCGCAGAGTTTCGCTCGCCAAGTTTGGCGTCTCCTGGGAGGCAGGCGTGTTGCCTGGCGACATTCGATTGCTGACCGGCACTTTTGGAGGTGGTGTTGATTATTTGCTGCTAAGATCCGTGGAACGGGGCCCCAATGAAGGGCGCCCGTATCCTGCGGTTGCCGTAGGAGTTGATAAGCTTGCCTCAGAGTTCCAGCACATTTGCAGGGATTCCTCATCAAAGTGTCAATTCTGCTTCATTCCACAAAAATAGCGATATTAGCTGGTGATATTCAACTAAAGATGTGTTCAATTTTCTGCAAGTGCTGTCGGAACCAGAAGTGTCTCTACAAGTTCCGTTTCGTAAATAACAAAGTCAGTGTGTACAAGCTTCATTCCACAAAAATAGCGATATTAGCTGGTGATATTCAACTAAAGATGTGTTTAATTTTCTGCAAGTGCTGTCGGCACCAGAAGTGTCTCTACAAGTTCCGTTTCGGAAATAACAAAGTCAGTGTGTACAAGCTTCATTCCACAAAAATAGCGATATTAGCTGGTGATATTCAACTAAAGATGTGTTTAATTTTCTGCAAGTGCTGTCGGCACCAGAAGTGTCTCTACAAGTTCCGTTTCGTAAATAACAAAGTCAGTGTGTACAAGCTTTTCTACAATCTCCATCTACACGACCCTTGCAAGTTTCCCAGGTTCATTTTTGGTGCTGCCATCTACTGTTGGAAGCGAGAACATTCGCTGACCCTAAATGAGATCTACCCTTTTAATTTGTTTAGTTCCCTTGCGAGTCCTTGAACATATTGTTGTTGAAATTGTACATTTACGATTTGTGTTTGTTTTCATTATTTTGAGTTATTCTCTTTTTATTTAAATTTAACAGTTTTGGTGGTGGACAGCCAGCTCCAGGCAGACCAAGCTCTGGTCTTCAGGCCAGAGTGGATTCTGTTTCCTGGGTTATTGTAATTGGGTAATTTTAGTAGATTTCAATTTTGAGCAATGTACTATATATCAAATAATTGTTTTTGAGATCCTAATGTTTAAAATTAAATTCTTAATTGTTAAAAAAAGTTAATTTTTAATTTAACAAATGAGTTGTGTTTTATTAAGATGTTGTTGGTTGTGCTATTTATTTATTTAAAGGTAAGTGAATCTTAGAGGTTATATGTTGTTGAAGTGTTTTTAAAGGTGTAAAATAGTTTAGCACAGACCAAGCTGTAGGTAATAAACAAAGTACATAAAGAAACAAAATAAATAATAATAATTAAAAGTAAACTTTATATTTAAAGACTATACGATCACAGGTTAAATATAATAACTTAGAATAATGAAATGTAAATAATATTAAAATAAATCTAAATAAATATAAACAACTTAAATATGGTAATGGTGATTGAAATGTAAATAAAATAATAATGTAAATAATATTAAATAAACTTATAAGTAATAAATAAATAAAGTATAAATAGTATAATTTCAAAGGGGAGTAAAAAAGCTACATAACATACTGCAGGATAAAAGACAGGACCAATCCAGGAAATTTTGCATGGAACCACGTATTTTAACGAATTTTGCAAAATGTTACACTTGAACAGAAATGATCATATAGTGACAGAGCAAAAAACTGATTATGTAATCAAAGTTTTCCACAACACTGAATTAATTGGTTGGTTGATTGGGGATTTGTGCCTCAAAGTCCAAAAAGGATATACTGCATCAAACGCATGGTAAAACAAAAAAGTAATTTATGAGTAAAAGTTTATCACAAGGAAACCTGTGATATTCAATTGGGATAGTTTCCTAAGCTTCGTCTCCTGTAAGGCTATAATCTGTACAGCATGTGACTCAGCTATATCCAGTAACTGGTCCAATTTCACTCTCATAGCTCCAGTAGTCAATCCATTAATATTACATTGTAATATCTTTACAGATTTTCCTTTAGAAAGTAGAGTCTGCAGCAGTTGGTGCTTGATATGCTTACTGAAAAAGACTTCCAGAAAGCCTTCCAGCATTGGCAAAAGCATTGGGACCGATTCTTGAACAGAACACATTGAACAGAAATGATCACACTTGAACAGAAATGATACACTTGAACAGAAATGATCATATAATAGACAGAGCAAAGTGCTGATTATGTAATCAAAGTTTTCCACAACACTGAATCAATTGGGTGGTTGATTGGGGTTTTGTGCCTCAAAGTCCAAAAAGGATATACTGCATCAAACGCATGGTAAAACAAAAAGTAATTTATGAGTAAAAGTTTATCACAAGGAAACTCGTGATATTCAATTGAGATAGTTTTCTAAGTTTCGTATCCTGTAAGGCTATAATCTGTACAGCATGTGACTCAGCTATATCTAGTAACTGGTACTAGGTCAGACAGTCTGGTTCTCAACAACAACAACCTGGTGTTTGACAGGAGCTACAAGTAGGCTCATGTTCACCTATAAGCATATGTCTGTGGAGGGAACGTGGAACATGTTTTCACCCAGGAAATATCATGAAAAGGCATAGTTTCCGTTTGGAGGAGTCATAGTCTGGGCAGGTACCAAGACGGACAGCCGCATAGACCACCACATATTTGACATGGGTGTGTCAGTTACCGGTCAAAGATAATGGGACAAAGTTCTTGAGCCTATCGTTCGATTGCTTCGAGGTGCTGTTGGTTCTATTTCATATTCTTGGATGATGAAGCACCTCCTCACCACGCAGCCTTGGTCAATGATTTCCTTCAAACTGAAGATATCCAGCACATGCAGTGGCCTGACAACTCTCTTGTTCTGAATCCAATAGAGTATGTGTGTGATATGCTCGGGAGACATTTTGCAGCCCTCCGCTATCCACCAAGCTCTGTTCCGGGATTGAAAACTGCTCTCTGTGAGGTTTGGAACTCTTTGAGCACAGAACTCACTCAAACTCTCATCGAAAGTATGGGAAATCGTTGTGCAGCATAAGTGGCTACCTGAGGTTGCCACACACTGTATTAAATTGCAGCATCACATTGTTTAAATGTGCCACTGAGGTTTACACTCGTATTGTAACAGTTTTTCTTTATATAATAAAAGTCATTATTATCCTTGTTTTGCATTATTTTCTTCTTCTATAACTCTATTACACACGTATACTGCATCTCCTTACATTCCGATGCAGATTTCCTGAAATTTTCACATAAACAGCAACTATGCTTAACTTTTGGACATGAGTGTGCACCCAATTACTGTAAGTGTCATTTAAATTCAGCTTAAAAGTCTTCAGCAACCACGTTAAGACAATATATTGTCATGAATATGGATGTTAATCTTGAAATTATTGACATTTCAAATGTTTTTAAGATAAAGAAAATATCGTAAAACTTTGAAATTAGAAACTTTTTTTTTTTAAATTTTGAATTGATGTTATGTGGAAATTATTGATGTTGTTATTTTCTACTGTTTGCTATAATATCAGATAATGGGTTCGCTGCATTCTTTCACAATCCAATAGGCAACAAATTGTATATTTCGTAAATTATGGTACAGAATGTAAAAATATTATTGTGTTGTACCTGATTAAAATTTTGATCATATTTTGACATGATCCATCGAATATCAGTCCTCAAATAATTTTTTGCAATTTTTTCTGCACTATCCGCCAACATTATTTTGTCTTGTTCTGTTGCTTGGGCAAGATATTTGTTATAAAGGCAATGTTGTGAAGAAGGTATAAATAACTTCATTATCCCAATGATTCCCAATCTTTTCTACAGTATTCCTCCATCTTCAGGGCTACCTTGTAGAGCCCCCCCCCCTCCCCTTCAGCCAGTATATTGTACAAGTGTTCAGTGCTCTATAATTGGTACTCATTTTCTTTTATTACAAATTAAATGATACCAGAAAAGGCTTGATTGAAAATATTAGACAAATATACAATTGCACTACTAAAAGTACAAATATACTTATCTACAGCACTTTATGCTAATAAAGTGGGTATTCTCTATATATAATATACTACCAGGAGTTTATTCCTCTTGAATAATTAAAAAGATTTTTTTTTCCCTATTTTCACCAACTGTTCATATGAATGTGAAATTTGGGCATGTTTTGAATTATATAAACAATCAATATTTGGTTCTAACTCTGTCAGTTGTGGTGATGAAATTCTGATAGTTTAGAATTTTCATTTTTTAATGCTTTTATTTTGTTTATAGGGATATAATTTCAAGTTTTAAAGTTTTAAAAATAACTTTATTTGCTTATAATTAAAGAGTTATAACAATTTTGAAGTAAAGTTGTGGTGCAAAGAGACATCATAAACACTTAATGTCAAAAATAGTCTACAAATATACAGGAGTTTAATTTAACATCTACTACACTGCATTATCCTCATTTACAACAATTATATTTTTAGAAGCTTCAATTAGTTTATACCATGCTGCAAGGTTCTGCTAGGAAAATAACCTGGGAATCGAGGAAGGTTGTGTGCTAAGAAGCTCTCATGATTGTGCACACCGGTCAAATTGTGCACACCGGTCTATTGTGCACACCGGTCAAAGGTCATCTCCCTCTCCAGTTAGTTCACTCACTCAAGCCACCTCAGCTTCAAGGCCTCTTACTCAATACTGCGTAAGCGGTAGAATTGCGAAACTGCCTCTTTCGCAATACTGCGTAAGAGGTAGAATTGCGAAACTGCCTCCTCAGTTGGTCTAAAGACCCGCCTCTATCAGTGAGGCATCCTCCACCAAAATACCTCCTCCCGAATGAGGGAACCCTCTTCTCTAAGTGAGGTCATCGGGTGCGCCGCTTCACTAAAATCAGCCTTCCTCAATGAGGCAACCCTCCTCTCCAATGAGGCAACCTTCCTGCCTAATGAGGAACCCTCCTCAATGAGTCATTGGCTGAGACTTCTCAATCTGCCTGGGTAACGGCCTTAATGATCCCGCACTCGAACTGAGACAGAAGTTCGGCGAAAGGACCCCACAGTAACGAAAAATCTCCCAAACTTTGCACAAAGGTTGTATCGTGAATGTGTCATTGTGAGGGCTTAGCGCCCCAAGAACGGCAGTTTGCAGAGATAAATATGTCAGTATCGGGGCATGAGAAATATAAAAGTGTCACTGGTGGGGCTTAGTGCTCAAATTTTTAGTTTCCAAGAAGACGCCACACCCAGTGAACTTGTTGGAGCATATATACTCCGAACTTTATTGTTCGGCAGGATTCGCTCTGTGAGCAGCTACGACAGATGGTCGTGACTTTTTAATGCTCCAAGGGTTTCCATCATAACCCCTCTCGTCTCCGAAACATTTCTGTTAAAATTTTGAGCTAGTGTAATTTTGCTCAACATTCATTGTCAGGATGTGTCATCCTGGGTCATTCTTCCATAATGTTTAATCTGTAAAATTGTTTGTCTGTTTAATTCAAATAAATTATTTTTATGTTTAAAGCAAGTCTGCCGTGTCGAGTCAAAGAACGACTCCTGGTTTATTACGCTGATTTTTACGGATCGCAACTCACATGTGAATCCACTTAGGCAACATTACTTTGCTTTAATTACGCATTGGGTAGATTTCGGTCACCTCATCCAAAATATAGGGGAGAGAGACTGATGGACAGAATGAGCAGTCGTGTTGAAATAAACGATTTCAACAACGGAACGACATTGGAACATCTACATTAGTGGCAGTAAAGTGAAATTAAACAAACGAACTACCAATACTTATATTGGTGCCAGCGGAAAGTGGAATGGCACAGAGAAGGAATCAACCTCTACGGCATCCCAGCAGAAAGGCTCGTCGTCAGTACAGAAGGTAGATCTAATCCTGGACCCCACAGAAAGAGAAAAGGTTAGTGACCATTTAACCCTACTAGTCAGTGTTCTTTGCTAAGCATGTGAGAGATCCCATTAGGAACTGTTTTTATGTGTATCACAAAACTTAGGAAAAAATTTTCGAAGCAATTTTAAGACTTATTTTTTTATTTTTATTTTATTTATTTCGGAAGGTTAATTAAAATCATTGTATTTATCTTTTTCTTTTGACTTAATTATCTAAATTTAATTTCTTTCAATATGACGATTTTATTGAGAGCAAGGAAGATAGTTGGTTGATTGATTATGGTTCTATGGCACAAGATCCAAAGAGGATATGCTGCGCCAGACATATGGTACCGTGATACATAAATTAGTATGGATTAAAAGACTGATAATGTGTGACAAACCATGACTATGGAACATGTACAACAATGCAAACGAGGTGAACAATGGCTAAATGGTTATAAAAGGTGAAGTTAAAAATGATGGAAAAAACCAATGTCCAATAGGAATGGGAAAAGCTCCAAATGAGGATTTTCTCCAATCAATTCTACCAAATGTATAGTATAAGTCTTGAAATGCTTAAAACGGAACTGTTTATATTTCGTACACTCCATTAAAATATATTTGATACTTGCTGAGGTATGACAACTATTACAAAGGGGTTCAATTTTTCCTAAAAGTAAGTGTCTATGGGTAAAATGAGTATGACCAATGCGCAAACGAGTTAAAAGTACTTCAAGTTTCCTACATTGGAAACTAGTCCACTTTTTTATTAAGGGCTTTATCTCATAGAAATTATTATGAGACTGCTGGTTCCAGGAATATTGCCAATTGTCATAAATATTTTTCAAAATGAATCGTTTGATGTCAGTTAAAGGGATGGTCAGGTTTATTGTTTGAGTAGCTCATTTAGCAGCAATATCTGTCAACCCATTTCCTCTGATAGCAACATGTCCTGGCCCCAACAAAATTCAGTATGGTATCCTTGTACTTTCAGACGATGTTCATACTTAAGGATATCAGAGGCAATAGGGTAGTTCATAGCCATCCTAGTAGATAAGAGTTGCAGCGAACTCAATGAATCGGTATAAATGATGTGCTATTTGGAAATTTGATGAGATATAAATATAAGACTCTGGTATATTGCCATAATCTCAACAGTAAAAATAGAGCATGATGCATGCAGTTTACTTATAGTATTATTAGATATATAAGCCAAACCAACGTAATTGCATACTTTTGGTTGGTTGGTTGATTAAGGATTTCTGGAACAAGATCCAAAAAGGATATTCTGCGCCAGACATATGGTATTAAAATACAGAAAATAGTAAAGAATAAAAACAAGTGTATAATTTAAAAGAGTGATAATGTATCAATAAAACAAGATAATGCAAGAAGGATAATGATGGAAAGAAGATAAAAAATGTCTAAAAGGTGATAGGAAGTGAATTTAAATACGATGGTAAAAACCGATGACTAATAAGAATGGAAAAATCCCTGAATGAGGATTTTCTCCAATCAATTCTGCCAAAGTTATAGTGTACATTTCAAAATGCTTAAAACGAAACCGTTTATATTTAGGACAAGTAATTAAAATATGTTTTACACTTGCTGCGGTTTGACAAACATTACAAAGTGGTTCAATTTCTCTTAAAAGTAAATGCCTGTGGTTAAACGAGTGTGACCAATGTGCAAACGAGTTAAATTACATCCAGTTTCCTACATTGGAAACTAGTCCATTTTTGTACTAAGGGCTTTATCTCGTGCAACTTATTATCAGCTTGCTGATTCCAGGAATACTGCCATTTGTCATGAATATTTTTTAGAACAAATTGTTTGATGTCAGTTAAAGGGATAGTCAGATTCAAAGTTTGAATAGCTGATTTAGCAGCAATGCCTGCTAACTCATTTCCTTTGATGCCAACATGACAGAATTTAGTATGGTATCCTTGCCCCTTCAGATGATGCTCAAACTTAAGGATATCAGAGGCAATGTGGTTCATAGCTCTCATCGATTATAAAAGCTATAATGAACTCAATGAGTCAGTATATATAATGTGCTTTTTTGAATTTTGATAAGAGATGAAGATGAGGGACTGGTATATTGCATAATCTCAAGTGTAAAAATTGAGCAAGATGCATGTAGTTTATAAGACTTTATAGTATTGTTGCAAACATAAGCTAAACCAACGTAATCTCCTGCTTTGGAACAATCTGTAAAAACAGGCGTAAACTCCTTATACAGATTCCTATGTTCTGCAAACAATTGGAAGGAACGTTGTAACGGATGGTTATGCAAGGACATGATACAGAAATAAAAATTCAGTGCCAGCTGTTCACGCCTTAATTGTAAACACGGCTCATTAGAGACAGCATATAAGCTTTGAACAGGAGATGTCCTAAAGGCTCCTGAGCATATACATAATGCCTTATGGTGAATTGGATAGTCTTTTTTAACACTGATGTTCGTGCTGATCCATACACAGAACAACCATAATCTAGTTTTGACCTAATAACAGCTCTGTAGATGTGAAGCATGGAAGTAAGACCTGCACCCCATTTGGTATTTGAGAGGACTTTTAAGATGTTAAGAGCTTTCTCACATTTCTTTCGCAGTTTCTGAATGTGGGGCATGAAAGTAAGCTTTTTGTCGAATCAAACACAGAGAAATTTTATTTCCTCTACTACAGCAATCTTGAATGAATGAATGATATAAAGGTGGGTGGCTCCAGAAGAGCCTAGCACATCGACCAGAGGTCTATTGTACTACCCCAAAAAGTGAAGGTCCCTAAGAGAAGAGACCAGTAGCCGATGCAAACATAAGCAGGCACTTGACAGGAATGTCGTTCAGCTCCCAGGGTTCAATCACATGACGACCAATGTGTTCGAATCTGTGAGCAGAGTAGGCCTCACATTCAAACAGAATGTGAGCTGCAGTTTCTTCGCTGTAATTGCAGCCTCTGCAAAGCGAATCTTTGGAGACACCCATAATATTAAGATGTCTCTTGAGAGTGCAGTGCCCAGTAAGGAGCCCAACAGCTCTCCTGATGCCAGTTCTACTGAGCCTGAAAAGTTCCTTTTGACGTGCACTAGGGCAATTACAATTGAGAATTTTCGCTTGCCTTTGCCCTTTAGTGTCACGCCAGTTCTTGCATTGAAGCTTCCTGAAGATGTCAAAGACAATTCTTCTGATAAGATCATTGGGTATACCCAAGGCTGGCTCAGGGCCCACAAAAGGAGTATTAGAGCCTTTCCTAGCAAGTTCATCTGCCAATTCATTGCCAGGAATGCCCGAATGACCAGGCACCCAGTACAGAATGACACTATTATTACTAGCAATTTTACAGAGAGCTTTATAGCATTCCCAAACAAGGGAAGACGTCACAGTGAATTTCCCCAGAGCCATAAGAGCAGCCTGACTGTCAGAACAAATGAAAATCTGGCTATTCTCGTACTTTCTGTCATAGCAAATTCTACAACACATAAGAATGGCAAATACTTCAGCCTGAAAGACAGTAGCAAAATTGCCAAGCGGATAAGATAGCTTAGTGCCATCATCAGGGCAGCAGACTCCCGCACCAGTACTAGTGCCAATCTTCGAGCCATCAGTATGCCATACAAAACAGTTATGTTTATTGTAGGTTGGAGTCCTCTTCCAATCATCCTGCGAGGGGACAAGAATTTCATAAGGCTTATCAAACGTAAATTTGACGTGTATGCCATCAGGTGGCATACAGAAATAAGGATGCCTAGCAACATTACTGTTAAGTTCGCCCCAAGATAGATACCTTGAGTAATCTTTCCAGTGTTTCAGATATTTGAGTCTGTTCATGCAGATAAGTGCCTCTGCTTCAATACGCATATAAAGCGGATGCAAACCAAGTAAAAGTTCAAGAGATGCAGTAGGAGTGGTTTTCATGCATCCGGAGATTGCAATGCACACCATCCTTTGAAGCTTAACTAAATCAAGTTTAGCAGTTTCATTTCTAATTCTGGACCACCAAACAATGGATCCATAAGAAATGATAGGACAGACTATCATCGAGTAAATCCAATGAATAGCTCTGGGATTAAGGCCCCAGGTTTTCCCAATAGCAACCTACAAGACCAGAAGATTCTTCTGGCTTTAGTTGTGCAGTAGTCCAAGTGTCTCTTCCAATTAAGTTCCTTGTCAAAGTAAATTCCCAAGAATTTAACCTCCTTGGAGCAAATAAGCTTCTGCCCAAATAAGCAAATATTCCCAAGATTAAGTATGCGTTTCCTTGTAAACGCAACTAAAGCAGTCTTCTGCGGATTAACCGTAAGACCTGCATTTTTACACCATGCTTCAACCCTCCTAAGAGCAGTAGACATCATGTCAGAGACAGTGTTGCCAAATTTGCCCCTGGCAACGATGACAACATCATCAGCATATCCAATGCAAGAAACACCAGAGACATCAATGCTTTCCAGAAGAGAATCCACAACAAGACACCAGAGAATTGGTGAGAGCACACCCCCTTGTGGACAGCCCGAAAGTGCAAGCACAGTCATACTTTCTCCAAGTAAAGATGCACAGATATACCTGTTAGATAGCAGGTTCTTAATCCAATAAGATATCGTGGTATCAACACCTCTTCTGTTGAGAGCAACAAGAATGGTATCAATGGGTACTTTATCGAAGGCACCTTCAATGTCAAGAAAGGTAGCAAGAGCAATTTCCTTGGCATTGAGATTTCTCTCTAAAATAAAGGAGAGACTGTAAAGAGCAGTGTCCGTAGATTTGCCCGGTTGATAGGCATGTTGAGAACTAGACAAGGGCTTAGAGGCCAGAATCACTTCCCTTAAATACCTATCGATAAGTTTTTCAATAGTCTTAAGCAGAAAAGACGTAAGGCTGATAGGCCTAAAAGATTTGGCCTCATAGTAATTGTCCTTTCCAATTTTTGGAATGAAGATTACCCTAGTATGCCTCCACGCATTTCGTATATGACCAAGGGCAATACAAGCACTGTAGATGTTGCAGAGAATAGGAGCAAGCATCTCTATTCCCTCCTGGAGAAGAATAGGAATGATGCCATCAGTTCCTGGAGTTTTATAGGGTTTATGGGAATTAATTGCCCATTTAACCCTATCAAGAGTAACAATGCTCCTAGCAATACCCCAGCTATTGTCGTCAGACAAGGTGGAGCAAGCAATACCACTGTCATTCTGAACAACAGGATGAGAAACCGGAAAGTGAACTCTGAAGAGCTCACTAAGAGTCTCCTCATCAGTGACAGTAAAGTCACCATTGGGCTTCTTAACAGTGTTAAGTTTACAATTTCTGTCTCTAGCCATCAACTTAACAAGTTTTGCAACGGCAGGAGTATCATTAATACCTTCGCAGTATGTTCTCCAAGAATTTTTCTTGGCATCCCTAACTGCTTTATTATAAGTGGTGAGGGCAGATTTATAAGTCTGCCAATCACCATTCTTCTTGGCTCTATTAAAGAGCTTCCTGCATTTCCCACGCAACCGGCTGAGCTCACTAGTCCACCAAGAAACAGTCCTTGGGGAGTCAGCTATGGTGGTTCTGCAGTTGTTATAAAAGGCGCCGATGATGGCCTGTTGCACAAAGTCAACAGCCAGATCCACACTTTCAGTAGAGGAATACTCCCCAATATGTTTCGCCAAATTGGCCCTAAGGTCTTCTTTGTAGGAACCCCAATTCGTCTTCCTAGGGTTCCTACCTTTGTCCTCTAAAACAGTTACAGGACCTTTAACAGAAAAAGAAATTAATTGATGGTCAGACAAAGATATATCATCTGAAACCCTCCAATCAATTACGGACTCAAAAGCAGAACTGCTCCAAGTCTACGGACAAGTCGGGTGGTCTGGGCTTTCGACAGGCTAATATCCAAAACCTCGCGACGTTTTAAGGTCACAAAGGTAGGAGTATTACCCTTATTAAGTAAATAGAGCTTATGAAGAAGGATCTGATCCAAAAGATCATCACCCCTGCGGTTACAATTACTTCTACCCCAAATAGTATTATGGGCATTTGCATCGCAACCAATGATCATTTTTTTACCATTGCAGTACTCAGTAAGATTAATAATGACCTTAGAGAGAGTTTCCTTATCTTCATAAGGAATATAGGCAGAAGCAAAGATGTAATCCATCATATGTTCGTCAGTTTTAAGTTTCACATTGATAGCAACATTGTCACCATCAAGGAATTTAATCAGATGAACAGCATTGAGCTTGTTGCTAACAGCAATACAGGCTCTGGGTCTGGTACAGGATGTGTCATAAAAGACACTAAATCCTTTGATCCCTAGACCCAAAATCTTTCCATTACAGGTCCAGGGTTCTTGGTTAAGAGCAATATCAGCTTTACCATTGAAAAGCCTTTTGCTAAGAATAGCAGAGGCAGATCGACTGTGATGCAGATTAATTTGCACAACCTTAAGACAGCCCATAAACAAAAAGAAGAAAAGGGCACAGAAAGACTAGGAGAAAGAAATTCACCTAGTATCATGACAATGATCAGCATCCAGCATGATATCATTGTCAAAATCCTTCATGCGTTTTTCCAACTTTTCATCCGAGATCGGAGGGTTAGCATGAAGTATAACATCTGAACCAGAAGCAATTTCTAGTTCGTTAAGTCTAGGTATCATAGTCTCAAGACTACCAATACTTACCTGAGAGGAGGTCGCCCGTTCTGCTGGCTGTTCCTCCATCTCCCCCTTAGGCTTTTCGTTTGGATCACGAAGAATCTTAAAGACTCCACGGTCCAAACCGGTGAATGCACCAAGGTCAGCTTTGCGAATCGCATCCGCAGCCTCCGAATCCACCTCGAAGATCCATCTTACAGAGTGGGGTTCCACAAAGTTTTGCAGAACACGCCACTCCTCAGACTTCAACTCCGGGTTGAAACGGTTCAGCCGTTTCAGCAATACACTCGGCTCCTTTGTGTACACATCCCTGGTTTTAAATGCCACCTTGACAGGTTTGGGAAGGTCATTAGCACTCAAGACCATAAGTGCCTCTCCCAGAACCTGACTGTCGTTATGGAAGGTTCTCTTGACCCATTCCACAGTATTTGCTTCATTGCAATGAAGAATCACAGCTCCAGTGTTTGAGCTGAAGAGATGAATCTTCGGAAGTTGCTCACCAGTTGGGATCTCATCTATTTTACCGAGAGTCACCAACTGGATGTTATCAACCTCTTCCTTGCTCAGCTTGCTAGAAGGGAAGGACTTTTTGACGATGGCCATCTTAGTAACCTGGACCGCTTGAGCGTATGTTCCAGGTTGGATGTCCGTCCTCGATCTCTTCTTGTCGATAAGATCTCTTGGAGAAGGTGTGGCTCCTGTCGACCTAGGTCGTTTGGTGCCTCCAACTTTCTCTGTGGCAGTGCCGGCTTTAACAGGCTCCTGGTCCAACTGCCTAGGCGTGCGCCTCCTCCTGCGCCTCTGTGCTTTGGTGAGTATACCCTGCGTCACAGCCGTGGTTTCAGTGTGTCGGTCACCAAGGTTCGCGACTCCACTTCCTTCCACAGCCGGACTGCAGGCTTCCTCCTTTTTTCCATGATCCGACCCCAGAGGGGTTGTTTCAATGGTTGATTGGGAAACATCCGAAGATGTGCCCAATCCTTTCAACACTTCCTCATCTACATCGTCGCAACACGGAGAATCAGGAAAACTCGAAAGAGCCCAATCTGATTTCTCCATGCTGTAACCATAAAATAGGAAAAGGAACCACGGATTACTACCAGTTCGATCGAGGCCCCCGCTAGGCCTCGTCTCCCCACACTTTTCTAACGTGAAAAGTGTAACCGCCGGAGTCATTCGCAAAGCTAGATGATAAGGAGCGGGTCATAACGTGCACCAGGTACACAGGGCCCAGGGATCAGCAAGGATCCAAGGGGGATTTCTCGATATGAAACGCTCCCCACCATCCAACCAACGCAACCAAGGGACTCGACCTCTGGAACCGTTTACTGCAAATGTTTCTTGAAAGCAATACTACAGATGCACGCCGCTTCGCCCTTTTCGCCACACAACCACCTGGTCCCGTTCCCGAGCCCAAACGGTATACCTTACAGCAGAGGCCGAAGAGTGGTACTAAGTCCCATAAGGCAGAAGTGAAGTTTACTAGGGGCTTGGCATTGATGCAATCTGCAGCTAGAAGAAAAAGTTTGCTCGGGTACCTCGGGATAGCAACACCCGTGTCCACAAAAGAAATGGATCCCTGAGGATTTTACAGAGTGGGACTGGTGTCTCACTTCCAACCCCCAACCTGGAGGACCAGGATGTCTTGTTTAGTCAGGAGCCTCACCTTTGACCTGTCCGGCATGGGAGACCCTACCAGTAGCAAAAAGCTACCGCCGGCATAGCTCTCAGGATCATTGGAACACACAAGCCCCACCACCACGACAAGGCATAGACATCATTCAGTGAGGTACAGCAATCTTACACCTCCCATAAAAATTTCTGGGGGTGAGTGGATACCACGTTTTTTAGTGAAATGAACACTACAAGTCTTTTGAGGGGAAAACCTGTATCCATTCACATTTGCCCATCGTAAGATGTTATTTACGGCTGCTTGGCATTTTCTTTCCACAGTACGCATATCGTGAGCTTGGTAGGCAACTTGCAGATCATCCACACACACTTTTATGGACAGACACTGGCAAAACTGTTTAAAAGACTATTTATTTTTATATTAAAGAGTGTCACACTTAAGACACTTCCTTGTGGCACACCCTCCTCTTGTACCTGTTTGCGTGAGAGAATTGAACCAATGCGAACTTGGAATGTCCTGCTTGATAAAAAGTTTTGAATAAAAATAGGAAGATTGCCTTTTAGATTAAAATTGTAAATGTCCTTAATAATACCATAGCGCCATGTTCGATCATAGGCTTTGTCAATATCAAAAAAAAATTGAGACTAAATGATTTCTCCTAAGAAATGCCGTCTTAATTTGTGATTCTAATGAGATAAGATTATCAATGGTAGATCTACCTCGATGAAAGCCACTTTGGTGGGGTGAGAATAACTTGTTACTCTCCAAAAATGTACAAACCGGGCATTAACCATTTTTTCAAGAAGTTTACATACACAGTTTGTGAGAGCTATAGGCCGATAACTTAAAGGGCTTTGAGGGTCTTTACCCAGTTTTAAAATGGGAATTGTGATGGCTCTTTGCCATGACCTAGGGAATTTATGCTCATGCCAAATTCTGTTAAACAGGTATAAGAGGTTCAATAAGGAGTAATGGGAGAGGTGTTTAAGCATGAGATAGCTAATTTTATCAGGTCCACTGCAAGTTTTGTGTGTTTGGGACAAAACAGTCACCAACTCTGACAAAGTAAAGTGCATGTTATAAGGTAAGTTTCTAGCTTCTGGGAAAACAATAGGTTTATTTTCAGACTTAAGTTTGTAATTTAAAAATGGCTCAGAGTAATTTGATGCATTTGAAATATTTGCAAATTCTTTGGCAATTTCATTTGCAATGTCATATGGGGAACTTATAGTTGTGCCATTATGATTCAGAATGGCAATGGAGTGATCACTATAATTCCCTGTACACTTTTTGACTTTCTACCATATAATTTTACTAGAAGTGGAAGATGTTATTTCACAAACATATTTTTCTCATGACTCTTTCTGCCTTCTTCTGTGTATCCTGCGAGGAAACACTGTTGCATGTTTAAATGTAGTTAGGTTTTCAGTGGTAGGAGACCTCCTGAAAATTGACCAAGCTTTCTTTTGCTTTTTATAAGCCTCACGACATTCGTCATTCCACCAAGGGAAGCGATGCTTAAGATATAATACCTGCACGTTTTGGAATTGCAGCATCAGCAGCCTCTATAAGGACACCTGTAACATTTTCTACAGCTGTATCAATGTCAATGCTTTGAACAGCTTCATCAGTGCTCAGAGCTATGGAAGTAAACTTTACCCAATCAGCTTTTGAAAATATGCATTGAGATGGTTTTATAGTCGATCTGAATTGACTGTTAGAGAGAATGATAGGGTAGTGGTCATTATTGTGAAGATCTTTATCAACTGTAAAATTCCAGTAAGGAAGGAGAGAGGGTGAACAAACAGATGGCAAGATCAATACTGTGAAAAGTCTTACTAGGTTGGTAAAAATAGGTGAATTCATTATTGTTAAAAATGCATAAATTGTGATCACTGACACATTGCTCAATTTGTTGTCCTCTGCAATTTGTGTCAAGACTTCCCCATAGGGGATTGTGACCATTAAAGTCACCGAGTATCACAAATGATGCAGATTGGTTGGTTGGTTGATTAAGGATTTTTGGCACAAGATCCAAAGAGGATAAGCTGCACCAGACATATGGTATTAAATACAGATAAATGTAAAGAATAAAAACAAGTGTATGACTAAAACAAGACAATGCAAGATGGATAATGATGGAAACAAGATGAAAAATGTCTAAAAGGTGATAGGAAGTGAATTTAAATATGATGGTAAAAACCGATGTCTAATAAGAATGGAAAAATCCCTGAATGAGGATTTTCTCCAATCAATTCCGTCAAAGTTAAAGTATACGTTTTAAAATGTTTAAAACGAAACTGTTTATATTCAGGACAAGTAATTAGAATATGTTTTACACTCGCTGCGGTTTGACAAACATTACAAAGTGGTTCAATTTCTCCTAAAAGTAAATGCCTGTGAGTAAAACGAGTGTGACCAATACGTAAACGAGTTAAAATTACATCCAGTTTCCTACATTGGAAACTAGTCCATTTTTGTACTAAGGGCTTTATCTCGTGCAACTTATTATCAGATTGCTAATTCCAGGACGACTGCCATTTGCCATGAATATTTTTGAGAACAAATTGTTTGATGTCAGTTAAAGGGATAGTCAGATTCAAAGTTTGAGTAGCTGATTTAGCAGCAATGTCTGCTAACTCATTTTCTTTGATGCCAACATGTCCTGGGACCCAACAGAATTTAGTATGGTATCCTTGCCGCTTCAGACGATGCTCATACTTAAGGATATCAGAGGCAATGTGGTAATTCATAGCTCTCTTCGATGATAAAATCAGTAATGAACTCAATGAGTCAGTATATATAATGTGTTTTTTGGACTTTTGATAAGAGATTAAGATTAGGGACTGGTAAATAGCCATAATCTCAGCTGTAAAAATAGAGCAAGATGCATGTAGTTTATAAGACTTTATAGTATTGTTGCAAACATAAGCTAAACCAACGTAATCTCCTGCTTTGGAACCATCTGTAAAAACAGGAGTAAACAGTTTATACAGATTCCTATGTTCTCCAAACAATTGCACATAAATAGCCGGGTTAGTGTTAGTCTTTGCAAAATTGTAAAAAGGGTTGAGAAAGGAGAAATTATTAACATACCATGGAGGGGTTTCAAAAAACTTTGTTTTTCGAACATAAAGCTCTACTAAAGGGGTAGTTTCTACTATATTGCGTATCCGCTTGCCAAAAATAGGAATGCATGAAGGTCTGTGGTCATACAGTCGATCATAATGATCATCAAAGAATGCACGTTGTAACGGATGGTTATGCACGGACATGATACGAAAATAATAATTCAGTGCCAGCTGTTCACGCCTTAATTGTAAACTTGGCTCTTTAGAGACAGCATATATGCTTTGAACTGGAGATGTCCTAAAGGCTCCTGAGCATATACGTAATGCCATATGGTGAATTGAATCAAGCTTTTTTAGCACTGATGTTCGTGCTGATCCATACACAGAACAACCATAATCTAGTTTTGACCGAATAACAGCTCTGTAGATGCGAAGCATGGAAGTAAGATCTGCACCCCATTTAGTATTTGAGAGGACTTTTAAGATGTTAAGAGCTTTCTCACATTTATTTCGCAGTTTCTGGATGTGGGGCAAGAAAGTAAGCTTTTTATCGAACCAAACGCCTAGAAATTTTATTTCCTCTACTACAGCAATCTTTACACCTCCCATAAAGATTTCTGGGGGTGAGTGGATACCACGTTTTCTGGTGAAATGAACACAACAAGTCTTTTGAGTGGAAAACTCGTACCCATTCACATTTGCCCTTCGTAAGATGTTATTTACGGCGGCTTGGCATTGTCTTTCCACAGTACACATATCGTGAGCTTGGTAGGCAACTTGAAGATCATCCACATACAGACTTTTATGGACAGACACTGGCAAACTGTTTAAAAGACTATTTATTTTTATATTAAAGAGTGTCACACTCAAGACACTTCCTTGTGGCACACCCTCCTCTTGTACGTGTGTGCGGGAGAGTGTTGAACCAATGCGCACTTGGAATGTCCTGTGTGGTAAAAAGTTTTGAATAAAAATAGGAAGATTACCTTTTAGATTAAAATCATAAATGTCCTTAATAATACTGTAGCACCATGTTCGATCATAGGCTTTGTCAATATAAAAAAAAATTGAGACTAAATGATTTCTCCTAAGAAAGGCAGTCCTAATTTGTGATTCTAATGAGGTAAGATTATCAATGGTAGATCTACCTCGACGAAAGCCACTTTGGTGGGGTGAGAATAACTTGTTACTCTCTAAAAAGTGTACAAGCCTGGCATTAACCATTTTTTCTAGAAGTTTACATACACAGCTTGTGAGAGCTATAGGCCGATAACTTAAAGGGCTTTGAGGGTCCTTACCTGGTTGTAAAATGGGAATTGTGATGGCTCTTTGCCATGAGCTAGGGAATTTATGTTCATGCCAAATTCTGTTAAACAGGTATAAGAGGTTCAATAAGGAGTAATGGGAGAGGTGTTTAAGCATGAGATAGCTAATTTTATCAGGTCCACTGCAAGTTCTGTGTGTTTGGGACAAATCAGTCACCAACTCTGACATAGTAAAGTGCATGTTATAAGGTGAGTTTCTAGCTTCAGGGAAAACAATAGGTTTATTTTCAGACTGAAGTTTGTGTTTTAAAAACGGTTCAGAGTAATTTGATGCATTTGAAATATTTGCAAATTCTTTGGCAATTTCATTTGCAATGTCATATGGCGAACTTACAGTTGTGCTATTATGATTTAGAATGGCTATGGAGTGATTACTATAATTCCCTGTACACTTTTTGACTTTCTCCCATACAATTTTACTAGAAGTGGAAGATGTTATTTCACTAACATATTTTTCCAATGACTCTTTCTGCCTGCTTCTGCGTATCCTGCGAGCAAAAGCTTTTGCATGTTTAAATGCAGTTAGGTTTTCAGTGGTAGGAGACTTCCTGAAAATTGACCAAGCTTTCTTTTGCATTTTATAAGCCTCACGACATTCGTCATTCCACCAAGGGAAGCGATGCTTAGATATATTACCTGTACGTTTTGGAATTGCAGCATCAGCAGCCTCTATAAGAACACCTGTCACATTTTCTACAGCTGTATCAATGTCAGTGCTTTGAACAGCTTCATCAGTGATCAGGGCTAGGGAAGTAAACTTCGCCCAATCAGCTTTTGAAAATATGTACTGAGATTGTTTTATAGTCGATCTGAATTAACTGTTAGAGAGAATGATAGGGTAGTGGTCACTATTGTGAAGATCTTTATCAACTGTAAAGTTCCAGTAAGGAAAGAGAGAGGGTGAACAGATGGCAAGGTCAATACTGTGAAAAGTCTTACTAGGTTGGTGAAAATAGGTGAATTCATTATTGTTAAAAATGCATAAGCTGTGATCACTGACACATTGCTCAAATTGTTGTCCTCTGCAATTTGTGTCTAGACTTCCCCAAAGGGGATTGTGGCCATCAAAGTCACCGAGTATCACAAATGGTGCAGGAAGTTGGCGAATCAAATTATCAAGTTCTCTAGAACTTATGTGATCATTTGGTGGTAAGTAAATACAGCATACTGTAATCAATCTATTTACATGGATCCGAACAGCAACAGTTTGTAGATTTGTGGCGAGTTGTAATACGGAAGAAGGGTAGTCTTGAGAGACTAACAAAGCAACTCCCCCAGATACTCTACTGTTCTTATTAAAATCTTTACGTATACAATTAAAATTTTTAATATTAAAATTACTGCTAGATTTTAGCATATTCTCTTGAAGGCAAATACAAATAGGATGGAAAGTATTAATTAAATTCTTGATCTCCATCGACTTGTTCTGCAACCCACGGCAATTCCAAGATAGTAAAAAAGCCATATTCAGGTTTTTTTCTTGGACCGATGGGAGGTGGTCTCTTTTTTCCCAGTAGATAAAGAGGAAGAGGATGACACATCTGTTATCATCCCTTCATCCTCGGAAGCACACAGTTGTACTTCGTCATCATTTTGGCTATGATTTTCTTGTATGTTTGTTTTTTTGAATGATATTTTTTCCAAAGGACTGTCTTTGGTATTCTTTAATTTATGTTTTTTGTTTGACTTTGTTTTCTCTTTTAAAGTATTAACTCCTTTTTTCCCACTGGTACTTACTACTGCAGTTTTTTGTTGTGTGAAAGCAGGTCTGAAATTGGCTAATGGGATTGAAGTTTTTTGCTTTTGTTTCTTACTTGAAACAGCAGTGTTTACAGAAGGGATAGGTTTTGTTTCGTTAGTTTGTTGGTTATGGATTATTTGCATAAAGTTTAAGTCAGGTTCGGTTTGTGTGCCTACTGATGAAATTTCAGTTTGTATGCTAGCAGATTTTGTTTGTCTGTTTCTGACAACAGATGAGTATGATATTCCTATTTTTGGTGTTCTTGCTTCAATCAGTTTACGTGCTTCCGGTAAGTAATATTACTGGATATTTTTAAAGTTTGGATTTCTTTCTCAAAAACCCATTTTGGACATGAGCGGGCATAAGATGGATGATCAGCCTCGCAATTGACACATTTTGGAGTAGATGTACATCCCTCACTGTCATGTCCGTGTTCTGCACAGCGTGCACACACCACTTTAGGAGCACGACAGGAAGTTTTTGGATGTCCAAATCTCTGACAGTTGAAGCATCTTAATGGGTTTGGCACATATGGACGTACTTGACATCTGAGGTAAGCTACTTTTAAATGTTTAGGTAAGACTGGAGTGTCAAAAGTCAGTATAATATGTTTTGTTGGAAACATTGTTCCATCTCGTCTAACAGTGATTCGTCGCACAGAGCTAACTTTTTGGTCTTTAAGATTGTCAAGGATTTCAGTTTCTGGTACATATATAAGGTCTGGTTCGGATATAACCCCACGAGAGAAGTTCAATGTACTATGAGCAGTCACGGACACAGGAATATTTGCGAGGATTTTCATTAAAAGTATATTTTTAGCTTGAGCGGTAGAGAAAACTTTAACTAACAAGTCACCAGATCTGAGCTTTATTATTGTTTCGACTTCCCCAACAGTACCGAGTATTCCTTTTTGAATCAAAAAGGGTGAAACATTATTAAATGATCCGTCTATTCTTTTCATAATGAAAAACTTTGCTTCAGTTGTAGTCATTTTATGATTATCCAGTTCATTAATTCTTTGTAAAGTATCTGTATTTACGTTCATAATCCTATCATTAGTTTTATGTTCCAAGGATACGGAAACACTAGAGGCATCTACTCTATCCGCCCAATTAAGATCTTCTGCCTTGGAAGGCAAGGAAGCATTAGAATTTTCACTTGAAAAGCATGAAGAACCCGAGGCCAAAAGCATTCTCGAATTCTCCATGCTTGTAACCACTAATAAAAAACCACGGTTTACTTCCAGATCGATCGGAGCCCCCGCCAGACTCCGTCTCCCCACACTTTTCTAACGTGCCAAGTGTAACCGCCAGAGTCATTCGCAAAGCCAGATGATGGAGAGCGGGACATAACGTGCACATGGTGCACAGGGCCCATGGACCAGCAAGGATCCAAGGGGGATTTCTCGATATGAAACACTCTCCACCATCCAACCAATGCAACCAAGGGACTCACCTCTGGAACCGTTTACTGCAAACGTTTCTCGAAAGCAAAACTACTGATGCACGCAGCTCTACCCCTTTCGCATCACACCCACATGAACCCATTCCCGAGCCCAAACGGTGTACCTTACGGCAGAGGCCGAAGAGTGGTACTAGGGCCCATAGAGCAGATGTGATGTTTACTAAGGGCTCGGCATTGATGACACCAGCAGCTGAGAGGGACTAGAAACACAAAACACAAAAGAGGAACAAAAGAAAAAAGAAGGTGAAAGGAGAATAGACAAATAAAAAGAGGAGGGAAATGAAAGAGAGAGACAGAAAAAAGGAAAGAAAAAGGATTGCTAAGGTACCTCGGGATTGCAACACCCGTATTCACTAAAGAAGTGAACCCCTGAGGGGCACAAATGGTGCAGAAAGTTGGCGAATCAAATTATCAAGTTCTCTAGAATTTGTGATCATTTGGTGGTAAGTATATACAGCATACTGTAATCAATCTAGTTACATGGCTCGAAACAGCAACAGTTTGTAGATTTGTGGTGAGTTGTAATACGGAAGAAGGGTAGTCTTGAGAGATTAACAAAGCAACTCCCCCAGATACACACGCACTCTACTGTTCATATTAAAATCTTTAAGGATACAATTAAAATTTTTAATATTAAAATTACTGCTAGATTTTAGCATAGTCTCTTGAAGGCAAACACAAATAGGATGGAAAGTATTAATTAAATTCTTGATATCCACCGACTTGTTCTGCAACCCACGGCAATTCCAAGATAGTAAAAAAGCCATATTTAGGTTTTTTTCTTGGGCCAATGGGCGGTGGTCTCTTCTTCCCCAGTAGACGAAGAGGAAGAGGATGACACATCTGTTATGATCCCTTCATCTTCGGAAGCACACAGTTGTACTTCGTGATCATTTTGGATATGATTTTCATGGATGTTTCGTTTTTTTTGACTGATTTTTTTTCCAAAGAGCTGTCTTTGGTATTCTTTAATTTATGTTTTTTGTTTGTCTTTATTTTCTCTTCTAAAGTATTTTTTTCCCACTGGTACTTACCACTTCAGTTTTTTGTTGTGTGAAAGCAGGTCTGAAAGTGGATAATGGTATTGAGGTTTTTAGCTTTTGATTAGTACTTGTAACAGTAGTGTTTACAGAAGGGACAGGTTTTGTTTGGTTAGTTTGTTGATTAGGGATTAATTGCATAAAGTTTAAGTCAGGTTCGGTTTGTGTGCTTACTGATGTAACTTCAGTTTGTATGTTAGCAGATTTTGTTTGTCTGTTTCCGACAACAGATGAGTATGATATGCCTATTTTTGGTGTTCTTGCTTCAATCAGTTTACGTGCTTCCGGGTAAGTAATATTACTGGATGTTTTTACAGTTTGGATTTCTTTCTCAAAAACCCATTTTGGACATGAGCGGGCATATGATGGATGTTCAGCCTCACAATTAACACATTTTGGAGTAGATGCACATCCCTCACTGTCATGCCAGTGTTCTGCACAGCGTGCACACACCACTTTAGGAGCATGACAGGAAGTTTTTGGATGTCCAAATCTCTGACAGTGGAAGCATCTTAATGGGTTTGGAATATATGGCCGTACTTGGCATCTGAGGTAGGCTACTTTTAAATGTTTAGGTAAGACTGGAGCACAGCCGGTCTACACACAGGCCGTGGCGCCACTGAGGAGAAATTGTCGTGACGTCACGGTAAGAGGGGAGCATTCGGAACGAAGAGAACAAAAATCCAAGCGCAGTAAGTGTCCCTCGTGGAGTGGTTGATGATTGCAAAACGTTTTTGAGGTTTTCGGAATGTTCTATTAGTTTTATAGCATCGTGTTTTGTGCATAATAAGTTGTTCTTATGCTTTATTATCATTTAACTAACGTTCATGGGTGCTTTAGAGCCATTTTTTAAATAGTTTATATCTCTTAAAGTTCGCATTAATGCATCATCTGTGCCATGTGTTATTGAGAGTATCAGCATATGCCAAGAAAAAACGTTCAATGTGTTTTTTGAAAATCTCCAGTGCAGTGAGAAGCAGCTACAGAAATGTGGTGGAATACAATTTAGCCTAATTACAAATAAACGTGATCTGGATTTATTAATAAGTGCATGTGAAACTGTGCATTCTACTCCATCATAACTTAATTATATCGAAGCCGCAGTGAAGCTGTTGGAGAAACAGAAGCAGGTATGTGTAGAAATTTGCACCGCCAAATTAAGACTTTTTAATTGTACAAGTAAAACTGCTAGAAAAACTAAAAAATCAGCTTCGATTTTTACAAGAACTGTTTATTCTATGCTTTAAACTATACTTATCTAGTTCTTCGTGCTATAAGGCATTTAGAAATTCAAAAGTGTTGACATTGCCTCATGTGAGAACATTAAGTAGAATTTCAAAATAGTTAAATGTGGATTCAGATTTTTTTAATCCGTGTAATAGTTATTTAAAACGTAGGGTACAATGTTTAAACGAAGACCAAAAATGTGTCTCTCTCTTAATTGATGAGATTTATGTTGATCCTAGGTATATGTTTAAATGTGGTAAAGTTAGCGGTGATTGTTTTGATAGTAATGAAAAAGCAAAATCTGCCCAAGTGTTTTTGATTACATCTATGTTTTCGAATTGATTCTAAAAGAGGTCGGAGCTTGGACTCCGTGCAAGTAGGACGTGCTCCTGTTTTGCTCCCTCAGCATTATGATAACGGAGAACAAAGCCATGGTAGCGCCACGCATGGCCATGGACTTGGACCAGCAAGCTGCCTCTATAGTTCCTGATGACTAATAATTCGGTTACTAAATCATATACTATTGATGAAGTTAATAAATCACGAGATATTCTGAGAGAACTTGACAGGACGATCTAGATTGCGTCAGCGAGGACGAACAAGTCTACTGAAGACAAGGCCGTCTATGCTGAGCTACTACTGAGAAGAGAGACCCTGGTGCTGGACCTGTTGAGGATGGCGGAGACCTGCAATGTAGGTATTTACAACTACTTGCCTCCTACCCCGCCTTCTGAACCAGAGACTTCTAAAGTCTCAACTTCGTCAAGTCCCTTTTCAGGGCCCATAGTTAACTGTACTAGCAAGGATAATGTAAATTCTAAATCTAACTTAAATGAAAACGTGGATTCTTCGACCCAAGAGGTCACTGATAAGGTCAACAATCTTAATATTAATCAATGTCTAAAAATAGTAATAATAACGAAGCTAGTAATCTTAGTGCAGCAAGCCGCAGTAAAAAACGACACACTGTCGAACAATCGTTCTCGGACTCAGAATCCGATGAAGGAGAATGGACCGCTGTCAACGGTAATAGGACTAGAACTAAAGCTAAAAAGAGTGTTACTTTTGCTGAATATCAGCAAGCAATCAAATTGAAGAATGGGTATGAAGGACTCAGCAATCAAGAGAGTACTGGAACTGGAATGGACGCTGAGGCCTCTGTGCCAGTTACTCCATCCTTTTTTTTCTATCTAGAACGTATGATACCCTTACAGCATATACTGTATAAATTTGTAACTTCTTTTAAAACTCTACTTAAATTAACGTAAATTGTCTGCTTTAAAGTTTTTGCTTAAACTTAACTTATTTTACTCAAATCTTAAATCTTAATTTTAACTTATATCTTGTAATTAAATCTTCCTCAGAGCCTGCTTGCTCTCTGTTAATATAACCTTTGCTCTCATGGCATTTTCTGTCCCTCCCCCCTTGTCACCGACTTGCAGGTTGAAGCCGTCCAAGACATTCATCCAATCACATTTCATCTACCAACAACTGCCCATCCAGCGCCCTCATTGGAGAAGAGCGCCATGCTATATCGCTGATACATGCTATATTCACAGAAAGGTGTACCCATTGCTATTTGAGATGTGGGGTTTAATGCTCCAGCACAGGGACCTCGTAAAGATTCGTCTTGGCTTGGCTTCGAATTACAAAGACATAATAGAAATTACCCCAGTTTCAACATTTACGGGACAAAAGCTCTATAATTTGGCATCTATGTTAATTTGCAAGTTAAAAGAACTTGACCTTAATGTTTTGTCTGTTATTACTGATAACAATATTAATAGAAGCATGTTTGCTTTTTTTAAGAAACACGATAAATTTAATGATGCTGTATATAATCCAGGTAATCCTGATATACCTCTATATTTGATGTATGATCCTGTTCATTTATTAAAATCTATAAGAAATAATTGGTTAAATGTAAAAGACACTAAATTGCAGTACCCTGATTTCCAAAATAATGAAAACCTTAAAGGGCAAATTTTTCTGATTTACGGAATTTATAGAAATTTGAAAAAGCTAAACTCTAAATTTTCTCACGTGTTAACATTAAAATCATTATATCCATCTAACATTGAAAGCCAAAAAGTATCCCCTGCATTAAAAGTATTCAATATTCAAAACTCCATAGCTTTAGCAGTATATAAATTGAAGCATGAATGCTTAAAAAAGTGTGATGGTACAGTAGATTTCATAAACGTTATTCAGAAGTGGTTTAAAATTATGAATGTGAAGACATCAAATATGGGTATTAGGTTTCGTGATGGAGATATGAGTCAAATAATGAGTATAAATCAACCTCAATTCCAATTTCTCATTCATTTTCACACATGGGTAGACAACTGGTCTTCATTGTGTCATAGTAAAACATATAGTGGTCTTACATCAAGAACGTTTCATGCTTTAAAACAGACGATACTTATTAAAGTACTAGCAGCATACCCGTTCTTCGTACGGAATATATAATATAAAGAAACTTATAATTCGCAATCATGTGCAAATTCTGTTAAAATATTAAATTTATTGCTTATAAAGAGAAGTTTAAGAATATCTGTTCTCACTATGCAAAATTAACTTCACGGGCAGATCTAAAGAGTAAAACATCCTGGCCCCTTTTGTGAGCAAATTTACAAAAAAAAGGAATTGAATCAATATATGCCACTCCGTACTACTCCACCTGGGAACACCGCGTGTTGTTGGTACTTTTCGGGCGCGGTAGCCCAGTGGTTTGCGCGCGATTCTCGCCTCTGCCAGAACTGCCACCGTGTTCATGCGAAGTACGATCACGTTAAACATGTGGGTCCGTAAGTCCTTCCGAGAGGTTCGTGGCAGGGGAAGGAGAGTACGGTCCCTGTGGATGCCTCCCCCACTGGGTTCCGGTCTAAATTGGGTGGCACTTCCCGGCCGTCCAAACAGATACCTTACACCTTTCTGGTAGGTCGGACGGTCTGGGTCTCAACAACAACGCTGTACTACTTATATTGTCGCAGATTAGAAAATATGCCAGTGTGTTAGTAGAAGATTACCCGTATTACAATATGAGTCTCAAAAATATTTGCCAAATAAAAGAGATGACGTAATAAATTGAAAATATCAATAATTCCCGTAATCTTTATACCAGAAGGTCGTAATTGATTCCAATATATGCCAATATATATCAAAATATATGCCAATATACCTGTACTACTCATATTCTCATAGATTAGAATATATATCCGTGCATTTGTAGAAGATTACTCCTACAACGTACTATGTATGAGTTTCAACAATTTTCATCATAATAAAACAATGGCATAATAACTTGAAAATATCAATAATCCCTGAGTCAACAGTCCCCAAAAATATCAAGAATAATAATGTTTAAACCTGAAGACCGTAATTGATATTATCCAGTCAAAAATGCAATGTCAATGAAATTTATATTATATACATATCTTTATTATTCAAATCGGGAAAGATGTAATATAAAATCATATGCCGCATAACACATTGGTTCCGTTGCTAAGCAACATGATATCATTTGCCTCAAATAAATTGATGGAAATCATATCGTCTGAATAATGCGATCTCTATGGAAGGTTTGGCGTCATTTTAGTCAATTTAGCGATAACTTAAAAAATCGCCAAATTTATCGCCAAGTAGGACTGTAGAACTGATAGTCCCATTTTGAGACAAATTGACGAAACATCATCACAATACTATCCCCTAACAAAACACAATTAATTTCATTTATAAAGCCCGATTTTATCAATTCCTTGATATTTTTATGGATTGACAAATATTTTTATTAATTTGGCGATATTAAAAAAATTCGTTACATGTGTTACTAAGTAGGATGGATGGACTGACCGACAAATGCTACCGAAACATCATTTCAGTACTCTATTCTAAAAAAACAAATCATTGATTTGCGTCATTTTTATAAATTTGGAGATATTTCCGCTAATTTGGTAAAGTTTAAGAAAAGTTACCAAGTTACTTAGAGATATTCCGCTAAATTAGTAGCTCTGAATTTGCAGATCTGAAGAATAAAATATCCTGATCCTGTTTGTATATACTTAATGAAAACACTAAAATTGTATTATAAGATACACCCGTTCTACTCTTTTTCTGCTTCAACAATCGGCAAAATGAATTTATTGGGTAAACACAATATATGAGTTTATTAGCTAAACACAATATATGAGCTTGAAACCTCTTTGCTAAAATAAATGAAAGTGATGTACGCAGTCCGCAATTTATATAATTAAAAGAAAAATCAAACCGTTCATTTAAAAAGTATATTTTTACATCCATTTATTTATTATTCAAATAGGAAAAATAATAATAAATATTAACAACACATTTAATTTCATTCCGTTGCTGAGCAACATGATATAAGATAGAAATCTTCCTCATAAAATGCGAAATTAAATAACCATTTTGCTTTCTTTATACTTTTCATTGATGAGAAAAAGCTTGTGAAAAATATAAGCCATGGAGGCAGATTTTTCCATTTAAATGAGTTTAGTGACTAATTAGCGCAAAATATCTTCACCAAACTCAGAAATAAAGTTTTATTTCTCTTTGACGTGTTAAACAAACGACTTTCATCCTTTCCGTTTGGATAAACCACGGAGTTAGAGAGTAGAACTCCCAGGAAGAAGTTCCGTTTTCCATTAATATCTCGACAACCCCTGGTCTTAGAAATCTGACACTTGGACAAAATTTATGGGGGGCTATTTCAAGGCTACTCACAAAATTTCATTAAATTCGGTTCAGCCGTTCTCTCATGATGATGAGACAAACGAAAGTTTTGTTTTTCACTAATATTTCGAGAACCACTGGTCGTAGAAACTCCAAACATAGATTAAATTTTAAGTGGGGCTATTTCCAAGCTACCTACAAAATTTCATCAAATTCGGTTCGGCCGTTCTCTCGTGATGATGGGACAAACAGACGGACAGATTTTCAATTTTATATATATAGATTATTTTTGTTTTTAAGTAACTGAAACGCATTTATATATATAGTAATATCTCATATTGATATGTTATTTCATCAGTTTTCTTAAAAGGAGTTTCAATGTATTATCTACAATGTATTTACTCACCAGTTCTTGTTTTTAGTAGATTAATATAATTTTTTTTTATTTTTTAGAAATTTTCATATTGATATCACCATACGTAACTAAGATAGAAACAGTGGAGATACTGATGCATTTTATAGAATTATTGTATATATATTATACCACACATTATACTATAATATGTTGTAAAATTGTCCATTACATCTGCGATTGTATTTTAAAGTAAGTTTGGCAATAAATTTTGCTTCGTTAAATCCTAATGAACCTAAAATATTTATTAAAAATTATTATGAGAAGTGATTTTTTATATCAGCAATGTGAAAATATTTCAAATTATATGTAAAAATAGAATTGTCACACAATATTTTTTTGCTATTATACATATGGTACTTTACATATAATAAAATACCATATATACATATGGTATTTTACCCCACTGAATGATGTCTATGCCTTGTCGTGGTGGTGGGGCTTGTGTGTTCCAATGATCCTGAGAGCTATGCCGGCGGTAGCTTTTTGCTACTGGTAGGGTCTCCCATGCCGGACAGGTCAAAGGTGAGGCTCCTGACTAAACAAGACATCCTGGTCCTCCAGGTTGGGGGTTGGAAGTGAGACACCAGTCCCACTCTGTAAAATCCTCAGGGATCCATTTCTTTTGTGGACACGGGTGTTGCTATCCCGAGGTACCCGAGCAAACTTTTTCTTCTAGCTGCAGATTGCATCAATGCCAAGCCCCTAGTAAACTTCACTTCTGCCTTATGGGCCTTAGTACCACTCTTCGGCCTCTGCTGTAAGGTATACCGTTTGGGCTCGGGAACGGGACCAGGTGGTTGTGTGACGAAAAGGGCGAAGCGGCGTGCATCTGTAGTATTGCTTTCAAGAAACGTTTGCAGTAAACGGTTCCAGAGGTCGAGTCCCTTGGTTGCGTTGGTTGGATGGTGGGGAGCGTTTCATATCGAGAAATCCCCCTTGGATCCTTGCTGATCCCTGGGCCCTGTGTACCTGGTGCACGTTATGACCCGCTCCTTATCATCTAGCTTTGCGAATGACTCCGGCGGTTACACTTTTCACGTTAGAAAAGTGTGGGGAGACGAGGCCTAGCGGGGGCCTCGATCGAACTGGAAGTAATCCGTGGTTCCTTTTCCTATCTTATGGTTACAGCATGGAGAAATCAGATTGGGCTCTTTCGAGTTTTCCTGATTCTCCGTGTTGCGACGATGTAGATGAGGAAGTGTTGAAAGGATTGGGCACATCTTCGGATGTTTCCCAATCAACCATTGAAACAACCCCTCTGGGGTCGGATCATGGAAAAAAGGAGGAAGCCTGCAGTCCGGCTGTGGAAGGAAGTGGAGTCGCGAACCTTGGTGACCGACACACTGAAACCACGGCTGTGACGCAGGGTATACTCACCAAAGCACAGAGGCGCAGGAGGAGGCGCACGCCTAGGCAGTTGGACCAGGAGCCTGTTAAAGCCGGCACTGCCACAGAGAAAGTTGGAGGCACCAAACGACCTAGGTCGACAGGAGCCACACCTTCTCCAAGAGATCTTATCGACAAGAAGAGATCGAGGACGGACATCCAACCTGGAACATACGCTCAAGCGGTCCAAGTTACTAAGATGGCCATCGTCAAAAAGTCCTTCCCTTCTAGCAAGCTGAGCAAGGAAGAGGTTGATAACATCCAGTTGGTGACTCTCGGTAAAATAGATGAGATCCCAACTGGTGAGCAACTTCCGAAGATTCATCTCTTCAGCTCAAACGCTGGAGCTGTGATTCTTCATTGCAATGAAGCAAATACTGTGGAATGGGTCAAGAGAACCTTCCATAACGACAGTCAGGTTCTGGGAGAGGCACTTATGGTCTTGAGTGCTAATGACCTTCCCAAACCTGTCAAGGTGGCATTTAAAACCAGGGATGTGTACACAAAGGAGCCGAGTGTCTTGCTGAAACGGCTGAACCGTTTCAACCCGGAGTTGAAGTCTGAGGAGTGGCGTGTTCTGCAAAACTTTGTGGAACCCCACTCTGTAAGATGGATCTTTGAGGTGGATTCGGAGACTGCGGATGCGATTCGCAAAGCTGACCTTGGTGCATTCACCGGTTTGGACCGTGGAGTCTTCAAGATTCTTCGTGATCCAAACGAAAAGCCTAAGGGGAAGATGGAGATGGAGGAACAGCCAGCAGAACGGGCGACCTCCTTTCAGGTAAGTATTGGTAGTCTTGAGACTATGATACCTAGACTTAACGAACTAGAATTTGCTTCTGGTTCAGATGTTACACTCCATGCTAACCCTCCGATCTCGGATGATGAGTTGGAAAAACGCATGAAGGATTTTGACAATGATATCATGCTGGATGCTGATCATTGTCATGATACTAGGTGAATTTCTTTCTCCTAGTCTTTCTGTGCCCTTTTCTTCTTTTTGTTTATGGGCTGTCTTAAGGTTGTGCAAATTAATCTGCATCACAGTCGATCTGCCTCTGCTATTCTTAGCAAAAGGCTTTTCAATGGTAAAGCTGATATTGCTCTTATCCAAGAACCCTGGACCTGTAATGGAAAGATTTTGGGTCTAGGGATCAAAGGATTTAGTGTCTTTTATGACACATCCTGTACCAGACCCAGAGCCTGTATTGCTGTTAGCAACAAGCTCAATGCTGTTCATCTGATTAAATTCCTTGATGGTGACAATGTTGCTATCAATGTGAAACTTAAAACTGACGAACATATGATGGATTACATCTTTGCTTCTGCCTATCTTCCTTATGAAGATAAGGAAACTCTCTCTAAGGTCATTATTAATCTTACTGAGTACTGCAATGGTAAAAAAATGATCATTGGTTGCGATGCAAATGCCCATAATACTGTTTGGGGCAGTAGTAATTGTAACCGTAGGGGTGATGATCTTTTGGATCAGATCCTTCTTCATAAGCTCTATTTACTTAATAAGGGTAATACTCCTACCTTTGTGACCTTAAAACGTCGCGAGGTTTTAGATATTAGCCTGTGTAATAGTTCTGCTTTTGAGTCCGTAATTGATTGGAGGGTTTCAGATGATATATCTTTGTCTGACCATCAATTAATTTCCTTTTCTGTTAAAGGTCCTGTAACTGTTTTAGAGGACAAAGGTAGGAACCCTAGGAAGACGAATTGGGGTTCCTACAAAGAAGACCTTAGGGCCAATTTGGCGAAACATATTGGTGAGTATTCCTCTATTGAAAGCGTGGATCTGGCTGTTGACTTTGTGCAACAGGCCATCATCGGCGCCTTTTATAGCAACTGCAGAACCACCATAGCTGACTCCCCAAGGACTGTTCCTTGGTGGACTAGTGAGCTCAGCCGGTTGCGTGGGAAATGCAGGAAGCTCTTTAATAGAGCCAAGAAGAATGGTGATTGGCAGACTTATAAATCTGCCCTCACCACTTATAATAAAGCAGTTAGGGATGCCAAGAAAAATTCTTGGAGAACATACTGCGAAGGTATTAATGATACTCCTGCCGTTGCAAAACTTGTTAAGTTGATGGCTAGAGACAGAAATTGTAAACTTAACACTGTTAAGAAGCCCAATGGTGACTTTACTGTCACTGGTGAGGAGACCCTTAGTGAGCTCTTCAGAGTTCACTTTCCGGTTTCTCATCCTGTTGTTCAGAATGACAGTGGTATTGCTTGCTCCACCTTGTCTGACGACAATAGCTGGGGTATTGCTAGGAGCATTGTTACTCTTGATAGGGTTAAATGGGCAATTAATTCCCATAAACCCTATAAAACTCCGGGAACTGATGGCATCATTCCTATTCTTCTCCAGGAGGGAATAGAGATGCTTGCTCCTATTCTCTGCAACATCTACAGAGCTTGTATTGCCCTTGGTCATATACCAAATGCGTGGAGGCATACTAGGGTAATCTTCATTCCAAAAATTGGAAAGGACAATTACTATGAGGCCAAATCTTTTAGGCCTATCAGCCTTACGTCTTTTCTGCTTAAGACTATTGAAAAACTTATCGATAGGTATTTAAGGGAAGTGATTCTGGCCTCTAAGCCCTTGTCTAGTTCTCAACATGCCTATCAACCGGGCAAATCTACGGACACTGCTCTTTACAGTCTCTCCTTTATTTTAGAGAGAAATCTCAATGCCAAGGAAATTGCTCTTGCTACCTTTCTTGACATTGAAGGTGCCTTCGATAAAGTACCCATTGACACCATTCTTGTTGCTCTCAACAGAAGAGGTGTTGATACCACGATATCTTATTGGATTAAGAACCTGCTATCTAACAGGTATATCTGTGCATCTTTACTTGGAGAAAGTATGACTGTGCATGCACTTTCGGGCTGTCCACAAGGGGGTGTGCTCTCACCAATTCTCTGGTGTCTTGTTGTGGATTCTCTTCTAGAATGCATTGATATCTCTGGTGTTTCTTGCATTGGATATGCTGATGATGTTGTCATCGTTGCCAGGGGCAAATTTGGCAACACTGTCTCTGACATGATGTCTACTGCTCTTAGGAGGGTTGAAACATGGTGTAAAAATGCAGGTCTTACGGTTAATCCGCAGAAGACTGCTTTAGTTGCGTTTACAAGGAAACGCATACTTAATCTTGGGAATATTTGCTTATTTGGGCAGAAGCTTATTTGCTCCAAGGAGGTTAAATTCTTGGGAATTTACTTTGACAAGGAACTTAATTGGAAGAGACACTTGGACTACTGCACAACTAAAGCCAGAAGAATCTTCTGGTCTTGTAGGAATGCTATTGGGAAAACCTGGGGCCTTAATCCCAGAGCTATTCATTGGATTTACTCGATGATAGTCTGTCCTATCATTTCTTATGGATCCATTGTTTGGTGGTCCAGAATTAGAAATGAAACTGCTAAACTTGATTTAGTTAAGCTTCAAAGGATGGTGTGCATTGCAATCTCCGGATGCATGAAAACCACTCCTACTGCAACTCTTGAACTCTTACTTGGCTTGCATCCGCTCTATATGCGTATTGAGGCAGAAGCACTTATCTGCATGAACAGACTCAAATATCTGAAACACTGGAAAGATTACTCAAGGTATTTATCTTGGGGTGAACTTAACAGTAATGTTGCTAGGCATCCTTATTTTTGTATGCCACCTGATGGCATACACGTCAAATTTACGTTTGATAAGCCTTATGAAATTCTTGTCCCCTCGCGGGATGATTGGAAGAGGACTCCAACCTACAATAAACATAACTGTTTTGTATGGTATACTGATGGCTCGAAGATTGGCACTAGTACTGGTGCGGGAGTCTGCTGCCCTGATGATGGCACTAAGCTATCTTATCCGCTTGGCAATTTTGCTACTGTCTTTCAGGCTGAAGTATTTGCCATTCTTATGTGTTGTAGAATTTGCTATGACAGAAAGTACGAGAATAGCCAGATTTTCATTTGTTCTGACAGTCAGGCTGCTCTTATGGCTCTGGGGAAATTCACTGTGACGTCTTCCCTTGTCTGGGAATGCTATAAAGCTCTCTATAAAATTGCTAGTAATAATAGTGTCATTCTGTACTGGGTGCCTGGTCATTCGGGCATTCCTGGCAATGAATTGGCAGATGAACTTGCTAGGAAAGGCTCTAATACTCCTTTTGTGGGCCCTGAGCCAGCCTTGGGTATTCCCAATGATCTTATCAGAAGAATTGTCTTTGACATCTTCAGGAAGCTTCAATGCAAGAACTGGCGTGACACTAAAGGGCAAAGGCAAGCGAAAATTCTCAATTGTAATTGCCCTAGTGCACGTCAAAAGGAACTCTTTAGACTCAGTAGAACTGGCATCAGGAGAGCTGTTGGGCTCCTTACTGGGCACTGCACTCTCAAGAGACATCTTAATATTATGGGTGTCTCCAAGGATTCGCTTTGCAGAGGCTGCAATTACAGCGAAGAAACTGCAGCTCACATTCTATGTGAATGTGAGGCCTACTCTGCTCACAGATTCGAACACATTGGTCGTCATGTGATTGAACCCTGGGAGCTGAACGACATTCCTGTCAAGTGCCTGCTTATGTTTGCATCGGCTACTGGTCTCTTCTCTTAGAGACCTTCACTTTTTGGGGTAGTACAATAGACCTCTGGTCGATGTGCTAGGCTCTTCTGGAGCCACCCACCTTCATATCATTCATTCATCATTCATACATATGGTTATAGAAATTTTGATGTCATATTAATTGCATTGATTACAGTAGTAGAAAAAAAATGAAAGCTACTTAATACTCATTAACACTGGGTTTGTAACTGTAAAAGAATCTAGATTATATATAATTTTGTAATCATTTAACCAGAGTAGTTCTTGCTTTGTGGGAGCTCCAGTAAAAAAATATACCCCCCCCCTCCCCCTCCAAGTTTAGATAATCTTTATGAAATTAACTGTGCTAAAATTTAGGCATAGAAATGAGTAAAAGTGTAATTATTTTGAAATATTTTTAACTCTCAATTTGTTTAACTGCATAAATTTCAAGTCAGGTTCGGTTTGTGTGCCTACTGATGTATCTTCAGTTTGTATACTAACAGATTTTGTTTGTTTGTTTCTGACAACAGAAGAGTATGATATGCCTATTTTTGGTGTTCTTGCTTCAATCAGTTTACGTGCTTTTGGGTAAGTAATATTGCTGGTTGTTTTTAAAATTTGGATTTCTTTCTCAAAAACCCATTTAGGACATGAGGGAGCAGAAGATGGTAGTTCAGCCTTGCAATTTACAAACTTTGGAGTGGCTATACACCCCTCACTGTCATGTCCGTGTTCTGCACAGCATGCACACACCACTTTAGGAGCACAACAGGAAGTTTTTGGATGTCCATATCTCTGGCAGTGGAAGCATCTTAAAGGGTTTAGCACATATGTCCATACTTTCCATTTGAGGTAGGCTATTTTCAAATATTTTGGTAAGATTGGAGTATCAAAAGTCAGAATAAGATGTTTTGTTGGAAACATTGTTTCTTCTCGTCTTACAGAGATTCGTCGCACAGAGCTAACTTTTTGGTCTCTTAGATTGTCAAGGATTTCAGTTTCAGGTACATATATAAGGTCTGGTTCTGAAATAACCCACGAGAGAAGTTCAATGTACTATGGGCAGTCACGGACACGGGAATATTTGCGAGATTTTTCATCAAAAGTATATTTTTAGCTTGTGCGGTAGACAAAATTTTAACTAACAAGTCACCAGATCTGAGCTTCTTTATAGTTTCGACTTCCCCAACAGTACCGAATATTCCTTTTTGAATCAAAAAGGGTGAAACGTTATTAAATGATCCGTCTATTGTTTTCATAATCAAAAACTTTGCTTCAGTTGTAGTCATTTTATGATTATCCAGTTCATTAATTCTTTGTAAAATATCTGTACTTACGTTCATAATACTATCATTAGTTTTATGTCCCAAGGATACGAAAACGCTAAATGCATCAACTCTATCCGCCCAATTAAGAGATCTTGCCTTGGAAGGCAAGGAAGCATTAGAATTTTCACTTGAAAGCATGAAGAATCCGAGGCCAAAACTTGTAACAACTACTTTAAAAACCATGGATTTCTTCCAGTTCAATCGGAGCCCCCGCCAGGTTCCGTTTCCCCACACTTTTCTAACGTGTCAAGTGTAACCGCCGGAGTCATTCGCAAAGCCAGATGATGGAGAGCGGGCCATAACGTGCACCTGGTGCACAGGGCTCATGGACCAGCAAGGATCCAAGGGGGATTTCTCGATATGAAACACTCACCACCATCCAACCAACGCAACCAAGGGTCTCACCTCTGGAACCGTTTACTGCAAACGTTCCTCAAAAGCAAAACTACCGATGCACGCAGCTCTACCCCTTTCGCATCACACCCACATGAACCCATTCCCAAGCCCAAACGGTGTACCTTACGGCAGAGGCCGAAGAGTGGTACTAGGGTCCATAGAGCAGTTGTGATGTTTACTAAGGGCTCGGTATTGATGACACCAGCAGCCGAGAGGAACTAGAAACACAAATACAAAAGGAGAACAAAAGAATAAAAAAAGGGGAAAGGAGGCGAGACAAAAAAAAAGAGAAGGAAAAAGAGAGAGAGAGAAAGAAAAAGGATTGCTAAGGTACCTCGTGATTGCAACACCCGTATTCACTAAAGAAGTGAACCCCTGAGGGGCCAAGCGAGTTAAGAGAACATCAAGTTTCCTACACTGAAAACTAGTCCACTTCTGTACTAAGGGCTTTATTTCATGCAACTTATTTTGGAATTGCTGATTCCATGAATGGTTGCCATTTACCATACATTATATTACTAATAGTTTATTTTATATCCGCCAATAGGATGGGATGATTCAGAATATGATTAGCTGTTATAGCAGCAATGTCTACCAATTCGTTTCCCTTAATACCCACATATCTTGAAACCCAACAAAATTGAATATGGTGTCCTCATGCCTTCAGATAATGCACAAGCTCTTGCGTGAAATATGAGAACCTGAAGGTTCTTTAATTTAATAAAAGGTTTATTGTGTTCAATTTTTAGCAAATTGTTTTGTGAATTTGGCAATTTTTTTAAATGTGTGACACACTTTTGTGAGAAAGGATGCAATAACTCAGTGGTTAGCACGCTGGAATTGCACTCTGTAGACCCGGGTTCGATTCCAGCCACTGCCAAAACTGCCGCCGTGTTCACGCGGAGTACGATCACGTTAAACATGTGGGTCTCTAAGTCCTTCTGAGAGGTTGGTGGTAGGGGAAGGAGGGTATGGTCCCTGTGGATGCCTCCCCCACTGGGTTCTTGTCTAAATTGGGTGGCACTTCCCAGCCATCCAAACAATTACCTGACACCTTTTTGGCAGGTCGGACGGTCTGGGTCTCAACAATACTTTTGTGAGAAACACATACAAATTTTTCGAACATTTTTCAGAGTACGGTGTTGCTCATACTTGGGTCATAGACCCGAGGCCGAGAATGTTGAAAACAAAGTCAAAGTTTGTCATCACCACCGGAAAGATGCTGGGAAAGGCAAAACATAGCCATTTTGCTTGTCATCAGGGTGAGGATATGTTGATCCCTGCAAGTAAGAGAAGGTGGTCTGAGCATCGTTGGATGCTGGGAAAAATTCCAGAGGGCTTATGCCAGGGTGGTTCCATAATCACGGTGGTATGGGACAATAGGAATATATAGGCAAAAATGATGCACTCGAGAGAGACGCTCCACGGTCCCGAGAGTGAAAGGGCGCACTGATACAGCTCGAGCAGCGGAGGAGCTCATATGCCTCGTAGCAATCAAGTATTGTTGAAGACCCAGACCGTCCGACTCGTCCAGAGGACTTAGAGTAACTAGTTGGACGGCCGGCTAATCAAGTATTGTTGTAAATTCCGATGTGCAGATGATGTTAATAAAGTTTTTATCTTTTAATTGCAAAACTGAGTTCTACTTTACAATCAAGTATCGGCTCCATCACTTTTTAGTGAAACATCACAATTCGAACACTCACGCAAATCCGGAAGATGATCGACGATTGCTTATATTTTACGACGAGTACATTTTGTACAACTATCGTATCTACAACATTCATTATAATTTTACTTGAACTTGGCTTGTTATGAATACTTGAGAGTTGTAATGTATGCTATATTTCAGTGAAATTATTTTTGGATTCTGTGCTAAACTTGGACTATCCATATTTTTCATTTCCAGATTTTAATTCTTTAGAAGCAATGAAAATACCACAGAAACCTGATTGGGAGATATCAAGATGCAATTAATTTCTCAGCTTCAGGATGTGGGATTTAATTAATAAATGCTACACTGAATTTCTTTTTCAGTTTTCTATACTGCAAGACTATAGCACATTTTCATTGCATGTAACAAAACCAATTGCTATATATAAAATTCTTTCTCTCTCTATATATATATAAAACAAAAAAGATCCCTGATATGATAAAATAACAACCAAGAGTTCATTACTTATATAGCAAATAACACATTGAGATAAATTAAAATTATTGTCAGCAAGTAGACAACATCAATGCATCCCATGCCTATTTAAACTAAGATGTCTGCTATTTGACTATAAAATAGATGTATGCAAAAAGCTTGTTTTCTACCACCACATATGAAAACACATTTCAATAACTGAATCTTTAATTTTATATATATGATATGGCTGGTTATCCTTTGTAAGTTGCTTCAATGAAAAATCCTGTTGTTAAAGAGAATCAGATGTTAGATGTGAATTGCAAATTAAGAGTTATACTCCAACTTTACATAAATTTACTGCTATTAAATGCTGTAAAATCATCAGCACATCATGTGACTGACTTCTGCACATAGTCGTTGCCTACGTAATATACAAGGCCAGGAAATTTCGATTTAGAAAGTGGGGAATGTGTAGTTCCAGAACAGTTGGTAGAGGGCACTGTTATTTCCTGTAAGAGCTGATTTATTACTGTCAAAGTTCTTATAATCCTGGTATTTTTAGATTTCTTTACATTATCTAATAAATTAAAATCCGCATCTGTTTACGTATTATGTGTTTAATAAATATAGTTATTTTTTATTTCTAGAACATTTTTAGTTTTGTAAATAAAAAAAAAGGTACAAAATTAATGTCTTTAATATGTTTTATCGTTCAGTAAATTAAAAAAGGCAAACTTATTAATTATTAAAATGCTAAAATAATTTTTACAGGAAGAAAGAAATATACCTGCAAACATGCGCGAAGGCAGAAATTTCCATAGGGGGATGTCAGAAGTGAATTTTTTTTTCAATTTAAAAGCAACATTTTTTTATTAACAAGCTTTTTAATAATTTTAAAAATTTCAATTTTTTATTTTAGTTATTATCAAAGAAAAATTAAGTTTTATAAATTATATTAAAAAAATTAAAAATATTTTAATTTTTATTTAAGTCCAATTTTTCATTAACATAACATACAGTATCTTATGCAATCAGAAGCACAAATTAAATAAAACAAATGGAATGAAAATACCTAATCTATACATCCCCAGTGATTGATATTTGACACAGTTTTTATATCGTATCTATGAAATAAATGAATTGCATCTATGGAATAAATTGACTAAGTGAAACTGTGATTAAATTTTTAGAACTTTTTTATTTTTTTAATTTTTCACAGCACACCAGTGTGCTACAACACACTGGTTAGGAAACACTGCGTTAGAGCAGGGTTTCTTAACCTGTGGTTCATGGACCCCTTGTGGGTCCATGGGTCATATTTTGGGGGTCTGCCGACTGATCCTAATTTTTAACCAGCTTAAAAGAAGTATTGTCAATAGTTATTAAAACTGTGAATTTTATTAGAAGTAGAGCTCTTAATCATCGTCTTTTTAAAACACTGTGTCAAGAAATGAACGCAGAACATGAGGTACTTCTGTACCACACGGAAGTGCGCTGGCTGTCACGAGGGCAGGTTTTGAAACGAATTTTCATGTTGAAGACAGAAGTATCACTTTTTTTAGAAGAAAAAGATAACTCACTCTTCGAATATTTCAAGAAAAAAGATTTTATATGTAAATTGGCTTACCTGGCAGACATTTTTAACCACATGAAAGATATATGTCTTTCAATTCAAGGGCCTGATACAACAATTATGGATGCCACTGAGAAACTACAGGCATTTTTATTGAAAATGTCACTTTGGAAAATTAGAATTCAAAATGGGATATATGCAAACTTTCAAATGTTGGACGAAGTGCTTTTTGAAAATGGATCTCGGCAAGATAGTTTGTTATTGAATAACTTGAAAAATGAAATCTGTGAACACCTGGAAGTACTTCAAGTTTCATTTGAAAAATATTTCAATTCGGATGGAATAAATATAAAAGATGAGTTGTGGATTCGTAATCCTTTTCTTTGTGATATTGACTGTATCGATGACATGAACCTTGCCAAAGATGAGCTAATTGATTTGAAAACAAAGTCGTTGTTAAAAATGGATTTCGATTCAAAAACTCAAAAACTTCGAGTTTTGGTCTTCTTTAAGAGAAGCCTACCCATTGCTTGTAAAACGAGCTATGGCAGCCATTATTCCGTTTGCTACAGTATATCTTTGCGAAGCGGGATTTTCCACACTTGTCACAATAAAAACAAAACATCGAAATCGACTGAATGTCGAACATGATATGCGCGTTGCTTTGTCGAAAACCATCCCTCAATTTAATCTGTTAATCAAGGAAAAGCAGCAACAGCCTTCACATTAAAAATTTTAATTTCTTCAAATTTTTTATACTATTGAAATAAAAATATTAAAATAATTAAATAATAAAACAGAATATATTTTGTAATAAATGATGTTTAAGCAATTTTTTTTTCACAGAGGGGTCCGTGACATATTTAAAATTTTTAAAGTGGTCCATTGTGCCAAAAAGGTTAAGAAACACTGCGTTAGAGGATAAATGAGCTTCCAATTATGTAATAATTAATTTTCTATGCATGAGATCTATGGTAAGCCTTTGCAAGTTTCTTCGAATTGTATAACTTATGTTACAAGGAGGATCAGAAGTTGAGTTAGGAAATTTTTAAATTTTGATTAAGAGTTATAACCAAATTCAGGATAAACCTGGTCTTTAAGTAAGATCGTGCATTTGCACTTATTGCCATGGCTGACTTCTGCACACAGTGTGCAGGTATCAGTTCCATGACGAGTTAATAAATTATATACCTTTTTTTATGGAATGAAAGAGTGAAACAAATATAAATCAACAAATAAAATAATAGAAAAAAATATAGCCAGCTCATCAACCAGAAGAATCCTTATTTGACAACATATATTTTTGACCAATTGAAAATAATTTAACAATTGCATGTTTAATAACAGATTATGGAATATGAGGATCTGAAGGTTCCTTAATTTAATAAAGGATTTAAAGGTGTTTAAATTTTAAGTCGGTTTTGTTAATCATTTGGTAATTTTTCTGAAAGCGTGATATACGTTATTTGAACTTGAGTGTGTAAGAAATCATTACATGAGATGAGCTTTCAATAACAATCATTAATTTCATATGTATGACACACATGGCCAGCCTTTGTAAGTTGTTTTAGCTTGCATAATTTGTGTTACTGTTGTGAAAAAATCCTTTAGAAATTTTTGTAAAATTGTCAGCACATGTGTACCCACCGCCATGATTTTGGCAGTGTGTAGGTAACAGGGATAAAGTCAAATTAAAGGTGCTTAAAGCACCTTGAGATTGCTATACTAAAGAATTTATTTTCATAACAACCATTTGAATGTATAAGATTCATTGTGATGGAGAAACTGGCAATCATGTGGCCGAGTTTGTTTCATTGGAATAAGGCAGCCTGATGAAGTTCCTTTTCCTATGAATTCTTCTATATAACGTAGCCTTTGATAACTGCATAGTTTAAGAACTTTAATATGTGTAATAAAAAAGAGTATGTCCTAATTCCCCCCCTATTTCAGAGTATCTCCTAATTTTTAAATATCAGAAGAGAAGGAGTTTTTTTATCTTCTATTGATATTAGTAAATTATAACTTAGTACAAGTTAGATAAAAGTTTAGGTTTATTTAATATCAGCTGCTTTCTTCTATGCTTCTAGTATAGGTAGCAAAGGCAAATAGTAATAGAACGTAGGTGTTGAAGACTGAAATCATGATAAGTTCTGTCTTATAAACTGCACACATAAGTATATCAGACATTCAAACCTGCAAAAATAAAAATATGTATATAAATTTACTACAAAATATATAGTATATAGCAATATATAGTATATTATATAACATTTAATTATAAATGTTTTAATTTGAATATTGTAAAAATATGCAATCAATAACAAAAAAGCAAATATTTATGAATTTTTAATTAATTATTAAGCAGTTATACTTCAGGGTTCGTACTCAATTTCAAAAACGAAATTAAGGAGTTTTTAATGGCAGATCAAAAATTTTTAAGGAGTTTATTGATTACATGCTCACTCTCTACTTTATATGAGCATTATTTTTCAAAGAAAAGTATGTTCCCGAAAAATTAATAAATGCCTGTACAATTGCTTAAATTATAATTAAAAAAAAAATAACAATATACAATCTAGTGCTATATTAATAACAAATAAATATCAGCTAAAACTAAGACTCATTTTGTAGCAGACCAATGCACAATTCGAATGATTTGTAGAAGCAGAAATTAATTCAAATTCTTTTTCATCACAAGTTTACACATGTAAAAATTCTGCACAAGAATAAACAAATTTTAATTAACTAATTTTTACTTTTTATTTATTTGTTTAACATGTTATCAATTAAAAAATATTTATATAATATTTATTGAAATGACTGACTGAGTGGTGATGTATCAAAATTATCAAGCACTTCTACTATAGCTAGAATCTTGGTTTTGATGTGATCCAATCCGTTTCAGTTTCAGTTTCAATTACTAAAGGTAAAATAAAATTTCCAAAATATTGAATAAGGGGTGACGGTGCAAAGGAATAATAATTTAAAAAAAAAACCTCAAAACCTCTTTGTCTAATTACCAGGCACTTCCATCCACTCATAGGCACTTAAGACTGCGGAGGGGGTGGGGTGTGGTGAATCTTTGGTATAACTTTTCGGATTGTGCCCCGAGATTTTGAAAACTTGGTGCCTATGCATCCACTATAGTTAGAATCTTGGTTTTGGTCCCATCTTCTATGTTAGCTGAAAAATCTAATACATGGCACGACAAATCACGGGTGCCAGGTTGCCTAAAAAGTTTGATCTGGTGCCTAGATTTTCTGTTTCTGTGAAAAACAAAACGTTTATTTTTCATGTAAAATTTTTTTATTTTTTTTTAGCTAAATCTAACAGAAAATCGCAAGCTAAGGCAAGCTTAGTAGAAAATCATTCGGAAGTTAAAATATCGATGTCTCAACGGTATACATCGATGTTTAAAAATATCAATGTCCTAATCCTAAGATGGCAACATTTCTATTTACAATCATTGCTAGGCCTATTGTAAGTGGTTGTACATGTTGAATTTACATTTTTTTTTTTGCGTGTATTGAATTTTCGTTATTTTTGCATGGGTTATCTCCAGATTATTTACTGAAATTGTGAGATACAATAAAGATGAAACGATCTAGGCCTAGGGAAACAGATGAACAAGAACCCATAAGCTTAAAGCAAGCAGGACTAATGCAGTTTTTTACAGCACTAAAAGGGCCAAATCAAGAGGCAGGTAAATCTGAAATAAAACTGTCAGATACCCCTTTAACATCACAAGGGCAAACTACTGGACAGTCTTTATTGACCTGTGATCTTAAAAGTGATAAAACGAATGAAGCATCCACATGTATAACAGAAATGACTTCTGTAGGAAAAAGGAAATTTAAAGATGTCTGGTGCAAGGAACTTACTTGGCTGGCATTTAATCAGACCACAGGAAAAGCAAGCTGCAAGGTATGTGTGTGTCTTCCAGGGTGTCTACAGAATTTCTAAAAGTCAATTTCATGACTTTTTCTTTTTTGGGGACTTACCAAAATAAATTCCTGACTTTACTTAATTATGTCAGTCAATTATATGTAATTATACTTCAAATAATCTTTTGAAAAACACTATTCTTTTACTTATATATTGCTCATAGTCTAGTCTGGAAAATTAATTAAAATAGTACCGAAGTATCAAGTTTTAGGTTTAATCAATAAACAGTTTTCAAAATGAAGACAAATGTAACTACTTGTAGAATTTATGCCTCAAAAGAATTCAATAGAAATCAAACATATATACACACATATATATATATATATATATAATAAAAATAATTTGAAAATCTAATGATACAATATATGCAGTATAACCTCGAAAATCCAGACATCCAAAATCTGGACGTTTTCCAAATTTTTGGAACTGGAAACATTGTAACCAGTAAACTTTAGTTACATTTGATATGCAGTTTATTTTCCACCTCGTGCAGGTCACATACTCGGCACAAAACTTATTCTGACACGTTACAGTTGAATCGCTTAACTAGAATCGGTCGTCTTTGCTTAAGCAATAAAATTTTGTATTTTACAATTTTATTTATTTCCTATAGTGCAATTGTTTTACTCTATGCAGATTAATGTAAATTATTTATTATTTCACGATTATTCTTTTACTCTTATTTTTAAAAAAGCGTATAAAATATTTAGTAATTAATGTGTATCAATTTTTTTTGTTTTTTAATATTTACAAAGGTGGCTAGTTATAAATTATGGTTGAAATAAGTTTTATACAGCAACTATGAATTTATAATATTTGTAATAACAATCTAATCGATATCGGTTCTTTTTTGGTTTCAGGACATCCCTATTTAGCACTAACAATTATGTTACCTGAATAAATACTTGAAAAGTTACTGAGAATAATAATGCAGCTTTTAAAAGTCACCAGAAAATTTTTTGGATGTTGTTTTGTTAACAAAATATTTTGCTTTTCATTTCTCCAAACTTTAATGGGTTCCAACAAACTCTTGGTGGTGTTATGACCCCCAAAACTTTCTCCTTGAAGTCACTAATAATGTTGCCAATTTAACCAAATATTTTGTTTCCCTTTTTTCCAAATATAATTTCTCAGAACTTTAATGGGTTCTTGAGAGGGGTTATAACCACCATTTTCCCCCCACCTCTTTGCCGACACCACTGGAATGAATAAGATTCTGATGCGTTACTGATGCATTTGTTAGAATTGAAAGGGTTTGGAACAAGAATTATTTCGGAGCCACGTCTGCAGTTCACAAAATGGTGGACGAATACAGAGTGCAAAACAACTACGTAGAGATGAATCGGCTGTAGTAAACTACCAATTTTTTGCCCAACTCTATTCATGTTGGGTTTTTTTTTATCAAATGATTAGCCAATATACCATATTTAAAGCCTCTATCAAATTTTTAATTAGGCGTTTCTCATTTATTAAGCAAATCGAACATTTTGGTGTGTGACACCCACTAAAATAGCAAATATTGGAAATCTGAAATTACACACTTTCTTCCTTCCGAACAATATCGTCATACACCATATTGGAAGTATCTATCTCGTCGCAAAACATGTTTTTCTAACATTTCACTTTTCGAACGTTTTGGTGTGTGGAAACCCCTCAAAATTACAAATATCGGAAATTTTCTATTGCACACTTTCTTTCTTTTGAACTATCTACCTATATACCAAATTTGAAGTTTTTATTCCATTGCAAAGCATATTTTTACTATCATTTTATTTTTCAAACATTTTTGTGTAGAGTAACCACCCCCTAAAATGAACAATTTTAAAGAACTCTATTCTTTTGCTTTTTATCAGATAATTTCCCCATATATCAAATGTCAAGCCTCTATTACATTTTTAAAGGAGATGTTTCTCATTTATTTGGAAAATCGAACATTTGGGTGTACAGCACCCCTTAAAGTAGAAAATATCGGAAAACTGAAATTGCAGATGCTCTTCCTTTCGAACTATCTACCCGTACACCAAATTTAAAGCCTCTATCGCATCTTGAAGCACGATTTCTCATCATTTCACCTTTCGAATGTTTTTCTCTGGAACACCCCCTTAAAAGAATATTTTTTAAAAACTTTTGTCTTGGGCGTTTTCATTAAATGATTAGCCCATATACCAAATTTCAAGCCTTTATCAAATTTTAAAGCAGGCATTTCTCATTTGTTCGACATATCGAACACTTCAGTTTGTGGCACTCCTAGAGTAGCAAATATTGAAAATCTGAAATTGCACACTTTCTTCCTTTCGATCAGTTTATCTATAAACTAAATTTGAAGTCTCTATCTCATTGCAAAGTATACTTTTCGAACATTTTGGTGTGGAGCACCCCCTCTAGAAAACATTTTCGAAAAGTTCAATTTTTCCAGTTGGTTTTATCAAACGACCGAGCTGTGTACCAAATTGCAAGTCTCTATTCGGGAAGTGTCTAAAAAAATCGTGACAGACAGATGGACACCCGGCAATTAGTATATACTAGCCGAATACTCGTTGAAAATCAATGGTTTCATAATAAGCAACTGATGAATCTAAGAGCAATATTCCATGCATTATGTAGTAAACAATTACTATTGCATAGCTGCCAACCTCCAAATATGAAAAACCAGGAGATTTTTGTGCGAAAATATGAAAAAAACGGGAGATTTTGATAAGCCCAATTTTAGACGATGCAGACAGATTGCAAAAGTGGAAATTATTTTCACAATTAAACAAAATATAAAGAGGATCACGCACAAATGCTGTTTTGCGCGATACTGCTGCAAAATAGCCTTTCATTTCATTAGTAATAAGTTCGAACAATAGTTTTTCTGTATAAAATATGAAATAATTATAAAAAAATTTGACGATGCTGACAGATTGCAAAAGTGGAAATTATTTTCACAATTAAACAAATATATAGAGGATCGCCCACAAATGCCGTTTTTCGCGATTCTGCTGCAAAATAGCCTTTCATTTCATTAATATTACGTTTGAACAATAGTTTTTCTGTGTAAAATACGAAATAATTATAAAAAAAAAAATGACAATGCTGACAGATTGAAAAAGTGGAAAAATAGTTTCATAATAAAACGAAATACAAGGAGGATCGCGCACAAACGTTTTTAGTACTACTGCTGAAAAAAATAGTTTCATTTCATTAATAATATGTTTGAACAATAGTTTTGTATATAAAACAAAATAATTTAATAAAATTTTAGTCGATGCAAATGCGTTTTTCCCACATTAATTAGATAATCATTGGTCATCTCTCTCGTGACGCTGTGGGAATAATTGCTGTTTGCGAGCGCCGATTACACGATAGCTGAGAAATGCATTTTTAGACGAAAAAACGGGAAAACTTCGATTTCAAAATTTGTGACTTCGTTTCTCATTTCGTAATATTTTCGGAAAATTCGTGATCTATTTCCCATTTTTTTTACTTTTGTAACCTGTAGATACAAATACAAAAGTCAATCGCGATCCATTCCTACACCGAGGAAAACTGAAAGTTACGATTATAATTCGAGTGATTTCTGCTTAGAAAGGGGGAAAATAAGGGCCGTTGAGTGAAAACCGGGAGATTGCGTGACTTACCCGGGAGACCGTGAGATATAGAGAAAAAACCGGGAGTCCAGCTATGCTATTGTATTATATGGTATTTGTATACATTGAATTTAAAAAATAGTATCTCTAAATAAATTATTAAAACTTAATATGATTTGAATGTCCATATAAGCAGCAACAATTGTTTATTTACTTAGTTTAAATTATTTTCAGAAGGAATATTAATTGTTATTTGAACATTAATTATTCTAGTTAATGTCAAATTTTATTTATAAATTTGTATACATGTAAATAGAAAAGGATTTTTAAAAAAACCCGGTTTAAACAAAAAAAACCTGGTTTAAACTTAAAAACCCAGTTTTTTTTTCAAAAAACCTGGTTTTTTGCCAACCCTGGCGGAAACGAAGGCAAGAAGAAAATCCAAACTTCCAGGCTGAAGAAAATAAGCGAATCTGTAAGCTAAGATGTCAGAAAAAGAAACAAATGAGGAGTGGAAAAGCAGGAATTAAAAAGGTACGAGCGAGATAAGAAGAGAATTCAGAGAGCTAAGAAGAAAAAAATGGAAAACACTAATACTGCTTCAGATTCTGCTGAATCCCCTTACAGGTGTTCACAAACCTATAGTAAGGCAGTGTTGAAAGAAAACAATCAGATCACTTCCAAAGTCACCACGGAAAAGAGCCGTTGTGAGTGGATTAACAAAAAAGTTGGTTTATGTTTAAAAAGCAAGATGGAGGGAAATATGACAAAGCATGATAGTAAAGACTATTCTAAAATAATAAATTTCTTCTTCAATACATGTCCAGGAATGAACGATAGTACAATGTGTGTTTGGGAAGAGGGGAAAAAGAAAACTCTCCAGAAGCAGTACCTAACAATGTTTTTGAAAGAGGCTTTTTGTATATTCAAGGAGGGAAAACCCTGAATTTGACATGGGTTTCTCTAAATTCTGCAGCCTTAGACGCAAAAATGTTCTGCTCTTGAAAGGTACACCATCAGAGCAGTTCAAATGTAAACTTCATGAAAATTTTGTGATAAAACTCAAATCTTTGAATTACCAGTATTCAAATAAATTTTGGGAAAATTGCCTTGACTCTGTGCGCTAGAGAAATGAGTGTCTTAGATGTCAGAATGGAAAGCTTTTGATCATGCCAAGTGATCCAGCTAAAGAGCTGATTTGGAAAATAGGGGACAAGGTTGAAGATTGGGTGCAATTATTAACAAAAGAAAATTGTGCTGGTGATCTTTATGAAAAAATGATTGAAGATTTGCCTACTATGATGAAGCATGTCAATATTAAAAGAAGTTAGCATTCAGAATTTGAAACGGATAAAAAAAGTTTCAAATGTAAGGGTTCTCCAAGTTGATTTTGCAATGTTTTTTTCGTGCCAATATCAAAATGAGGTTCAAAGTGCCCTTTGGAGCAGAGTAAGTGTTTTGCTGTTTACTGCAGCTAAGTTTTTTCAAAGTCAGTGTCAAACATATGTTATTTGCTCGGACACTGCGAGTAAGGACAAAGACACTGTGTTTGCATGTATGGAATTATTACATAAGATCATTAAAAATGAGTATCCTCAAAATATTCCCCTGGAAGAAGTTATTTGGAGCAATGGATAATCTTCAGAGTTCAAGAATAAATACATGGTCAAACTCCTAGAATTACTATCCAAAAAATATAATAGGAATTTTTCTTGGAAATTCTTTGCCACATCACATAGAATGGGTGTTGTTGATGGTGTGGGAGGTAATATCAAGCATCTTGTCCGACAAAAGATGATGGCACAAGGTGGACCAGTCATTCAGTCAGCAAAAGACTTTGCTGCAGTAGCATCCATGCTGGTGAAAAGTACTAAGGTCCTTTTCATGGCAGAGGAACACATAAAAAATGAAATCCAAATGAAAAAGCCATGGGAAAATGTGTGTACCATTTCTGAAATAATGCAATTCCGTATTGTAAGTTGGAAAAATGAAAAAGTCTTCTGCAAGATAAAAGCAAATGAGTCAGAAGAATTCATTCCCATTAATCAAAGGAAATTTTGCGATAAAAATTTTAATCTTTATCAAGGAGACTGGGTTGTAATTTCTTTTGAAGCAAAAATGGTACAGCTTTGATATAAAGAATTTGGATTTTTCAACTTTTTTTCGCGAGCCAGATGTGGTGCCAAATGACCAAATGTGGCGCGCGTGATTGGCGCACGTGAAATGTTCTGTGACGTGTTTTTCTGGCAATTCTGGCAACCCCACCTCTTTTAGCTATCTTTTTGGTCAGCGCCTTTCATTCAATTTGTTTCTACGATCTATGTGGGTTGGTTTGGTTCTGTGCTTTGCATAAAGAATAATCTTTCCACGTGGTGTTTGAACAAAATTGGATATAAACCAGGTTGTGTTATTTCTTGTATTTTATATTGTTTCATGTATTTTATACTGATTTATATTGTTAGTTATGGCTTCTTCAATGGTTTCCGTCAGCAGTATTGTTGCAAAATATCAGGGAATTTTAGCATCTAAATTGAAATTTGTCTCAGGCGGAAGACCCATTTTGGGACGAGAGAGAATTTCGAGTAGGATGTTTTGTCTGCATTTGTTTCAACAGCTCTTCATGGATTTTCTTCGGGAATCGGGTTTGATTCCGTGTGAAATGTAGTGGCATGATGACTTTCGCATCTAAGACTTCTCTTTCGGATGGCTTTAATTGGACGTGCAGGAATGTTGTTGATTCTAAGGTGTGTGGTAGCACGAAAACTGTTAGACAGAAGTTGTGGTTTTGCTTTAGCAAGCCCAGGATGGACGAGATTTTTTCATTAACTTATGAACTCGTGATGGGAACCAAGACTTCGGATGTGGCTAGAGAGTATTTTTTTACTTCTACAACGTTAACAGATTGGAGACAGTTTGTTAATGAGACGATTAGGGATTTAGTTGAGGAGAGTTCTGAAAAAATTGGCAGTGTTGATAAAGTTGTGGAGGTGGATGAGTCGAAATTTGGTAAGCGGAAGTATAATACAGGCCACGCAGTGGAGGGGCAGTGGGTTTTTGGAGAGATCGGGTAAGCTTTTTTTGGTTGCTGTGCATGATAGGTCTCGGGAAACGCTTGTAAATGTGATTAAGGAGTGGATTGAGTCAGGGAAGACAGTGCATTCGGATTGCTGGAAGGCTTAAGATTGTTTAGGAAAAGAGGGTTATGATCATTTAACTGTAAATCACAGCTTAAGTTTTGTGGATCCAATGACTGGATGCCATATAAATACAATAGAAAGCACGTGGAGACGCGTTAAAAGCACACTTCCTTCGCACAACAGACAAACGGGCTTTAAGTATTATTTGGCTGCATATATATGTATAAAAAACCATGTGCAGAGAAAGGAGTCGATACTTTTAATCAATTTTTGGAATATGTTAGAGAAATTGACTGGGAAAAACGTAGGATACATAAAAAGCTATTGGATGAACATTGCCATTTTTTTGGTGTTAACACGTGCTTTATCTCGTTTTTGTATGATATTTGTATTTTATGAATTTTTGCACTCTACATTTAAAGTACAATTTTTAAAGTACCGTTCTTTTGAAATTCTAAGTATCGTTTTTTGTTAAATATAGTTAAAGTACAAACTATTTTCTAAGTATCGTTTTTTCTTAAATTTAGTTAAAGTACAAACTTTTTTCTAAGTAACGTTTTTTCTTAAATTTAGTTAAAATACAAACTTTTTTCTAAGTATCGTTTTTTTATTATAAATAGTTAAAGTACAAACTTTTTTATAAAATTTCGTTATTGGCATTTTTATGCATTTTTAATTATATATGTTTTGTTAAAGTACAAACGTTTTTAAAAAATTTCGTATTTTTTCTAAGTATTGTTAATTATCGACATTTTTATGCATTTTTAATTATATATGTTTATATTTCTTACGTGCAATGTTCAACATGGCGTCCGTTAGGACTTTTCAAACACCGTATGCATTGGCGCCATTCTTGGTGGACAAAAAAAAAAAAAAAAAAAAAAAAAAAAAAAAAAAAAAAAAGGCGGATTTAGCCAAATTCTTTATATCAAATCTGTTCCGCGAAAACTTACCCAGGAGAAATAATAAATATTCAGAGTGCAATCAAATTGAAGTATCCATTATGCATGAAGCAAAAGGTATATCAGGAATGTATAAATTTGGCCAATCCTTGTTGACTTTAACTTTTTTTTTTTGTCATCCCAGGCCGAGGGGCTTGCTTAATCAGGCTTATAGCTGCTTAAAAACCCCAGCTGGGAAAGGAATCCCAAATTTATTTGCAAACACATATCATTTAGCCAATCCCTATTGACTGTATCATTTACAGGAAGACTTAAATCATTAAAAAATTTACTGCTCCCATAGTTGTCAACAATTGCAGACAATTTTAGTTCAATGACAAAATTTAATTTATTTAACTCTTTAAAAAATATCTTATTAGCTGCGTCATATATTTTGACTATATTTATATAGGATTAGATAAATAACATTTTTGCATTTTCTTAAATTGTAATATAAATTTATAATTTTGGAATAAATATTGCTTATATTTTTTTTATTGTTGTATATTGCAGTTTATATTAATTATGAAAATTGGCTGAACTATCCTACAAATTATTTTAAGCATTCTAAATTCTATCAAATTAAGGTTATTAATGCTTTAAAATAGGCTACAAATAATCATACAAACCAGGTTTTCCTATTGTCACATTCGGGACAGTGCACAATTTATATAAGTGTCCCACACGTGACCTTCTATTAAAAGTTTAAAAGAAGGTTTATCAAAGTAATAACTTCTGGAAAATAGTAAAAGCAAATACATACTGTGTTAAAAAGTCCATATTTTAAGAAAACAAATAAGTTATAGTAATATTTTTTTTTCAGTTAGCTGAATTTTCATGAAAATTTAAAAGAAAATTTTGTTAATTTAGCTCTGTCCCACACATGACACTTGATTAAACCATAACCCCTGACAGATTTTAGTATTTCTCACCAAGAAATTAGTCTTAAAAAATACAGAAAAAAATATATTTTCATGAAATCATGTTAATTTTATACAGACACAAAGGCTGTGGTTAGGCTGCCTGGCCTGCATGTGCGGTCGCAGAGAGAGTTGCAGTAGGAAACCTGCAAGTGGGGTTCCGTCAAATTAGTCTGACGTTTATCTTCCGGTGGAAAGTAGCGTTATATTCCGTTTAGGTCGATATGCTGGCTGCAATATACAAGTATAAGAAATTTTTATATATTTTTAAATTCAAACCCTTTTTTATAGCTATGTTGTGTAATATATGTTTGACTGTAGCTGTACTATAAGAATAAATACTTTAAAAAGTCATTGGACATATTATTCCAGCTCACATGTAATAATGAAAATAATTTCAATAAAATCAAAGCCCCCAATTCCCTCCTCCTATATGTATATAGGAGGAAAAAATTCCATTTTTTAAGATCTATTTTAATGTTATATATGCATTAGTGAGATCTAAAAATAGTATATTTTTAAATATTTTCTTTTTTGATAATGAAAAGTTATAAAATAATTATGTTTTATCTATAACAGGATTTTTTTTAATGATAAATTTAAAACATTATACAAAAGGAATAGCAGGTTAAAAAATTTAAAATTCTTAAAACGTAAATTATTAAATATAATAAATAAGAGTAATTTATTAAATTATAAGAACAAATTTAAAAATGATTATGAAAAATATATTATTAAATATTATATTAGAATTCGTTTTAAATACTTACAGATGGGAAACCTTTTTGCCACTTATGAAAAAATTAAAATTAATAAAAAAAAAAAATAATAATAATTTACTCAGTTTATTATATAGATACATAAAAAATGCATTATTAAATAATTAAAAAATGAAAAACCGGTTTATAATTAAATATTTTTTAATATATTATAATATATAATATTAAAAAAAAATAGCTGCTTGTAATTTAATGGTTGAATATTATAAAATGGAAGAGACATTTTGCTGAAAGATAAGTTAAGCATAAATATAGTGCTATTAAATCATATTCCTTCACTAGAAGTACTTGCGTAAATATTTTATGTTTCTTCACAACTTTACCAGCGTTTTTCTGAGAAGGAGTAACACGTCACTTGTATCTTTCTCTTATTCTTTTCCTTCAAAATAAAGCACACACATGCAAGCCCGTGGAAAGCGGGGGGGAGGGGGCCTCTCCGGGCCCCCGTCCCCTCATATGTGTACTACCTAATTTTTCCTGTCTGGGCTGGGTTCCCCAGCATACCGGCGGGGGGCTCCAGCTCGGGTCTATTAATTAGAAATTTTTTATGATCAAATACTTCTTGTCAAGTTCTTTAAATAGTTTGGTAAGATTATTATATTTTATTTTCAGAAAAATAGAAGTGGAAAAAAGGAATCGCCTCATTCTTCAAGCTCTATTTTAATGCTATATATACATTTGTAGGAGCGAGAAATCGTAAAATTCGACTCTTTTATCGGTAAGTTATTTTTAAATATATTTGAAGAATTCCAATTTAAATAACACTGTCGTCTAACATTTGTGAACGAAATATAATTCCGCCGTCAGACAATTATCTGGTTAATTTAACGGTAGCCCACTGGCAGGTAGCTCAATGCGCGTCCGCACTTGACGGCAGTCAAATTATATCGTTTCCGCAACCGCACTTGCAGGTAGCCTAACCACTTTGAGACACAAACCCCTTAACAGTCACAAAACAGTTTATTTTACTCTTTACAGTTTACTAAAAAGCATGTGCAAATGTCCCAAACGTGACATTCGAATTCTCCTCCAACTTTTTACCCGTACACCAAATTTGAAGTCTATCTTATCGTGCAGCATGCTTTTCTAATATTTCACCTTTCGAATGCTTTTATGTGGAGTACCCGCCCCCTTAAATATACATTTTTGAAAAACACTATTCTTTGCCTCTCACGTTTTAAAAGGGGAGTTTCTTATTTATTCCAAAAATCGAACATTTTAGTATACGGTATCCCCTAAAGTAGAAAATATTGGTAAACTGAAATTTTACACTTTCTTCCTTCCAAACATCTACCCTTACACCAAATTTGATATCTATCTGATTCCGAAGCATGGTTTTCTATCAATTCACTTTTCAAGCATTTTACTCTGGAGCACCCCCTTAAACGAACATTTTTGAAAAACTATATTCGTCTTGGGTGTTTTTGTGAAATGATTAGCCCATATACCAAATTTCAAGATTCTCAAATTTCAAAGGAGTCTTTTCTCATTCATTCAGTAAATCGAGGATTTTGGTGTGCAGCACCCCCTTCAGTAGAAAATATTGGAATTCTGAAATTGCAGACTTTCTTCTTTTCGAACAATTTACCCATACACCAAATTTTAAGTCTATTTTATCGCAAAGCATGCTTTCCTACCTTTTCACTTTTCAAACGTTTTGGGTGTGGAGCACCCCCCCTAGAGAACGTTTTCGAAAAATTCAATTTTTCCAGGGGTTTTATCGAACGATCGATCTGTGTACCAAATTGCAAGTGTCTATCTATTCGGGAAGTGCCTAAAAAAAGCGTGACAGACGGACATTTGGCAATTAGTTATATAGATTATTCGAGTTTCAAACGAATCACACTTACCAGTGAATAATGACAATTGACATATGTCTACGCCCAAATGTTAGAACATTCTTGGAGAGACACCGTCACAGACTAAACTAATACCCATATTTTGAGCGATAATAGGGAACAGTGGTGGGGATATTCTCAGTTACCCCTTCATATGACGCTCTGCTAAGAATATTAAACAGTTGAACCTTGACAGCCATCCATTGGGAAATAATAAAACAAAAACAATTATTTTCTGTTTCTTACAGTAAAGAATATACCTATTACATGCCTTGCCATTTTAAACACGAATACCTTCATGATTTTAAAGCACGAGTGTCTCTTTACTTCACTTCAGTTTGATTTTTGTCCAAAAATCAAACATTATGACAAAAATTGAACTTTTCATTAAAAGAAAACTTTAGAGTCAATTTGATTTAACTGACATTTTAATGTGTATAAAAAAAACAATTTTCAAGAAAAGTTCCAATGTGACCGTGACTGTGCATCTTATTTTTGTTAAAATCAAAACATGAAAAAAAAAAATGCTAGATATGCACGAAATTTGGTGATGTTATGGTTTAAAAAATGTGTTGTGTGAACTATTTTGCTATATTCTAAAATATTTTAAGCCGCATTTTATAGTATAACTTAAATAATCACCAACAAACTAACTTTTTAATTGCTTTCTCTAGAAAGCAGGCTTTAGGTACTTGTCATAATTTGTTTAATCCCTTATAAGAAAGAATTATTTTCCACAAGAATTTACTAAATTATTTTCTTCTACTTACTGTTTTTAATTAATTTTGCAGATGTCTGTATTTTATGTAGATATTGATTCTAGAATGCTTGATAAAACAAATTAAGTAAATATCTGATTTATACAATGGGTGTGTGACTGGGCTTAATCTAGTCTCGCTTTAAAATATTTCATTTATTTCACTACGTTATAGAAGATTTCTCATCAAAATAAAAATTGATAAATTATAGCATATTGAGAATGAAGTAATTAAAATCTTATGTTCAGTAATGTTTTGAATGTCGGAAAGCAGGAAGAGTTGATAAAATGTATGATGCAGAAATTATAATCTTGCCTGCAAAAATTACACATTTTACATGAACCCTTGTTCCAAATTTCTACTCCTACACACTCCTCTGAATTCCAACATATTACTGTACTATTACATCGCACCGTTTTACAAAATTAGTCAAGTCTAAACTCCCAAATCTCATGTTCATCTACAGTAATATAAATACTTTTGACCGTCATTTACTTTCATTGTAGAATATGCTGATCACTTAAACACTCATTATTTTAGCTCCTTAATGTATCATTTTTTTTGTTGTTGTTTAAAAGCACTGGTGATCACCTAATGTTTATGTTCTGACAAAAATTTCCACAGAAATTACTTCACTATTTGGTAACTTTTCACTGTTTTAAGCATTTTTAATCATCTATAACAATCTGTTGCTTTGCAGACTTTCTCATACAAATTGTGGGTTACCTACAAGCATTTATCCAGGGACTTCTCGATATTTTATTTTTCACTGAATTTTCATGTCTTCTGCTTCTTTAAGAAATATATTGGGGATTTTCCCCTTACTCAAGTTATATCTGTACCTCCTATAGACGGCCCTGCCCATAGCATACCCTTCACCTACAAGCATTTATCCAGGAACTTCTCAATATTTGATTTTTCACTGAATTTTCATGTCTTCTGCTTCTTTAAGGAATATATTGGGGGTTCTCCCCTTACTCAAGTTATATCTGTACCTTCTATAGACGGCCCTGCCCATAGCATACCCTTCGGAAATGTATCGTGCTTATCATGACAACAATTAATTTTACTGAGCTGATTGATTGTATTGGATAACTCTTTTGAAAGCTATTTTGTAACCAGCTGAAACTGCATCTTATGTGGAAAAAAATTCTTGTTAAATGTGAGATGTATATAGCATTATTCAATCTATCTTCAAAATGCACCTAATAATTTTATCAGTAATTGCATAAAAATGCATTCAGCATTTTATTGATAATTCTCATTTCATGTTATTCAAATAAATCTATCTCCTTAATCAGCGCAATAGAGTAGATACCTCAAACCTTCGACTTCAACTCCTCTTTTTTTTATATCTAATTTTGACTCGTCCAATTCTAATAATGACATAAATAATTAGTAGATTTAATGGAATGATTTTTATGATTCATTTGCCAGAAAATTACTCATATACTTGGGCATATGGCACTTATCATGATCATTGCTATAAACTATAAAATCCTGACAAAATGTTTGACAATAACAATAAAAAAATTGGCAAATTTCATGAGTAAAATTTTGCATTGTTGTGTAGTACTAAGCAGGCTGATTACCTGATTTTTTTAAAAAAATTTTATTATTTTTTGAACTCATTTAAAGTTATTAGGATTACTATCATTATGTAAACTAAAGGATGAAGCAAATGTTAATTTTTAATTTAAATTCTAAAGGTGTGCATTTAGATCAAATGCATCAAATTCTAATTTATGTTTTTGAAATGGTTGCATTTTTAAATAGCCAAATCATTATTTTATTATCATTTTTCAAAAGTTGACATTCATTTTAGTAATAATGTGTTTGAAAAATAGTTTCTATATAAAACACAAAAAAAGTGAATAAATTTCAGCCGATGCAAACATATTATGAAAGTGAAAAGCATTTTCACAATTAAATGAAATATACGGAGGATCATATACAAATGCAGTTTTTCACAAAACTGCTGCAAAATATCCCTTCATTTCATTAGTAATAAATTTAAATTATGACTATCTAATTTTGACTCATCCAATTCTAATAATTAGTAGATTTAATGGAATGATTTTTATGATTCATTTGCCAGAAAATTACTCATATACTTGGGCATATGGCACTTATCATGATCATTGCTATAAACTATAAAATCCTGACAAAATATTTGACAATAACAATAAAAAAATTGGCAATTTTCATGAGTAAAATTTTGCATTTTTGTGTAGTACTAAGCAGGCTGATTACCTGATTTTTTTAAAGAAAATTTTATTATTTTTTGAACTAATTTAAATTGAAGCTATTAGGATTACTATCATTATGTAAACTAAAGGATGAAGCAAATGTTAATTTTTAATTTAAATTCTAAAGGTGTGCATTTAGATCAAATGCATCAAATTCTAATTTATGTTTTTGAAATGGTTGCATTTTTAAATAGCCAAATCATTATTTTATTATCATTTTTCAAAAGTTGACATTCATTTTAGTAATAATGTGTTTGAAACATAATTTCTATATAAAACACAAAAAAATAAATAAATTTCAGCCGATGCAAACATATTATGAAAGTGAAAAGCATTTTCACAATTAAATGAAATATACGGAGGATCATATTCTACGAATGCAGTTTTTCACAAAACTGCTGCAAAATATTCCTTCATTTCATTAGTAATAAATTTAAAATATGGCTATTTTGTATCCAATACATAATAATTATAAAAATTTAGTTGATGCAAACAGATTGCTTAAGTGAAAAATATTTTCACAATTACATGGAATGTAGTGAGAATAAAATACAAATTTAGTTTGTTTTTTGTGGTACTGCTGCAAAATAGCCCTTCATTTAACTAATGTTGCGTGTTAAAAATAGTTTTTTCTGTATAACATAAAATTATTAAAATTTTAGTCGAAACTGCTGCAAAATATCCCTTCATTTCATTAATAATGAGTTTGAAAAATGGCTATTATGTGTACAATATGTAATAATTTAAAAAATTTAGTATTATGTATACAATATGTAATAATTATAAAAATTTAGTTGATGTACTGTCCTACCGCCACGAGAAAGTCTCTGAACAGAGATGCCGCAAGTAGACGAGTCGAAGAAAGGAGGGAGAAAGATTTAAAATCGACTGCAACATTTGGCAAATCAAGTGCACTTCGTTAAGCGAAGAATCCGTTTCCTTTATCATGATGTACTAAAAGAAAATAGTAGATGTTTTTTATCCGACAGTTAAACAAAATTTTCGTATTAAATGACATTAAATTATAAATTAACTTAAAAATTTCTCGTCATTTAAACTCAGAAAATAATTTGTTATTATAGGCGACAGCGGCTACGGGAAGCCGTCAATCTATTAGAACAAAGTTGTTTTAGATATATTCTCTTAGGTTCGAGTGATTTTGGGAGAGAAAAGCTTACAATTTAAAACTAGAATTTATATCATTTTGTTTAAAACTAAATTTCAAATTAAATGAAAATTATTACAGTTTTCAATCAGCAAGTTACACAATTATTAGCCAGCAAAAAGGAAAAAATAAATGATAAATAAGCAAAATTATGACTTTAAAATATTCATTCTTTTCATATTTTTCAATCAATTATAAAATATTCAATCATATTCATTGGAATAACTATTATCTAGTATGTCCGAATCACTTGAAATGTTTTTATTTGAAGAAGAGTCTGAATCGCTATCCGACAGATTTATCACTAATTTCTTCACAATATCTTCTATCAGTCCATCTTTCTTCCAATAAATATTCTCTATTTTTTCAATGTGTTTGTTCACAGTGTTTTTTCCATTCATTTTGTGTTACTTTTAAAATAGCTTCTTTAAGCAATAATTGTAAATTGTTCAAATAGATAAAATACTTATCTCAGTGTCATTAAGCGAATTACCCTCACGTTTTATCTTTTTAACTGATGACGTTGAAGCCTCTGTCACTTCCGCAGTTCTCTTCATTGCATTTGAAATTGGTGTTTTTAGAGAATTTGCGGTTTTTCCTCTTCAAAAAATGCCGTAACATTGTGGACTATTGCACATGCTTGCGAATGCAAAGTCTTTCCACTTTCAAATGTAGTTATTTTTCAATTAGACAAAATCCACAAAGTGTGCAACCCAGACAAGTTACTTCAAGCTTTAAAAATCACGGAATGCGAGCGTTTAGCATTGACCCTAGTACAAAGCGAAATGCGACTTTCGTCGGTTCTATCTGCGCCAAATCGAAAAAAGCGCTTTCCGTCACACCTAAAATGCAGTGGAATAACTTGTTTCCATAGCGACTGCCACCAAAACGTCTGCTGTCTGGGGACTTTCTAGTGGCGGTAGGACAGTAAACAGATTGCATAAGTGAAAAATATTTTAACACAAAATTATTTATTTATACGAAATATGGTGACAGGGTTCGTGCACACTCTGGAAATCGGGAATTTACAGGAAATTTGGAAGTGGACTAAAATGTCAGGGAAATTGCAGAGAAAATCGATTTTTTGTTCAAAATTCTGGAAAAATCAGGGAATTTTCGACTTACTGACCTTCTCACGGAGATGCGGATTACTATGGATTCTACATAGTTTCTACGGGAAACTTCCTCATACTGTGGATTACAGAATTTGCATAGTTTCCTATGGAAAATTGTCTTCTGTGAAGGCCAATGTAAATTTACGGCTGCGTGCACGGTAATGTTAAGTAAATCAACGTAATAACAGGGATTTATGGCTGCATGTTCGTTAATGTCAATCAAATTAACATGTTAATGGGGCTTTATAGGTGCATGGGTGTTAATGCCTATCAAATTAACGTGACAACGGAGATTTACGGCTGTGTGCATGTTAATGCCAATCAAATAAACATTACAATGGGGATTTACGGCCGTGTGTATGGTAAGGCCAATCAAATCACCGTGACACTGATGATTTACTGCTGCATGGAATATAAAAGATCGGTTTTTTTTCCCCATGGAAGTAATAAATATATGTTACATTTTGCATAAATCGCTGAATGGTTTTATAATTATTTGCGCATAAAGAGTGTAATTGCGCAATTCAGTTTATGTTCTCGTGAATCTCAGAGTTTGTTAGTATCGTTTTCCATCTATCTCCATCTTCTAAATATTGCATATTAGATTGATTAAACTATCTTATTTTTATATACTGATTAATTATTAAGATTAATATTTTGGCTATTATTTAGGGTTGATTTTTTAATTATTTTTGCATATGTTTACGTGAATCACCGAGAGTACATTAGTATCATTTCCCATCCATCTTCTAAATGTTGCATATTAGATTTACTAGACTACCTTCTTTTTGTATTCTGGTTACTTATTAAGGTTCATTTTATTATTATTTTTGCATAATACATTTTTTCCTATTTAAGAAATGGGTATGAACCTTTAGAAGGGATATTTTCCAAAAAGTGGTATTAAAATAATGATTTAGGCAAATTAAACAACAACCATTTTGGCAAGGATATCTTAAAATTGATATATTCATATCTATAAATACATTGTTAGTCCAGATTTTCAAGGTTGTGCTGTATATGCAGATAAAATTGAATACAAATATAGAAAATTTTTAGTTATTTTGAATGTTCTTTTTTCTTATTGCCATGTATTCATGGTAAATATCAGTTAAATCTAAAATTATTTTTTGAAATTGGCATTAAAACAGTAGTATGCAGTACCTGGAATTTTGTTGGAGACAATAGGGAAAACTCAGGGAATTTCATTTTGAAAAATGGGCATAAACCCTCACTGAGAATAAAGTACAAATTTAGTTTGTTTTTCGTGGTGCTGCTGCAAAATAGCCTTTCATTTAACTAATGATTGTGAAAAATAGTTTTTTCTATATAACATAAAATTATTATGAAAAATTTAGTTGAAACTGCTGCAAAATATCCTTTCTTTTTTTTAATGAAAAATGACTTATGTGTACAATATGTAATAATTTAAAAAATTTAGTATTATGTATATAATACGTAATAATTATAAAAATTTAGTTAATGCAAACTGTAATAGGAATAATCATTAGAAAACTGAGTAAGACTTAAAGAAAGCTTTAATCAACTAGAATGATGCATGATAAAATGGCAAAACAGTATCACACACTAGTAATTGGAACATCAACAAACATAGTAGCGTTGCCATTCTTCAAGTACCTAAAGTTTGTGTTCCTAATACAAGAACATAATATCACATTCACCCCTCCCATAGTGTTAGTCAATCGCATAGTCCGGTAAATAGGAAGGCAGACGTTTCGGTCTACTGGAACGAAGTGTAGCAGGATCCTGGGACATCTCCCCAGTATTCTTACAGAAGTTCTCTGATGAGGAGGCTGGACTGCTAGGATATGGTAGTACACTGTCTTGAGCTTCATCTTCTGTCATATTTCTGAGACGCACCGGTGGGGTTTTTATATGTACGTTAGACAATTCAGAATTCAGAAAATCAGAAGAAGAAGGTAGATGTTTACTACCGCTGTCCCTGTTGTCATTGATAGGTAAAGAGGTTCCCCCTCTTGGAACCAAGTGCCGTATAGAGACACTGGTTTCACGTCTGCCTGGGAGTCTAACATAAGCATAGTCTGGGTTTGCTTCAATGAGTTCTACTTACTGCATAATAGGCTCATACTTATTAGCTTGTGTTTTGTTTCTCATTAGTACTGGGCCTGGATGGGAAAGCCAGGTAGGTATGGAGCAACCATTGTAGGATCTTCTAGTGTGGGAGAACATACGTTCATGAGGTGTAGCATTCGTGGAGGTGCATAAAAGGGAACAAATCGAATGTAAGTCAGGTTGTAAAATCTTTTCCCACTGTTCAATTTCCATGTTTTTTTTATTTTAGTGCCAGCTGGATAGTTTTCCATACGATTCCATTGTATCTTTCGACTTGGGCGTTTCCTTGCAGATTGTAAGCAGTCGTCCTGCTAGTCACTATCCCAAGTGGAGTGAGAAAAGATTTTAACTCACGGGACATAAAAGATGAGCCTCTATCAGAATGTATATAAGCCGGCATTCCAAAAATTGAGAAGATGTTTTGCAAGTGAGTTATAATGGTAGATGCCGAGATGTCAGAACAGGGAATTGCAAAGGGGAATTTTGAAAACTCATCTACTACAGTCAGGAGGAAGTGGTTCTTGGAAACTGTTGGTAAAGGTCCTTTGAAATCAAGATTTAATCTTTCAAAAGCAGCAGTTGCTTTGATTAATTTTCCTTCATTTTTACAGAATCGTCACTTGACTTCGTTGCAACAGGGGCAAGCGTTTATGACCCTCTTAATGTCGTCCAAAGAGAAGGCTAAATTTTTAGATCTGATCCAATGATACATTCGGGTGACTCCCAGGTGATACAATGCCTCATGTAATTCTCTTAAATTCACTCCTGGGCTGGTAGCTGCCGTTATTCTTGATAGAGTATCCGCAGTTGCATTACTGTTGCCAGGTCAGTAGATAATATCAAATTTGAAGCAGTAAGTTCCAATCTCCAACGCATGATTTTCTCATTTTTAATTTTACTGTTATGACACTGATCAAACATGAATGTGACTGATCTTTGGTCAGTAAAAACTTCAAAATGTCTTCCAATTAAGTAATGTTGCCGATTCCATAGAGATTCAACAACTGCATAGACCTCCTTTTCAATCGAGGAATGCTTCTGCTCAGATGTGTTCCGAGTTCTTGAGAAGAATGCCACAAGACGTTCAGCTTGACTCAAGGTAGCCACTATAGCAAAATCAGAGGCATCTGTTTCCACTCTAAAGGGTATGTTGTCCTCAATAGCAAACAAGGAGGCATTAGCTACATCGGTCTTTAATGAGTCAAAAGCCTTCACAGCAACTTCTGAAAGAGGAAAGGTACCCTTAGCCAAGAGGGAGTGAATCTTCTCAGAGAATGTGGGAATCCAACAGCAGTAATAGGCAAACATGCCCAGCGCACTTTGTAGAAAGGCTGTGTCTTTAGGAATAGGTAAGTTCAACATAAAGATGAAAATAACAAATTTAGAGTACTAGCCACTGGCCAGTAGGTTCATTTTTTCTAGTAGCTAGTGGCTACTAGCCAGTAATTTAGTGCACCAGTAACGCCCACTGGCCAAATCCGGCCTGCGACGGTCTCATATGTATATATATATATATATATATATATACACACACACATAAGATGTCTTATATAACAATTTTTAAAAAATCTATTCACATAACTTAAAAAAGGTATTGGCAACAATAGGATATAAACCAAGATAGGTAGCCCCACATTTGTATAAGGCATATGTTCCTACAATTGCAATAAGCAGTACTACTTATATACAAAATTTTTACTTAGCATGTCAGTGTCAAATATTTTACTTTTTTTTTTTTTTTTTAAGTGTTCGAATGCCGTCAGTGCTCGAATTGAGGGGCAACGTGGGGGGGGCACCCCTACTTCTCATTCATTCTCCCTTTGCCCCTCCCTTCTTGCAAATGCCAACATTAGGGGAGGGGAGCGGCTTCACTATTTTCTTAGCAACCGAAGTAAGCCCGCTACTCAGGCGTAGAACTATGTTCAAATCAGGCTTCGGAAAATCGGCAAAATCTAGCTCATCCGCGAGGACGGCTAGTGAAATTTTTTACTCTTCCTCGTAAATTTTTACCCGTCCTCTTAAGAATTTTTTTTTCACTTTATATTCATTAATATATGTGCTTAAATACACGCAACAATAATAAATTAGAACCAACTGCCTCACGATGAAGTGCGATAACTGCATATTCATACATCACCTCCACAGCGCTTAACCGATGCGGAGTCTTCGATGAAGGACCAAACTCAGCGGAATTCCGATCTATGGGTGGGGGCAGAGGGGTAAGGAATCTCTCCTTTTCCAATGTTTGGTAACTTGCAGGGGTGGTAAATAAATAATCATATAAATCCTCTTGTCTCTCAGCAGTTTACACCTCATTGGCACTCTTAATTTCTAGGGAATCTAGTGAATCAAGATTAAAATCCTTTTAGACTGAATAGATGTTTCGTACCTTAACTTCAGTTGTCAAACAACTGGAACAAATGACATGAAAATTTTATAGTTTGGGTTTAAAGAGTTAAAAAGGGATTTGGGCTTAGGTTCGGGCTGGGCTTGAGTTTTCGGGCCGGGGCCGGGTTGAGTCTTTTTTTTTTTTTTTTTTTTTTTTAAACGTCCGTTACGACTCGGCCGAACATATTTATTTTTAAAATGGATTTAAATTGAATACATGAACTTATTGCTTTTATTTCAGCTATGCAAAGATAAATGTTTAAGAAAACAAACTCAATTCTCCGTACAAAATTTTGACAAATTTGTTTTTAACATATTTGAATACAAATCATTTTGTGTCTGCTGAGATGCAGTTATCTTCTGGCCGAGTTCATTCTACATTTATAAATTTCTTCGGGCTTGGTCCAGGTTTAAGCATTGGTATTGTCGGTCTTGTTAAAATCCGAAATTTTGGCACATGTAGACCTCGAAAAGGAGAACAAAACATGTCACTTCGATCGTGAGCACGTTATCTCATTTTCATTCAGTTATCGGGTGGAGGATGAGGGGAGAGAAAATAACTAGCGAGCGCAGTTTCTCTCGTGTGAGTCACACCCACAGGTTATCGGTATTGAAATTGACCACTTGGGGAGACAAAGGAGATGGCGTGGTTCGGGGTGCCTGCCATACGGTTAAGGTTAGATACCGGAGAATTTTTTTTTTTCTTGGATAGTCCCATTTTTATATTAAAAAAATAAAAAAAAATGGCCGGTTGTCAAGTTATTTCAAGTCGCCAAATTTTTCAGTTCAGTCGACGATTGGCAAGTGGCGAGTGCTTATTTTCATCTTTAGTTCAACAGTGGAGCCAGTCTGTCGGGGTCAAGTTTTATAGTTTTGTTCTCGATAGAGTATCCTAGTAGTTTCATTGATTTAGTAGAAAAAATACACTTCTCATCATTCAGTGTTAAGTTCTATTTCTTAGCAGTAATCATGAATTTTTCCAAGTTGCAGTTATGCTCTCTTTGATTTTTCCACATACCGTTGCATCATCAAGATATGGAAAAGTGACTTTTAAACCTTCATCCTTAATTATTTTATCAATGATTCTCTGGAAGCATGCTACCCCATTAGTCACACTGAAAGGAACACGTAGAAAATGATACAGTTTACCTTCAGCTTCAAAAGCTGTGTAGTGTTTTTCAGATTCTAATATGGGTACCTGATGGTAGGCACTTTTGAGATCAATAGTACTAAATATTTCTTATTTAGACACTTGTGAAATTAATTCTTCAATTCTGGGAAGAGGATGAGCATCAAGCATTGTAAATCTATTAATTGTCTGTGAGTAATCTACAACCATTCTGGGTTCGTGGTGTTTTCCTTTTATGACAAATGCTTGTGCACACCAAGGTTAATTACTGTGTTTGATTACACCTTCTTCGAGTAGTCTGTTTACGTCCACAGCTATAAATAATCTATTTTCTTCCATTTGACGCCTTGACTTAGTGATCACTGGTCTACAGTCGGGGGTTAAATTAGCAAACAGTGAGACAGAGGGGACTTGAGCAATTGTCAATGAGCAGATTTTCAGAGGTGGTCTGTCACTGTTGAAATCAATCTCAACTGAAGAATGATTTTTTAGTAAGTCATAGCTGATCAGAAAATCTGTACAGAGGTTTTTCATGATTAACACCTCTACGTTTGTATATGAATGAGTTTGTAATTTTACCGTTATCATGGCACAGCCGGTAACATCTGAGCTTAAGGAAGAGTTAGCCATAGTTATTCTACCAAAGTATGGCTTCACTAGTATTTGACACTTTTTTACCAGACATTGGTTTAGAAAACTGAGTGAGCTGCCAGTATCGATCAGAGCATTCAGCTCTATTCCATTTATATCCACTTTAGTAATAGACTTTTGGGGACAACTGGGGACAATTGATGCTGATGGCAAAGTATGAACGTATGCCGTAGAATTGTTCGGGGGGGGGGGTGCAACATTCTAGACTTGCAAACTCTCTGGTAATGACCTTTCTTTCACACCCTCTAGTGCATCCTTGACCGGGCAGACGTTTCGAACATGGTGGTCATTCCCACAAAAAAAGCATTTCCCTGTACGGATTGGTATAGCTGCAGTTGCGTGAGTCTCGTCGGGTTTTTCGTCTTTCTGCTCCAGAGCAGCCACAGGTACCGAATTCGAAGTTGCAGAATATGAAGCGGAGTGATGTTCTGCCAGTTCTAATGCCTTAGCCTGGTCGAATGCATTATCCAACGTAATTGTAGGGTTCTCCAACAGGCGTTCTTGAATTCAAGTGCTCCTTAAATCCTGGATGAATGCGTCTCTAATATACTCTTTTTGTATTGTTCAGCTGTAACAGATTTGAAATCACAATCTTTGCTCATTTGTTTAAGTATCTGTAGATATTCACTCACAGACTCTTCTGATTGTTGAGTTCTCGAAGTCACGCAGTGTCTGGTGAATATTTTTTTTTCATTTAGTAACGTAAATAGAATCCTGGGCAGTAATAGCCGTATCGTAGTTTTCTGCCTCATTGATATGCTGATAAACACCCGCCGAAATGTAATTGCATAAGAGATGAAGCTTATTATCCTCAGTCAAATGCTGAACTTCGCCCAGGAAATTCGAAAATGTCCGTTTCCAATGTTTCCATTTTGCTTCAGCTGCTATGCACATTGAATCCACTTCGAATCTCTCTGGCTTGAGAAGTCGTTCCATCTTATGTGAATTTAGATCCAAGAATTCTAGTTGATTAAATTGTAATAGGAATGATCATTAGAAAACGAGTGAGACTTGAAAAAAGCTTTAATCAACTAGAATGATGCATGACAAAATGGCAAAACAGTATCACACGCTAGTAATTGGAACATCAACAAACATAGTAGCGTTGCAATTCTTCAAGTACCTAAAGTTAGTGTTGCCAATACAAGAACATAATATCACACAAACAGATTGCATAAGTGAAAAATATTTTCACAATTATACGAAATATACTGAGAATCAAGTACAAATTTAGTTTGTTTTTCATGGTACTGCTGCAAAATAGCCTTTCTTTTAACTGATGATATCTGTGAAAAATATTTTTTTTCTGTATAACATGGAATTATTATAAAAATTTTAGTCGAAACTGCTGCAAAATATCCCTTCATTTCAGTAACAAAGCATTTGAAAAATGGCTATTAGTATGTTTACAATATGTAATAATTTAAAAAATTTAGCCAATGCAAACAGATTGCATAAGCGGAAAATATTTTCACAATTATCTGAAATATACTGAGAATAAAGTACAAATTTAGTTTGTTTTTCATGGTACTGCTGCAAAAGAGGCCTTCATTTAATTAATGATATGTGTGAAAATTAGTTTTTTTTCTATGTAACTTTAGTTGATGTAGATAGATTTCAAAAGTGGGAGAAAGATAATCATTGGTCATCTCTTGTTCAGAGAAGCCGACCAGTTGATGATTTCAGTACATATTGAAAAAGGAAAATATCAGTAAAAACTTTTTCAGTAGTCAAGAAAATTCAAAATATATATGCCCACATAATACAAAAAATGCATATATATAAAATTATTTAAGCATATTTATGTGTAATATTACATTATAAATATTTATATTTATATAAGTTTTATTATCCAGTGTAAATTACTTTATATTGAAAACAAACATTTATGTTTGGTAAGTTTTTACTAAAGATAATAATAAATATTGAACTTTAATTAAAAATAAAATATAGCAGTGTTAAAAGATATGAATTACACCAATTTTAATACATCACTACCAAAAATGGTTGCTTTTTCTTTGCCTAAATCATTGTTTTAATACCACTTTTTGGAACATAACCTTTCACAGGGTTCATACCTATTTTGCAAAATAGGAAAATATGTATTATGTGAACCTTAATAATTAACTAGAATATTAAAATAAACTAGTTTAGTCTATTTAATATGCGATATTTAGAGGATGGAGATGGTCAGAAAAATATACTAAATGTACTACTACTCTTGGCAATTCACGAGAACAAATTGAATTGCTCAATTGCACTTCTTATGTGAAAATAATTGAAAAAACTCGTACTAATTAACCAGAATATATGAGAATATGCTAGTTTAGTCAATCTAATATACAATATTTAGAAGATGAAGATGGATGAAAAAAGATACTAATGTGCTCTTGGCAATTTACGAAAACAAACTGAATTGCGAAAATAATAAAAAAAACTGGCAATTAATTAATCAGAATATGAAAATAAGCTAGTTTAGTCAATCTAATAAGCAATATTTAGAAAATGGAGATGGATAGGAGAAGATACTAATGAATTTTCGACGATTTAAGTGAGCATAAACTGCATTGCGCGAGCACATTGTTTATGTGGAAATAATTAAAAAATTAACCATTTAGTGATTTATGCTGAATGACAACATTTTTTAAAGAGCATATTTATTGCTTCCACAAAAATAGCTATCGTGATCTTAATTTACATTACACGCAGCCATAAATCCCCATTATCACGTTGATTTGATTGGTATTGCCATATATATGGCTGTAAATTTACATTGCTCTAGACAGAAATGCAATTTTCCATAGGAAATTATGCTCATCCTGAAGAGATGAAGCTTATTATCCTCAGTCAAATGCTGAACTTCGCCCAGGAAATTCGAAAATGTCCGTTTCCAATGTTTCCATTTTGCTTCAGCTGCTATGCACGTTGAATCCACTTCGAATCTCTCTGGCTTGAGAAGTTGTTCCGTCTTATGTGAATTTAGATCCAAAAATTCTAGTTGATTAAATTATAATAGGAATGATCATTAGAAAATGAGTGAGACTTGAAGAAAGTTTTAATCAACTAGAATGATGCATGACAAAATGGCAAAACAGTATCACATGCTAGTAATTGAAACATCAACAAACATAGTAGAGTTGCAATTCTTCAAGTACCTAAAGTTAGTGTTGCCAATACAAGAACATAATATCACACAAACAGATTGCATAAGTGAAAAATATTTTCACAATTATACGAAATATACTGAGAATCAAGTACAAATTTAGTTTGTTTTTCATGGTACTGCTGCAAAATAGCCTTTCTTTTAACTAATGATATGTGTGAAAAATATTTTTTTTCTGTATAACATGGAATTATTATAAAAATTTTAGTCGAAACTGCTGCAAAATATCCCTTCATTTCAGTAGCAAAGCATTTGAAAAATGGCTATTAGTATGTTTACAATATGTAATAATTTAAAAAATTTATCCAATGCAAACAGATTGCATAAGCGGAAAATATTTTCACAATTATCTGAAATATACTGAGAATAAAGTACAAATTTAGTTTGTTTTTCATGGTACTGCTGCAAAAGAGGCCTTCATTTAATTAATGATATGTGTGAAAATTAGTTTTTTTTCTATGTAACATGAAATTATTATAAATATTTTAGTTGATGTAGATAGATTTCAAAAGTGGGAGAAAGATAATCATTGGTCATCTCTTGTTCAGAGAAGCCGACCAGTTGATGATTTCAGTACATATTGAAAAAGGAAAATATCAGTAAAAACTTTTTCAGTAGTCAAGAAAATTCAAAATATATATGCCCACATAATACAAAAAATGCATATATATAAAATTATTTAAGCATATTTATGTGTAATATTACATTATAAATATTTATATTTATATAAGTTTTATTATCCAGTGTAAATTACTTTATATTGAAAACAAACATTTATGTTTGGTAAGTTTTTACTAAAGATAATAATAAATATTGAACTTTAATTAAAAATAAAATATAGCAGTGTTAAAAGATATGAATTACACCAATTTTAATACATCACTACCAAAAATGGTTGCTTTTTCTTTGCCTAAATCATTGTTTTAATACCACTTTTTGGAACATAACCTTTCACAGGGTTCATACCTATTTTGCAAAATAGGAAAATATGTATTATGTGAACCTTAATAATTAACTAGAATATTAAAATAAACTAGTTTAGTCTATTTAATATGCGATATTTAGAGGATGGAGATGGTCAGAAAAATATACTAAATGTACTACTACTCTTGGCAATTCACGAGAACAAATTGAATTGCTCAATTGCACTTCTTATGTGAAAATAATTGAAAAAACTCGTACTAATTAACCAGAATATATGAGAATATGCTAGTTTAGTCAATCTAATATACAATATTTAGAAGATGAAGATGGATGAAAAAAGATACTAATGTGCTCTTGGCAATTTACGAAAACAAACTGAATTGCGAAAATAATAAAAAAAACTGGCAATTAATTAATCAGAATATGAAAATAAGCTAGTTTAGTCCATCTAATAAGCAATATTTAGAAAATGGAGATGGATAGGAGAAGATACTAATGAATTTTCGACGATTTAAGTGAGCATAAACTGCATTGCGCGAGCACATTGTTTATGTGGAAATAATTAAAAAATTAACCATTTAGTGATTTATGCTGAATGACAACATTTTTTAAAGACCATATTTATTGCTTCCACAAAAATAGCTATCGTGATCTTAATTTACATTACACGCAGCCATAAATCCCCATTATCACGTTGATTTGATTGGTATTGCCATATATATGGCTGTAAATTTACATTGGTCTAGACAGAAATGCAATTTTCCATAGGAAATTATGCACATCCTGAAGAGATGAAGCTTATTATCCTCAGTCAAATGCTGAACTTCGCCCAGGAAATTCGAAAATGTCCGTTTCCAATGTTTCCATTTTGCTTCAGCTGCTATGCACGTTGAATCCACTTCGAATCTCTCTGGCTTGAGAAGTCGTTCCGTCTTATGTGAATTTAGATCCAAAAATTCTAGTTGATTAAATTATAATAGGAATGATCATTAGAAAATGAGTGAGACTTGAAGAAAGTTTTAATCAACTAGAATGATGCATGACAAAATGGCAAAACAGTATCATATGCTAGTAATTGAAACATCAACAAACATAGTAGAGTTGCAATTCTTCAAGTACCTAAAGTTAGTGTTGTCAATACAAGAACATAATATCACACAAACAGATTGCATAAGTGAAAAATATTTTCACAATTATACGAAATATACTGAGAATCAAGTACAAATTTAGTTTGTTTTTCATGGTACTGCTGCAAAATAGCCTTTCTTTTAACTAATGATATGTGTGAAAAATATTTTTTTTTCTGTATAACATGAAATTATTATAAAAATTTTAGTCGAAACTGCTGCAAAATATCCCTTCATTTCAGTAACAATGCGTTTGAAAATGGCTATTAGTATGTTTATAATATGTAATAATTTAAAAAATTTAGCCAATGCAAACAAATGATAGGATGGTAGGCAGTAGGATGGAACAATGGAAAAATGGTAGGCTTATCATGAATTTAATGAAGTCCTACAAAGTTTGCAAAATTGATCAAGATTAAACATCAGCCCATACAGAACTTATATCCCCATCAGGAGCGTCTCCAAACCAAAATGCAGGATGGGGGGGGGGGGAGCAAATGGCCTAAAAAACGTAATAACATAAATTCGAAAAGTATTTGCATTCTCATTTGCTAGTAATTTCTGTTATTACTTATACAAAATGTATTTAATCGGACTTGTGCTCTCTTTATGAACTCGCCTGTGATTAAATCCATGTTTAATTTGGCAGCTATCTTCTTATGAACATGCAGAATAGCCACGCTATTTAGTCTCTGCTGCTTCATTGTAGATCTCAAGTAGGTCTTGAGTCGTCGGAGAGTAGAAAATACCTTTCAGCTGTACAGGATGTAACCAGAAGTGTTAATTACTGTAACCAGAACCTGTACCTGTAGAAACTACGGAGAATCTGTAGTAATCTGCATATTTGCTTTTGTGTGTAGCAGTGGGAATTGTCGTTTGCGAGTTTGGATTTCACAATCGCATGGAAGCGGTATTTTAATTGGTAAACATTTGATATTCTTAATTTATTTCCTAAAAACTATTTTGAAACTACTAAAAATGTAAATATTTCAAAATAAAATTATTTTTAAATAATTTTATTTTGGAGTTGGTATATTTTTACAGACTCTTAATTCCACCCCAAGCTGCTTCCGACTCCGATTCCACAGCCATGTACTTAAAATCTCTTACAAAAGATGTACATTTGCCTAAAGGTTCTGAAAAGTAGCTCTGCAGAAAATATGTTTTATAGCATAAAGTCTTATAATATTTGTACTTGGCAAAATAAGACACTTTGTAATTTTAATTCCTAACATTCTGATGAGATGCTAAACGTATAAGCATAAATTGCAAATTCGATTAAGAAACTAAATAAGATTGTATTCCCATTCATTATAGATACCAGTATCAGTCTCTACTAAAATTCTTATAATTATGGCACTTAGTTGTATAAGTTTTCTTGCTACCATTGCAGCTATTAGTTATTACTTGCTGATAAGTTTGTTCTTAAAAGGTGAGAAATCTTCCTATGAATGTTGTTATCCATAATGAGAGTGCAGTCCTTGCTTTAGGAATGCCCTTAGGCAAGTTCTGTGAGTCTGAATTTCACCATTATCGCCTAATGCAGCTTGAGCTCAATCTTTTTGAAATTTCATCATTTGTGTTTCACCTAAAATTTTGTGAATCAGCCTAACTTGCTGGTATGAAAATTAAATCAGTCAATTAAAAAAAAAAAAACACCAGTCATGTATTTAAACATATAATAGAACAACGAAATATTACATAATTTTGTGTAGATTACTATTTTCATTTATTTTACATTTTTTCAAAACAAGCTTTACTATAAGGGGAAATGTGTGCATTTTCATTAAATTCCAGCCATTGGATTCACAGGCGCTGACTTTCAAATATTTTGTGCGGTGCTCAAAAATTAATATGTCTTTAAATTTTTTAATTGTTCGGAAAAATGGTATCTTATCATGAATTTAATGAAGTCCTATAAAGTTTGCAAAATTGATCAAGATGAAACATCAGCCCATACAGAACTTATATCCCCGTCAGGAGCGTCTCCAAACCGAAATGCAGGATGGGGGGGGGGGGGGGCAAATGGCCTAAAAAACGTAATAACATAAATTGGAAAAGTATTTGCATTCTCATTTTCTAGTAATTTCTGTTATTACTTATACAAAATGTATTTAATCGGACTTGTGCTCTCCTTATGAACTCGCCTGTGATTAAATCCATGTTCAATTTGGCAGCTATCTCCTTATGAACATGCAGAATAGCCACGCTATTTAGTCTCTGCTGCTTCATTGTAGATCTCAAGAAGGTCTTGAGTCGTCAGAGAGTAGAAAATACCTTTCAGCTGTACAGGATGTAACCAGAACTGTTAATATTCTGTTTATTAATTTACAGAACTCTGGTATGAGCGAGTGGAGAGAAATGTTTTGTTTTCATTATTAAAATTTCAACTATATCGGATATACTGTTAATTTCTGCAGAATTTGCCTTAGCTGTGTTACAAAACATATCCCGGTGAAGCGACAACCTTTTGCCATCAAAATCCGAACCATAAAAAGATCTTATTTGTTCTTCACGTATAAGTTTATTGAGGGCAAAGTTTTTAAACATTTCAATCATCGTCTTTTTCTCAAATCTTGTTTTTAGGGAACTTATGACATTGTCTACAAATTGAAAGTAAATTTGATAATATCTTTCTTTAGGTGAATGAAATTGATGAGGATCACTTTCCTCCTAAAATTTTCTTGCAATTTTTCTAATCCATGGAAGGACAGGATCTTCTAAATCCAATTTTACACCTTTTCTTTTATTACTTCTTCCCATAAATCCTCAAAACTCTTTTCTTCGCCCTGAGTCTGATTAGACTCTACTACACTTTTGATGTAATTACAGTGTTCACACATTTTTGTAACGATTTTGACTTTCTCTATGAATTAAATTTAAATAAAAAAACACATGACTGGCATCAAGTCGGAATAGGGTCTGCATCAGTAAAATTATTCTTTGCTTTAAAATATCTCTAGAAAATAAAGAATAAATCGAAGGCTATATTTTTGCACTTTCCGATGAGAAATAGTCTTATTAAATTGTAATACTCTTATTCGAGTATTAAAAAAAGATGTGAAAAGCATGGTTTTAATATTTCTACACATAAATTGATTAACATAATTAATAAAAAAAGAAAGAAACCACAAAGTTTACATTTGACTGGGAAAAAGGTAACAAATTCATACCCAGCAAAGGTTGGTTCAGAGAAAACCAGAGAAGTTTTGCTAAAGGTTTTAGGGTTATTGCTAGATTCTTTTATAACGGGAAAAATTAAAATAAGGAAAGTAGAAAAAAAAATGTCAAAATTACTTGGATTACTATCAGAAATATGTTTTAACACCTGTTTTCAAAAGACATTCCATCACTTTATGCAAACATTCTTCACTGCGTTAAGTTCCATCAGGATAAAGCTACCAGTCATACTTCTAAATCTACTGCTATATTTTTTGAAAAAATGAGTCCTCTGACCTGTCTCCTGTGGATTACTATACATTTGGACTTTTAAAAAAATTTCTTTATGAGTGGCATCCCAAAGCATTGGATGGACTGTGGAAGATTGTGGTGGAGGAGTGGAACAAAATCAACCTTGATATTTTAAGAAAAGCTCTTTTATCATGGAAATAAAGATGTAATATGATAGTTCAACAAAAGGGTTATCAGATTGAACATATTAGAAAATAAAATTCTTATCTTTGTTTATATATATTTTTTTCAAAATCGTTACAAAAATATTTGAACACCCTCTTCTCTGTATTTGCATCTCAAGGATGTTTTCTGGAGAGCAATATTTAATGTCTTCACTCTTTGAAAGAAAAAAATGACAATTTTTGTCATAAAGAAAAATTCGAATTCTTGATTTTTTTAAAGAAATCCATTAACTTTTGCTCCTACTTCACTAACTTCCTTGCACATACCTTCGATGGGAACTTAATGAACTTAATTAAAAAATTTTTTTCAATGATGAAATGAAGCGAACCCTGAAACACTATCTAGTTGGGCAGAATGGTCGCAAAGAAACTGTATCATTTGAACCGAATTGAAACGTTTGTAAAATGTTTAATCTCTTTGGAGATCCTCTTATAAACAAAATTAACTAGCACCAAAGTTAAGTAATCACGAATTATTTGTAATTTGCAAAATAATGAATATAAATAGCCCTTGGCTCCAATAGACAAAATCCTTGCTTGCAGTCTTAAAAGATGGCCGCTGACATTAGCAGCTGCATCGAAACATTGGCTACGGTAATTTTTTATATCCAGACCAAAGCGAGCTCGAACATCTGTTATTGCACATAACAAAATTGGTTAATGATAAAATTTTGCGGGTGCTGGAGCACCCAAGCACCCCCGCAGCCGGCGCCTATGATTGGATTTCAATTTTCCAACCATCAATAAAATGACAAATTATTTTTTGGCTGTCCTTTGTCATATGGGCAAGAGTTTTGTTTAGATTTTTTTTAATCCACTGTATAACAAAAAACTTAGAACAGCTTTAAAGACTTTTGGAAAAATCTGTCATTGTTTGGCGACCAAAAATGTCGTTAAGGAAAATAGTGTTTAAAAAGCGTTTGTTGCGCTATGTTATTCTTAGCTGTTAAATAATTGAAAAATATAATTAAAATGCAAAAATGCATAAAAAACGTAAATATCATACAAAAAGAAAAATTAGCACATGTCAATATTGTAAAAATGGATAATATAATGTAGAAACAGAAAAATATGACTGGTCATTCTCTGTCGAAGGCTGCAATGTGTCAACAGCCTTTTGTGCAATAGTTGATCCGTAGCAATTTGAACATGGACCTATGACCACTTCTTGATCTTACCTCGCTATGCTCACCTGCTAACAGATCACAGAATCCTGCACCGCTGGCTGTCTGTCTGATATAGAAAGTTTTATAAACTCTTAACAGAAAAAGTTAGACACTAAAGGCTTTAAAACCAAATGAAACTTTATTTGTATAGTTATCATAATTATGGTGGTAATAAAGATTACAATATCGTAGCAAACAAACAATTTTCGTGGGAAGATCAGTACAATTTAAAGTTACCTTTAGTACCTTGTAGGACCTCTCTTTACTTGGATGCATGTGGTGATGTAATCGAGTATAGAGTCTACAGATGCCCTATGCTATCCTGCAACAGATTTGACACACAGATGTTACAACTGCTACTCCAGATCCCACACATTCTTAGATGGCCAAAGCTGATGTTCCATCTGGTCTCATAAATGCTCAATGGGAGACAAATCTGGAGATTGTACAGGCCAAGGAAGTGTTGCAATATGATAGAGACATTTTCCGAAAGCTCCAGTTTTGTGCTGGTGAGCATTATCTTTGGGAAATGGCTTTTTGTAACCTGCCATTAAAGACAACACATGAGGACATAAGATTTTTCTGATCATATCACTGTTCAGTCAATGTCCCTTGTATCACTATACTGGTGACCAACTATCATACTAGATGGCTTTCCAGATCAGTACATCATCAATGGGGACAGTGACTCAATAATCAAGTTGGGAGGTGAAGCACTCCCCAGCGGACCTCCATATTCTAACATAGCTTTTTTGCCTGGAGATTTTTTCTCTTTAGCCAAGTGGCTGAAGACTAATAAAATATTTCAGTGACTTTGTATATTAGCCTATTCAGGGTTCATATAGCTTTAAAGACCACATAACAAATATTATTACTATTTTATATTTTACTCCCATAGTTAAATATCACCATTTAATAATCTAGAATTGTTTAAATATCACCATTTGGTAATCTAGAAGTGTTTAAATATTCCCATTTGATTATCTAAAATTGTTTGCTACTTGAAAGCATAAGAAAAAAAATCATTACTTAGAATTTTAATTTACTAAAATATTGTAATAAGCATTTTTTAATGTGCACTAAAATACTGCATAGATAAGGTATAGATAACAAATAATGTTAGCTTGGAATTTTGTTTAAAGAGTGGTAAAATTTGCAATTTTTGAGAAAGGGAGCTTAAAATCACAAATTTTTAAAAAAAAGCACCATTTATTTAATAATTCGCAATTTTTCAGAAAAAAATGTGAAAATACACAATTTTATTTAAAAGCACTAAAATATATGTTTTTTATGAAAGAGTACTAAAATTCGTAGTTTTATTAAAGAACTAAAATATGCGGTTTTATTTGAAAGCATTAAATTTTATGACTTTTAATAGTGTTAATATTTGCAATTTTATGAAAGAGTGCTAAAATTTGTAATTCTATTTAAATGTGTTATTTTACAACTTACTAATATGGATTTTATACATTATTAGTTTTCTATTAAAAAAGTGAAGCCAATACATTGTGTATGAAAAGTCATGTGCTGCCCATATCAGTTTTTTCATTACCTTGCCATGTACTTCTAATGGTACACCAAACATTCAATCTAACAATTCTAAATATAATAATTATTTACTGTTTTTAGTTGGACTCTGGGGCATTAATGAATATTCAGCTGTCTCTATGTTCATTCAGGTGGAACCTGTCAGAGCTTCAGTTCTGGATGTATTAGTCTGTTGTGTAGATATGGTTGTAAGTATTAGTTTATTCTTATTGAACTAAGTGGTTTTGCTCTATGTTCCCTAATCCCCTACTCTCTGGAACTCAATGAACATGCTTCACGAGCTCTTTTATGCCACTTGTTATTCAAGTGTAATATGCTCTTTGGGGGTCTGCCTCTTGTTTGGCTCATGGCTCAAGCTTGTTTCACAGATTCTTTCAACCTGGATGGCATATGGACCACCCTCATGCTTCCAATCAGCTTGACCAATTAAATATTTGCCCATTAAGAAAAATTTTCATATCAGAAGTGCATATAAAATAGAATAATTCATGAACTAAATTAAAATTAAAAAAAAAGTCTCTGTCTTGCAAAAATTCAATTATGTAGGTAGATACATGCAAAAATTTATAGTTTTGCTATTGTTAGTCAGGATGTGAACTTGCAGCTCAAATACTTTTCCTTTGCCTTTGACACTAAATATCTCTAAAACTAAAGTTTAAATTGAAAACAATTTAATTCAGCATGTTCTTTTACAAATATATCATTTTTTAGATTTTTGTATAGTTTTTATGGTATGAGACGGAGAAACTTAAAGGATGTTAAATTTGTCTAACAGCAATAATGGTGGCTATTTTTTTTTTAATATAGAGAGGTACTAAAGAGTTCAATGCTTGGCATTGCTTGTCCACTAATCATGATACCATAAGAAATAAATGTATTATTTCCATAAGAGATTTTTTTTTTTAAAGCTAGGTTAATCTGTGAAAATTATAAATCTCACAAAAGCACCACACCACTTACTTCATGGTGTAAAACTCCTCGCCAAATACAAAATACAAAAACCTCCTTCCAAAAAATGTATAAAATCTCAAGATTGTGCCAAGTTACCGTAGAACCGGAGTTATACTTCTAGGTCTAGGTATATATACTTTCAGGTATCTTGTCGAAGGATCGTAACCTTCTAAATAATCATACATAGCCCTTTTTAGTCACAGTCATTATTTTAATTTACTACGGCTGAAAAGGGCTATGTGTTATTTGATGAGGAAGTAGGATCCTTCGGCAGAGTACTGTTATGAAATGCATGCTCTTGTTTATTAATTATTTTCTTTCAAAATTTAACTTTTGGCGAATTCTAATTTACTTTCGATTCTAAAACTTGTTCTCAAAATTTTATTCTGAATTCATAAAGCACCATTTCTGTATTCGGCCTTTTTGGATCTTTCCCGCCAGTTTTGATAAACCTTGGTGCAGTAATTTGTCCCGCGCTTTTGTACATGTACCGCGCATTTGTATTTCATATTCTTTAACATGGGAGAACTCTTTTTCTTTCGTCATGACCGCGTAATAACATTAAAGACGCTTATGTCTGTTTTTGGTAAATAGTTCAGTTGGCGATGCAATCTGAAGGCAGTAGGATGCGTTTAGCCGCGAGGCTTAAAATGGAACGATTATTATTGAAAAATTATAAGTAATATTAATTAAATGAATGAGTAAAGTATTTTAATAGTAAGGTGAGATGCGGTCAAATCAGGAAATTATTTGTTATTGATAATTTTGGAATGTATGATAAATTTCTGATTTCGATTCTCAATTATGCTTAATTAAATGTTATAAGTATACTGAAAGCTCTTACTCACTTATCGAGCATTATTGTAGTTATATGAAAATTGTAAATCCTGATGTAATTATATGGATTGAAAAATATCTTATTTAATAAAGAAGATTTAAAGAGTTCAAATGTCGTCATTCATCGCCCACGCCAACATGCCACTCATTCACCGCTTTCTCCATATGAGTTCGTTCCGTTGCAAGCACCATCCAACCTCAGCTAATTGGAAGTATCCGGAGTCCCAAAGTATTTCTCCGACGAAGTTGATACTTTTTCCGACCTGTTCCAGTATTGACCACCTGCATTACTTGCGCTCCTTTCCCCACTATACCTTCGTAGTTAGAAGTATGCTATCGAAAGCATATGTTGTACTGATACACACGGCCATATCAGTACAGTACCTAGATCTGAAAGTATAACTTTGGTTCTGTGGAAACTTGGTTCAAGCCATTTTGAGATTTCATAACTTTTTGGAAAGACTTTTTTTGGGGGATACTTGGCATGAAGTTTTTTACTATGAAGGGGTGTTTTTGTGAGATATACTTTTTGTAGAAATATTTATCAGCATGATTGCACAACAATGATGTAGCAGATAAATCTTAATTTATAGTCAAGCACCATTTATTTATGTTTTTCAGTTTTTGAAATCTTAAATCAAATTTATTTTCAAATTAAAAAATAAGTATATTCCTCCTATGACAACACACAAAATAGGCTATCATTAATAAAATCAGATCAGCAGTTTAGGTTGTAGTCATCAATACTGATGAAAATGGCCAAAAAATCATTTCATTTATATACATGTTATTTTATATATTCCAGAGATTGATCGTTTATTGAAATTGCTATAGCTAAAATGAAAATAAGATGGTCGGAAGTGAATATTTGATATCAATAATGACTATACAACAAGCTTGTAATGATGATAAGTAGAACATTATAAATAAAACATTATAAATAAAACAGGTACTAAATTGGTATAAAATACCCCCTTTCCCCTGTTCTATACATAAGTTAAGGAATTGAAAAAGAATGACATGTGGTAAAGATTGATGAATATAATCCCTTAACTACACCCTTAGATTAAATTTTTTTTGTGTTATAAATATATATATATATATAATAACAATAGTTTATGATATTCCAAAGATATAATATGGATTGTAACACCTAGATATAATCAAACTTCGATATTTAAGAAACTTGCTAACAAAATTAGATTGAAATGCTTTCTAATAGCTACTTCTATGGAAAAGAAAAATATGGGCAAGTAAGCACTATGACTCTCTAATTCGTAAAAAATAAAGATTCAACAATTCAGGGGAGTATAAAAATAAAATAATGTATAGCAGCTAACTAGCAAACTATGAATAAACAACAGATATCAAAGATAAGAATTTGAAAATAAATATATAAATATATATATATATATACAGGGTGTATATAAACCGATGGTCAGAACTGTAAGGAGTTATAGAACTCACTGAAACAAACAACTTTCACAATACAATGTGGGGTCGGAAAGCAACCAGCGAGCCGCGAGAGGGCACTTTCCCTGAAGTGGATGAAACGTTGTGTCAAAATGGAGAACACAGTAAATCTGCATGCTACACGTTCCAGATGGACAGAAATACCTCACTTTCCTCCAGCAGGTGCTGCCAGATTTACTGCATGTTGTACCAGCAAATCATCGAGTGATTATGTGGTTCCAGCATGACGGAGTGCCAGCACATTACACCAGGATTGTGCGGAACTACCTGGATATTGCCTTTCCAAACAGATGGATTGGTCATGGTGATTCCATCGCATGGTCTCCCAGATCTCACGATCTGTCCTGTCGGGATTTTTTTTCTTTGGGGACAGCTAAAAAGCGCCGTTTATGAGATGCCCATCGAGTCACCGGAGGACCTTGTTGCCCGAATTAGCGCCGCAGCTGTAGACATTCGTGAAATGCTAGGAATCTTCCAAAGTGCATGCGATTCACTTCGTCGCTGCTGTGATGCTTGTCTCGCAGTTGGTGGTCGTTCATTTGAGCATTTGTTCTAAATATTTTGTCAATAAATTTCTGTTATTCATCTTCACTGTATTCGTCTTCATTCCATTTTGATGCAATGTTTCATCCACTCCCAGAGAAAGCGCCCTCTCGCGGCTCTCCGATTGCTTTCCGACCCCACATTGTATTGTGAAAGTTGTTTGTTTTGGTGAGCTCTATAACCTCTTACAGTTCTGACCATTAGTTCATATACACACCCTGTATATATATATATGTATATACAGGGTGTCCAGTGCTATCAGTGCTCAATGGCTATTTCCTCAACCGTTAGTCACAGAGATATACTTCCAATTGCAAAAATATTTTAAATTTTAAAATCTATTATCTTAGAAACAGTTTAAATCAATAAATGCATTTCTGAAAGAAATATGAAATTAAAATTTTTATATTGTCCCCCAGTCCTATCAGTTATATTGAGGAAAATCATCCTCATACAATTTCATGCAAAATAAAAAAAAAATCATCCTTTTACGACCAAAATTGACCAACTTATAGGTGCTTAAAGTTGGAGCACTTTTTGTGCTGAGAAATGGGGGTTATACATAAAATAATTGGAGAGACAAATATTTTGCTGCAATTTCATTATTTTTTGCAGCAATTTTTTTTTAGATTTAATGTGCATAATTTTTTTTTTCGTCTGCAGGTATGCTGCAACTGGTCTCATTACTGGTCTATTACCGTATAAAAATTTAAATTTCATAATTTTTACAGAAATGCATGTGTTACTTAGAAAGACCCCCAGAAGATCTTAATCGATCCCTGACTATAATACTCTTCTAAATGAATTAATATTCGATAAAAAGCTTTGCTTCATTTTCGATATTATGTCACCAAATGCAATTGAAATATTATACTTTGAATACAGAATTTTAATATTTATACGGTCCCTTAGAGGTTGCCTGAAACAGGACATTTTTGTGTTCAGAAAAGCAATTTAAGTCATAGAGTTTAATGCTTCATAACTCTGTGAATTTTGTTCGTAAAAGAATGATTTTTTTTTTATTTTGCATGAAATTGTATGAGGGTGATTTTCCTAAATATAACTGGTAGCACCGGGGAGCCGTATAAAAATTTATATTTTGTTTTTCTTTTAGAAATGCATTTATTGATTTAAACTGTTTCTAAGGTAATAGATTTTAAAATTTAAAACATTTTTGCAATTGGAAGTATATCTCTGTGAACTAACGGTTGAGGTCTAACGGTTGAGGAAATAGTCATTGGACAATGATAGCACTGGACACCCTGTATATTCATATCATATCATATTAAATGATAAATAACAATGTAAGAATAAGTTAATAAAAATTTTATGAGCACTTATTTATTCTTATACAGAAAAAGGTAAATTATGTTTTATAATAAGTTAGTGGTAGAATTCTCCATTTTTTTAACTTTTTCATCTTGCTTTTCCTCTTAAAAATGTTATTAAATTTGCTGTTTTGATGTGAATAATATCTATGCCTGGGGTATCTCTAGACGAAAAAACTGAAAAGTTTGTCCGAGTTTTTACTTCACTCTGCTTACTTACTCTTAAAATATCTTCAACACTTTAAAAGATAGATATAAACAGTAAGGGACAAAAATGTTCAGTAGGGAATTACAATTCCTAATTCTTTAATTTATTTTTATAAAGTTCTTGTATTTTGTGTCTTACCAAGTTGTCTTATTTTACAGAATTGTTTTATCAAGTTGAAATATATTGAAAACTAGCCGCCTTTGGCGACCAGCCTGTTCGCTACCCTTGAAAATTCTGACCGTGGCAAATTCTAACCGTGGCACACTCGCTGGCATGACCTACCAGTAAGGTGTTGTTGTTGTTGAGACCCAGACCGTCCGACCTACCAGAAAGGTGTAAGGTAACTGTTTGGATGGCCGGGAAGTGCCACCCAATTTAGATCAGAACCCAGTGGCGGAGGCATCCACAGGGACCGTACCCTCCTTCCCCTACCACCAACCTCACGGAAGGACTTATGGACCCACATGTTTAACGTGATCGTACTCCCAGTGAACATGGCGGCAGTTTTTTGGAAGCGGCTGGAATCAAACCCGGGCCTACCGAGTGCAACTCCAGCGCGCTAACCAATGGAAGGTGTAAGGTAACTGTTTGGATGGCCACGAAGTGCCACCCAATTTAGACCGGAACTCAGTGGGGTAGGCATCCACAGGGACCGTAACCTCCTTCCCCTACCACCAACCTCTCGGAAGGACTTACGGTCCCACATGTTTAACGTGATCGTACACCGCCTGAACACGGCAGCAGTTTTGGCAGTGACAGAAATCGAACCCGGACCTACCGCGCCCTCCGTGACAATCTCCATAACCTTCTTTTTATTCACCCTATTTAGACTGGAACCCAGTGGGAGAGTCATCCACAGGGACCGTATCCACCTTCCTCTACCACCAACCTCCCGGAAGGACTTATGTACCCACATGTTTAACGTGATCGTACTCCGTATGAACACGGCAGCAGTTTTGGCAGTGGCGGTAATTGAACCCGAACCTACCGAGTGCAATTCCCGCGCGCTAACCACTGGGCTACCGCACCCTCCACGACAATCTTCATAACTTTCTTTTTATTCACCCAATTTAGACCAGAACCCAGTGGGGGAGGCATCCACAGGGACCGTACCCTCCTTCCTCTACCAACAACCTCTCGGAAGGACTTACGGACCCACATGTTTAACGTGATCGTACTCCGCGTGAACACGGCAGCAGTTTTGGCATTGGAAGGAATCAAACCCGGGTCTACCGAGTGAAATTCCCGCACGCTAACCACTGGGCTACCGCGCCCTCCGCAACAATCTCTACCTTACTTTTTATTCACCCAATTTGGACCGGAACCCAGTGGGAGAAGCATCCACAGAGACCGTACCCTCCTTCCCCTGCCACCAACCTCTCGGAAGGACTTATCGACCCATATGTTTAACGTGATCGTACTCCGCGTCAGTGGCGGGAATCGAACCCAGGCCTACCGAGTGCAATTCTCGCGCACTAACTTCCAGCACGCTAATTTAAATTTTATAATGACCATATGCTAAGCTTTTAATTCCACCATCCTCGTTCCATCGTTCAAAATATCCATAAATTAAAATATCCATTTAAAATCAAAAAATCATCCATATCGTTCCACCAATCCGTAAATATAATAATTTCAAATATATCACCACAATTCAAACCACCATAATTCAATCATTTAAATTATTTAAAATATCCATTTAAAAATATCCATTTAAAATATCATATAAATATAATAATTTCGCCCGATGTATACAACACTTATGCTAGGCTCTTAATTCATTTAAAACCGAAAGCGCAGTCTCCATGGAGACGGGGAAGGAACTACTGCTGATGGGGGGGGGGGGAAATGCCATTGAAGAACTGAGCGGATTGCCGAGAAATTTAAAATCATGACGTCTTTAAAATTGCAATCCTGAAAGCAATTTTCATTATTTCTGGACCAGATTAAACTTGTGAGAATGCCAGATATTTCAGCTTTCTAAAAATGTAAATTATTAGTCGAAATTATGAGTACTTTTCACTATGCGGGAATTTAAAAACCAAAAATCGTTTTTTTGAGCCAAAAGTGACTTTTGTTTTAAAATCTTTAAAAAATATTAGAAATCGAAATTGAGAGTTAAAATTGATATATTTTTACTTGCAATTGTCTGTTCTTTCTGGTGGTGCGATTTGTTTTTTTTCTACGATGTCCGGATCGTGGAGAAAAAAGGGCAAAAAACGGTCGAAATCGCATAAAACATTAAATAACAAAAAAGAATAATTAACATTTTAAAAATCGGTTTTCAGGTCCCCCCCCCCCCGGGTCTCCGATTGCCAAATTTCGTAGTTCTCCGATGCGCGGTCGCTGAACGTATAGTGTATAAGACAGACACACACACAGACAGACATTGCCTTTTATTATATAGATATCCTCCCTTTTTTATTGGTTATATCTTAAAAATAAAAAATGGAAATTATAAGAAGTAATTTGCAGCCCTTTGATAGCCCTACAAAGATATATACTATTTGATTTTGGATCATGTTCTTAGTTGTGAAACGATAGTGATTGTAATTCCGTTTTAGTTTAATATTTTGACCTGTTAAAGTATGTTTCCTCCTTGGTTAAATATTGGTGCACAGGCATGAAATATTTTGTTTTGTTTTAAAGAAATTAGACATTGCAGTGCACTTGGGGAATCTAAATATGTTTAATGTTTGAATAGAATTGGCAATATGAAAAAAGAGCAAAAAGAAAAAAAAAAGGTTAACAGTCACACTTAGTGTGAATATGGATAGTTCAGAAAAGTTAACTCCACTGGTAATTGGTAAGTTTAAGAAACCTAGATGTTTCAAAACTGTCAAATCTTATCATTATGATTTGAGTCATAAAGCCAGACCCAGACCGTCCGACTCGTCCAGAGGACACGAGCAACGAGTCATAAAGCTTGTATAACTTCAAAAATTTGGGAAAGAAAAAAATCAAGCATGAGTTTTTCCTAATGAATTAGAATATGCTAATGTGGATAAAGAAATTTTGACTTCTCACTCTCATGATACTGAAGCTGCAATATTGGAAATTGTATCCCAAATAAACTGTTCAGAAAATCAATCAGTAGCGGTTAGAGTGAAATGGAGTTAGATGATACAGTATCAATTGCTTCAAAAGCAGCAGCTTTGACTGCTCTCGAAGTCGTTTGACAATGTTTTGCTAATTCTGATTATTCTGAAGAACTGTAAATACATTAGAAAAAGTTATGTATACAATGAAATTCAAAAAGCAGCAGTCTTGTATTTCATAGTTTTTCAAATAAGTGAGTAAGTCTTAACAAATTGCATTGTTAAAGTTTTGAGCAAGTGAGTAAATCTTAACTGGTTCAAAGCTTTGGCAATGCAATTAGTGTAAGATTATATTTAGATAAATACAATGCAAGAATAACATCTTATATTGAGTTGAAATTGTGTTTGAAATTCCCCAGTCATTAAAGAGATATCACATCCATAGATTTAGGATCACTTATTCTAACATACACACACACACACACACACAGACATCATTTTAAAAATATTCAATTTGAGTTCAGGAATGTTGAAAACATGCTTTTTCGTTGAAAACTCTAATTTTAATTTTTGGCCCATGACAATACTTTCCCTATACATTAAATTACATATACAGGGAAAGTAATAAATGTGCAAAAATGTATGCTAACATGGTAATCGAAGGAAATGATCATGTATAACCATGACATGACTTCTGCTTTATAACAGTAAAGTCACTTCAGTCTTATAATAGTGAATTTTGTATTAAAACAGATTGTTCTGTATAAGAAAGAAATTGCTGAATTAGTCAACTTTTCAACACCGATAGACCATAGTTTCGTAGCTGTTGTCATTTTTTAATATAGAGCAAGTGATGGAATGTTAAAAGCATACAAAACTTCATCAAGCAATTTTTAAATTATTATTATTTGCAAATTTTAAAATATTTACTTCTGACTGATAACAAAGTAGAGCATTATATTAGCCTGTGTACAATATTTAAAACTTTAACCAGAAAAATTCTAAAATCTTTGCTCAATCTAGTTTTGTGTGCTCTGATTATCACCTTGTCTTCACCCTTCTGACAAGTAGAAAAAACTCATGAAACCATCGTCTAAGTGTGATTGAGTTTAACATTTTTTTGCTTATACTTGTAGAGTTCAGTATAATACTGAAGTATCAAATTTTCTTATGTATATTGCATTTATTTATGGCTATAATTGTTTCAGCTTAATACAGAATGGGTGCAGATTGAAGCTATAGATCTAACCAGTGATGGCTCTGCATGGGGATTTGGTATAACTGGAGGCCGGAGCACTGGAGTGGTTGTGAAAACAATTGTTCCTGGAAGTGTTGCAGATAAAGTGATTTTCTTTCGATTTTAGCTTCAGTAATCATAAAATAATTTCTTTTATATGTTGATAAGTAATGAATGTATGCCTGAAAACATTCTCAATTTTCTTGCTTTGGTTAACAAATGTTTGTGCTTTTTATTAGCAATAAAAATATTTTACCATAGAATTTTGATCATACCCCACCCCCAACCATATCCCTCCTTCCCAGGAAATATGACAACTTTTTGCATTTTATAAAATTTTCATTTATACATATTCTTACTAATTTAAAATATATACATACTGTCTTTCACTCATCATAACCCCAAAAATGCATGAAAAGCAAGCCTTCATCTATAACAGCTGGGAAATATTGGAGAGAGTTTTTGTAAATCATATCTGTGAAAGGGAATAGAAACCATATTCCCAAGGAAAGGGAAATATGAGATAAGTGTTCCTAAAATGCGATACTTAAACCATCCTTACTAATCATTCCTCAAACTATATGGGTGATTTTCAAATGAATTGCCTTTTTAAGCTTTACATCAGAAAAGAATTTAACTTGGATTAAAAATAAAATTATACTCTGTTATTAATTTTTTGTAATTTTTTTTTATACTAGATAAGAAGGGACAATATGGCTCCCATTAGCATTATTGTTACCAACTGCAGAAATCAAAACCTATTTAAAATAATAGTAGTACTCATGAGATGTACAGAGGACACATTAAATTTAAATTTTAAAATATTAATAATTATATTTTAAAGGAATCACTTGCATTTTTGTTAATTAAAATGTAAAACCATATTTTTTAATTCACATACAAAAGCTAATCTAGTTTGAAAGCATAAAGAGAGACTTCCTTAGGTGTGGTGTTTTGATTTGGGACATGCAAATTTATTACTTGAAAACCAAAACTAATAGAAAATAGCTAATATTTTAAAAAGATAAACACTTTAATGAGTACATTTTATTAACACTTTACAACAAAGTTGAAAAGTGTTTATGACTTTGTTCATTCTGCCTGTCTGTCTGTCTGTCTGCCCGTTAGCACGATAACTGCCGTAAAAATGACTTTATCAAAATGAAATTTTAGTATGTTTTTCAGACGGTCTGTGGGACCTATGGGAATATAAATAAATAATATCACCCAATTAGTTTTTTATTGAGCCCGGGTTGAAAAAATTAAATACATTGCACCCTACGGGACCTAATTTTTCAAACATTTTTTAAGTAAACTTAAAATTCACGAATTGCTTTGAAATTTTTAGGAAATATTCACATTATCCCATAGAATATATAAAAAAAATTCAGTAAAATATGTTAAGTAGTTTTTTAATTAAAAATTATTTAATATGGGGAAAAAAACAAATTCAATTAAATTCTGAGTTTGGGATATCCTCCAGAAAGAAAAGAGAGATATATTATATAATAAATATCTTTCCAAGTGTTTAATCATGTTGCATATAAGAGAGGCTTCACATTTTAAAATAAATTTGGTGGATAACAATTTTTAATTTTTTTTAAATTTTATATAACTCTTCATGATATACTTATTTGATGGCATTTTTAATGCACTTTCCTACGTCCTAGAGAGTTAAAATTTGGTACACAGCTTAAATTTGTTGAACATTTTATTCGACAAAAATTTGATGGATCTTTAAATATAGATCATACATTTTTTTTTCGAAATGGCCTGCAAATAATCCCCGATCACTTGTATAAATCATTCTTGTAATATTGTTAAAAATTCTGATGTGGACAGCACATGTCTTTCCCTGCAGACTCATATTTATTCTCTTTATTTCTTCAGTAATAATTTGAGTTTATCTGCACAAAATAACAACCATAAGTATTTTAAATGGCATTGAATTTACACGTTAAACTGAAATTTGGTTCTCATTTGATAGCTGAACTTATTGTCAAAGGTGGCGTAGCGAAAACGCAAAAAAACTAGAATATCTCAAGAACGGCTAGTCCTAGAATAATGGGGTTAGTCTTATTCTTTTTGTTGTCAAAAATCACGTATAAAATAGGAATTTAATTGATATAATTGAGCACATGTAGTCATTTATTTTTATATATAACGATTTTTGTGGGCCATTTCGCAAAAATAGCCCGTTCCTTTTTCTCGAATCGTACTAGAATAACCTACAAATGATTTATTTACAAAATTTTGTTAAATTTGGTATATAAATCACTTGTAGGTTATTGAAATATCATGCACCAAATTTTGTTAAATTTGTTCCATTAGTTTTTAGCTAGAGTGGATAAAGGCAATTTCTGCGGCCATTTCGCAAAGAAGGCAGATTCTTTTATTACGAATCGTACTATAATCTAATGAACATAAGGATTTCCCGCAACAAACATACCTACCAAATTGTATGAAGTTCGGTCCATTAGTTTTTTAATTAGAGTGGATGTAATATCCATACAGACACACAGAAACATACACAGATACACCCTTACACACACAGACGTCTTCCTATAAATAGTTTTTTCGTGTTCTAAAAGTCCCAAAACGTGTAGATCCTTTGAAAATTCGAGTTCCGATCTTCGGCACGATTCCAGTACTTTGAGTACATACACATACACACATATATTATCTGTGCATCTGTGTATTATCTGTGTATCTAAATTCCGTGCCTATGCAATTACAATAGTTGTGATTTTAAATGATCCCTAAACTTTTATTATTTCTTCAACGAAGCCTAATTTTAACATATGCAGAATGCAAATAACTCAAGCGATTGTAAGATGAATTACATAAGAATTGCTGAATTTTTTTCTCACAAAATTATTTAGCTCTGGAGTCTGGAATACAAGTTATATGAATGAAATATTCATTGATTTTGCATAAAGCATCAGATGATTTATATTTCGATACAGTTTTAAATATTTAAGTATAATAAATTACTGTAATACTGTGATAATGTAAAAGATATCACCACTGAATGTATCGCATTTTAGAAATTTTTAAATGAAATTACATTTCAGTTGGAAAGTGTTTCATAATCAATGCTTATGCATGATTGATCTTTCTTGTCAATTATAAGCTAATGTACCAATATATGTTCTATGAGTATAAAGAAAATAATTTTATTAGCATGAAATATGGGTTCAAAGATTGGGACATCAAACAGGCTTTCATTTTGAAAATCACCCATATACTGTTTTGCTTCAGAATGGATTTAGCGAGAACATTTGTTGATCTCAAATTGTTCATTATAACCATACCCTACTGTATAATTTCTGTTTAGCCTTTTATTTCTCTCTTACATTGCTAGTTTTTTTTGTTTAAATATTTTTATATCAGATATGACACAAACATATATGTGCCTCAGCTGCCTAACAATTCTATCTTCAGAGTTTTAAATAACAGTACTAATACCTTGCACCATAGGATATTTTTGAGTGTTACAATTCATGAATATGCAACCTGTAAATTCCCAGTTGGACTGTGCTTGGCAGTCAGGTGCTACAATACCATCCAATTAAGTTAGAATGGAAATTTGTCAAAAATAATTGCAAATATTAAAAGAACTTTAAAATAAATAAAAGTTTTTTCTAGAACACATGATGAAAATTACATTAGATTTACCTGCGTGTGTTCAGGCGTAGAATGTCCTTCATCAGAGGCATATGACATAAGTGATCCAGCCACCATTTTATATACAGCCAACACACAAGCTAAATTTACATATTGCAAATAGCCGATGAACAAAAAGTAAATTCATACAAAGTGAAAAGTTTATGCCTGAAAGCGCTCAGTCAAATCTGATGTAATTTATGTCCTATGTGCTGAAATTAAACTTTTTTATTTAAAGTTCTTTTAATATTTTAATCCTGGATGTGTCACTGTTTTAGTCAATAAATACAAATATATCCATGTATTGCTAAATGCTCAAATAAAATAAACTACATAAAAGTTACGGCTTTTCATGAAAAAAATTTGGGTCTTAAACTTGGGTCCAAACTGGTAGAATTTTTAGGCTTATCTTTTCTTTTACTCAGGCCATCAAACTTTAAAAATTACATAGTTGAGAATTTATGCTAGATCTGTTGGCAACTTGTAAAAAATTTAAAATGTAAACAGATTATGTACACTTTTCTGGCATCCTATAGCATGAATCAACTGTTTTTTAGTGTGTCTGTATTATGTATATGTCTGTCCGTGTAATGCATTCAATTGCATCTTATTTGTTCGTAAAAATTTTTATTTGTAAAATTCTACAGTTGACTTAGGTTACTTATGTGTTATCTTGATGCTAATTACAAACAAATAAAAGAAATAAAACTGTCATTTTTTTTAATGAATCTCAAAAACTGAAAAACCAAATGAGAGAACAAATTTACTTCGTTATTTTATTTCTAACTAGAAAATGTGCCTGGTATTGTCAGCGATTTAAAATGCAAAACTTACACCGGAACAAACACAATTTCTCAAAAAAGAAACAATACTTTTAAAATATACCTGCTTATAGCAAAAAATAAATAACTTGCTGTGTGGGCAGAATATGCCCAAAATTGAGTATATCAGGCATATGCTATCTGGGTGCACGGCCTTTGTTAGCTCATGTTTAAAACTGAGCTCTAGAATAATTAGAAGCTGATATTAAAAATTATTAAACTAATATAAGAGTATTTTAAGTTGCTTTTATCGAGGAAACAAATTAGTGCTATAATTAATTCAGAATGCAAAAAAAATGAAAGGTTCCTTTATACAAGAAGTATAATTCAAAATATTAAATGCTTTTTTGGTGAGTTTTGCCCAGATTTATGTCATTTTTTTAATATAATAATTATAATGATAATATAATACCAAATTAATAAAAATGCAACAAAATTTAAATTCCATAAGTTAGAATTTTGCATTTTGGACCCTGGTTACTGTTGTGATAGCTTTCAAAGTTTAGACAAAGTCTGTGATATTGTTCGAACATGCGAAAGAAAGTGTTTACATTTGAGCAAAATCATTTGCTCAATAAATGGTTAAAAATGGTGAAATTTCAACTGAATTTCAGCTTTAAATGTTCATACCTATTAAACTAATGTTAATTTTAAGAAACTCTGCAAGGTCTGTCATCTCAGGAGTTTAGCTAACCATGTACTAAAATTTGTGGTTATTCGAAGCTTTGATTCTCTACACCAGAATATACACAGACAGACATCTTTTATTATGCAAGATTATTGAGTATAATATGATTACAACAGCTTTTACTATGCTGGGATACAACATTCAGTTTCGTAATTAGACTTTTAGCACCATGGATCAAATAATTTCAAGGCACCCACTTCTCGTTTTGTGCTCTGTAGCAATGGTTGTTTCCTATGTATACTGCAGTTATGCTATAACATGGAGTGAGATATTTCCCTCGACAGTTGCATTATATCAAGCCTTTACTGTATCTTATATTTTAAAATATTTTCTTGTTCTGTTGTTCTGTGCTAAATAAAACTAACCTTATTATAATTAATATAAATAACAAATATAGAAACATTTGTTTAAGTGTGTGGAAAGACCTATGCTGCTCACAGCATATTTTTTGCTTTGCAACTTTTGCCATATTTCGAATGGAGAAATGTATTTTGCATATCTTCAGCCATCATTTATAGATTACACAGTTAAAATAAACTAGTGAAAAAACATCAAATTTGACAATAGTACAGTATGGGATCTATTATCCAGAATGCTTGGGACTTTGGACTTTCTGGATAAGGGTATTTTTCTTAATTTAGAAAATATTTTACTAAAATCTATTGGAATATTCTACAATGTTGAAGTAGAAAATGTTATTCAATGTTTAGGCATAAATGTATTACTTAAAGCTTTATTTTGCAATGAAAAAGTATATTTAATTAAATAAAATTATATATTATTAAAAATATATAATATGTAAATTATAATTGATCTAGTTGTTAAGAAAAATTATGAAAAAGGGTCAAAATATGAAAGAAGTTGACAGAGTACAATTTTGCACTAAAGATAATGACATTTATTTATTTTTAATAGAAGTATAACATCATATTTATAAATGGGAATAAATACATCAAGTATTAATATATCCTGTCAAAAGACTGCATTTTAAGTGCCTAAATCTTTGCTTTAATACATTTTTCTGGAAAATAATTCTTCATTTCATTAACTACATGTTTGAAAAATAATTTTCCCACATAAAACATAAAATGCTTAATAAAATCTTAGTTGATGCAAATAGATTGTAAAAATTGAAAATGTCTTTACAGTAAAACAAAATATAATGAGGGTCATATACAAGTGCTGATTTTTATGATATTTCCAGGGATTTTTTTCCAAATTGCCAACAAATACATAAAATACATTAAAAACTTATCAGCATATCAATTTAAATTTTTGAACTAAATGTAAGCCATGGTTGCCAAATGCGCTATTTTCATTAAAAAAAAGGGAGTGTGTGTGTGTGGGGGGGGTGTTCTTCAACACTTCAAACACCAAGAGACTTGCATATTTTCCTGAAAATTGGCAGAAAATGTACAAATTGGATCTCATAATGCACTGTCTGAAGAAGTCAAAAGGAGATCAATTTTAAATTATGTTTTACATCCGCTAATTTATTTTCTCGATATTTTGAACAAGGATAACTTAAATAAATTTCAGAAATCAGGATTCTAAACTGCTTTTCTAAACATTTGATAAAAAGAAGAAAAAAAATATTGAACCTAAATTGTATTGCACAAATGTGGGAATAACACATTAGTTATTAGTTATTAGTTAATGAATTATGCGGGCTTAAATTACCATTGTTGTGTGGTATAACTTCACATGTGACTAAATTTTTGACGGCTGATGGCAATTTTCTGTAAGAAAATATAGAAATTCCATAATTCGTATTATGAGGACATTTTCCATAGAAACTATGAAAAAATCAGTAGTAAATGATATTTTTAATTATTTGGCGAGATTAAAAAAAATCTCATTTGACCAGTTTTTGGCAAAAAAATGCTTGTTGGTACAAAGTTTATCAAAGTGGGAAAGTGGTGAAAGTTGGAAAATATCCTATAGAATTAATAAGTTGGAGGTTAGAGACTATTTTCTATAGATTACTATAGTAAAAATAAAACTAGCAACTTGAGGATAAAATCCTGTTAAGGATGGGAAAGAGGTCTCGGCCTTTAGTGCATGTATTTTTGCACAAATCTGAATGATAAATTATCCACCAACGAATGTAATTCATGAAAAGAAACAATGTGATTATGTAGTTCAAATATGATTTCATTTATTTGATTTCAGTTGGAATTAGCAGCTAAGTAGTTGAAAATTTTAAGAACTAAATTCTCTTCATTGTAACACAAATTTTTCTGATCGCTGAGTAAAGTCATTTTTTTTTCACAAAAAAATATCGGGATGTTGAGATTAACTTCTGAAAGTAATGGCTTTCAAATTAGATTGCTTTGAATGATTATAGAAATGCAAAAAAATAATATACATATATATATATATATATATATATATATATATATATATATCGTATATATATAATATAATATATATTAGCATATCTTTTTACTGTAGCAGTTAACTTTTAAATACTTGAACATCACAACTTTTGTACCAGTAATTAAAGTAATTTTTTTTTTACAACTAATTTAACTTTGGGTGCACAAAATATGGGGAATTTAAAATAAACCAGAGAAATTTTTATGCTTTAGGAATTTTATATGCTAATTTCTGTAGTCTCTGATTTGATAATTTTTTATTTGCCTTTATCAAATTAATCAATTTCTGTAGTTTTATTATTATTATTATTATTATTAAGGATGGTAAACTTAAATAGGTGATGAATTTTTGTGGAACGGAATAACATAAACGCTATATCCAATTAAAAGTTAATTTGAACATGGTTTTGGTACTGCAAATTATAGTAATATTATAGTAGATTGATTTTTGTACCTTATGTAACTTGTATTTTATTATAATAAAATTTGAAGTATATAAAATATAAGATATTATTAATAAATTAGAGAAATTTTTCAAGGAATCAATGAGTTATCAGGGAATTTTATATACGAATTTATGTAGTCTGTTTGTCATTTTTTATTTGCTTTTATCAATTCATTTTGTCTTTTTTTTTCTTTAGGATGGTAGACTTCAAATAGGTGATCACATAATTCAAATTGGCGAGATAAATCTTCGTGGAATGGGGTCTGAACAAGTAGCAATGGTGCTTCGCCAGTGTGGTTCTCAAGTTCATTTGATTGTTGCAAGGCCTGTCGAACCAACTTCTCCTGAAGAAAATCTTATACAAAGTGCTTCTGCAATCATCCCAACACGTGTTTTGAATGAACCGGAAGAACTGGAGCAACAGCTAAACATTTACCAGCCTGGTTCAAATGGCTTCCCGGATCCGTTGTTGCAAGATGTGTATTGTAATGATTCAACAAGTTTAGTAAATGTAATTAATCCTAATTTATTTCTTCCTTAGTTTGATTGTAACAGTGCCAAGGTTGGGAATCTCAAATACTTTTCAAAAACAAAACTCATATTTTGTAATTTATAACTAATCATATTTTCAAAAGTATTCAAAAGTATTTAGCATTTTGTTAAATTTATAAAGTATTTTCAAGTAAAATAAAAATAAAATATATGGTAAAAATTGGCATAAATCCCCTTGATTTTTTTTTTTTTTTTAAGTAAATAAATAATCTAAAAGTAAAATTTATTTCTTATATGTAAAATAACTTGGATAGCAGCTTGGATCTGTTAAAACTATTTAAATGTTTAAAAACTAATTTTTCCTTACCATTGTCATTAAAATCCAACTATATTAATCTTACTTTCATCTATTAGATATGCAAGCTAAAAATGGCTTTTAGTTAAATTTCATATGTTGAAAAAAATTTAATTGATCTTGTTAACATTTTAAAAATTTTAATGCATTTGGTATTTTTCTTTTGAAGATATATATTTTATATTTAAAATAATCTAATTTTAATGTATTTAATATTAATAATTTAGTATTTAAAATAAAACTTATGTAGCTTTTTAAAATTGCTTGTTTTTTTTATTTTTTATTTAATTTTTATTTTAATAGTTTTTTTCAAATTGCTATTTGTTATACCAAGTTTTTTGACAAAGTAGCTCATTCAGATTTCAAAACAACTTCATTTCTTTTATTTTTTTTTTTATATAATACATATTTTCATAGTTTTTCTTTCACAAATATTTCTACAATAATTTCTGTGTTAGTTTTATGAAGTTAGTTTTTGATCTTGTTTATATAGTTTCAGAAATCGATAAGTTCTCTATTTATTTTATCATAAAGCACTTAAGTCCATGGTCTTATTCAATGACAAAGTGTTTTGAATCCTTTTGCTGCCTGCTCTTTTTCCTTCCTCCTAGGTTTTTATTTTTATCTTTTCTATTTTACGTTTGGTTGTGATTTTTCTCTCAAGTCATGTGATATAACTATTTATTAGCTAAATAAAATACACTTTCTGTGTAAGGATAAAGAAAACTTGAGCAACGTATACAGGGTGTCCCAAAAAGATTGAAATGCACTTTAATTTGTTACCTGTTGGAGATAAGTGGGCAATGTAAATTGCAAAAAAGTTGAAAGTAAGGTAGAAAATAAAACTACATTAATGAAATAGTCCTCCCATTATTTTTCAAAATGTTACATGTTTTAAATTTTTATACAACCCCCTTAAACAAATTTGGTCAATCAGAAAATTTCAATTTTTAATACAATAAGATCATTAAAAAAAACCCGCATATTTGTATTTTTAAAATCAACTGAATTATGATAAAGGAAAAAATCTGACTTATGCCACTTTTCCATACCATATGAAAGGCTTTTTCATCAGTGAAAATAGGGATCATAAACAAATTGACGATGGAAATTGTTTAGATCAAAACTATGTTAATATGTGTCAAAATTTTTTATCACAAATGCATATAAATAAAGCATTACACAGACAGAGATCATATAAAGCAATGGTACTCACTGCACAGTTGGGTATCCTATGTATTTTCATCCAGTTTTATCTTTTTTGTGATATGTCGCAAATTTACATTTCTGATTTTATATATGGTCCCCATTCACAATGTTCAATTTTCAATTAAATATAACTCGCTCAATTTTAAAGATACAGATATGCAGTTTTTTTAATGATCTTGTTGCATTAAAAATAAAAATTTTCTGATTGACCCAATTTGTCTAAGGGGGTTGTATAAAAATTTAAAAAGTGTAACTTTTTGAAAATTAATGGGAGGACTATTTCATTAACATAGTCTTATTTCCTTCCTTACTTTCAACATTTTTGCAATTTACATTGCCCACTTATCTCCAACAGGTAAGGAATTAAAGCATGTTTCAATCCTTTTGGAACACCCTGTATAAGCACAAATGCAATAATAATGCAGTATACAGCTGTTTCGAGATACATTGGATCCCCTTCGTCAGTGCAAGAGAACCAACAAACTTGGAGTCCAAAAGAGGAATGGGTTCAAAGGAAGATACAGAGGATTTTATATCCAAGACCTGGATTAAGAGAGAACCAAACAGAAAGCAGCTTGAAGAACAGTCAAGATAATAGAAAATGAGAAACAATAACGAGAGATTGGCATGCTTCAAGACACAAAAGTGATATCCCAACAAGACGAGTCAAGTCCGAACAAGAATAAATGAGACAAGCAATATGATACAAAAAGCCCAAAGGAATAGAATAAGGAAAAGGGGGAGGGAGGATTTTACTATTCACTCTGCCAGACGGTGTACAAAAAAGGAGTACTGGACAAGTCATGAACTAAATTACTAGAATTTTTCTGGATATGGTAAGCTGCAACAAAGTCAAGATCATAGATTGACGTACATTTTTGTATAATCCTTGCTGAAGAGAACTCAAAATGGGGGTCAAATTGGTAGCAATGTTGAACAATTGAAGATTTATTAAATTCCCGTTTTTTGACATAGTTTTCATGTTCTTTAATACGAAATTTTAAAACAAGTTTAGTTTGACAAATATAAAAAAAACCACACTGGCAAGAAATACTGTAAATGCCCCAAATATTAGACATTTCTAAAGGATTTTGAAGATTAGAAAATCTGAGTTTATTACAAGGTTTAAATGTAATATTGAATTTGAATTTAAGGAGTTTGGCAATCTGCTGACTGATTTTTGGAAAATATGGTAAAATGATACTGTTACTGAAATCTTTTTCAGAAGTTAGTTTGGAGGAAGGTTTAGAAAACTTTTGAATTGCACGATCAATAACTTTGGGAGAAAAACCGTGATTGACAGCAACAGCTTTTAAATAATTGATCTCAGAACTAAGCAAATCCATAGTAGAACAAACATTCAAAGCACAGTGGACAAACATATTGAAAGCAGAATTTTCTGGTTAGGTGGATGGCAGAAATTTTTATGAGGCGGTAGAGAGACCAAACAGATTTGTGAATTACCTTAGTGAGAATTTCATCATCATTACGAATGACAAAGACATAAAAAAATGCAAGACGATTGTTCTTTTCCATGTCATAGGTAAACGGAATGCCCCATAATTTGTATGGGTAGCCCTGATCCCTTAAAGAACTCCCACCCCCTGCATATGCAATCCTCTTGAATGTTATATAAAAGTTGCATATCTTGTTTTCAGTTTTTGCAAATTACCAAAGCAACATTGTAGTTATTAAGTAAACAAAAAACTTAAATGATCTATAGTTTTGTTTAAGAATAGCTTTTTTCTACGTAAACATCTTGTTAGAAAAGAAATCTACTGTGGCTTCCAGCCTAATGGAGCTGAAATGGTTTAGCATGAATAGCATTTTGTAAAATAAAATGTCAGTTCAAAAGGTTTATTTGATTTTTTCAGACTTATTTGTTTCATTTATGGGCTTTCAAAGCACTATAAATTGCTCACTAACTGTTTATAGCTAGCTAACATTTTTAGTTTTTATCCTGTTTTTATCTGGATACTCCAACCATAAACTTTGCATTAAAATATCATATTATTTTACTAACTTGTTTGGTGGTATATAAATTAAACTTATATATCTGACAAGATTTTGGATTCAAGTTAATCTATAAACTTTCCTGATGGCACATAAATACATACTTGAATATGTATATTTCCATCTATTTTTTTCAAGCCTCTCATCAATCATTAAACATCTTTACAATCCCCAAGTTCATTGAACTTCCTAAATTTTTTTAAAACAAAACATCTCGTGCTTGTGCACCGATATTTCACCAAATAGTACACATTGAACTGCAACACTCGTGACATTTAAATATTGCAGTTTTCCTACCCATTGGAAAATGCATGTGAAAATACTAAAATATCGAAATTATAACCATGACCACCTTTTCGTTATATAAATTAAACTTGTACAATATATCTGAGGTGGTACATAAATACGTACTTGAATACATATATTTTCATCTATTCTGTTCATACTTCACCAGTCATTAAACATCTTTAAAACCCTCAAGTTTATTTAACCTCCTGATTTTTTTAAACAGTTTAAAATATTTCGTCCTGATACATTAATATTTCTCCAAGGAGTAAGTAAACAGATTGGATTGCAACAATGATGGCATTTTAAATATTACAACTTCCCCAGTTATTGGAAATCAAGGTTAAAATACTAAAATATCAAAATTATAACCACTATAGAATAACCACGAAGAGCTTGATCCAAATTCAATTATATACACTTGTACAACTTTCAAAGTGATACAAATTCTTGCCAATTGTTCATAGCTAGCACTTTTAGTTTTAGAGATATAAATGTTACAAACTCAAAATACATAAAAACTTTACAAAGCAATTAGTCGAAAACTATAGGAGCTTTTTTTAAAAAAAAATATAGATCTAGAAACTAAATTTCCAAATGCATGTTTTTGTTGCTTACTATTTATATCTATCTTTTATAGTTTCAAGATATTTCGAGTAAAAGTAAGGAAAAAGAAAACTTGTTCGAACAGATACTTTTTAATTTTTTTTCTAGAAAAAAAAGAGCTTTATTGGAAATCCAAATATATACACTTGTAGGATCTTCAAAGAGCTACAAATTTCTGCTTATTGTTCATAGGTTTTAATTGAGATATAAGCATTACAAACTTGAGAAACAGGAAATTTTCAATCTTCTTCAAATTGATAAGATGATTACTCTATGTAAGCCTTTTTAAAATATATATATATAGATTTAGAAACTGAATTTCGTAATGTACATATTTTTGTTGCTTACTATTTATATCTATCTCTTGTAGTTTCAATTATGTTTTGAGTGAAAATAAGAAAAATGAAAAAAAAAAAAAAAAAATCCTCTCCCTAACAGATACTTTTAATTTTTTTAAAATGAAAGTTTAAAATATTAAAGTTATTTTTATATATTCATAATCTGAACCATATTTCTGACAAAACAAGAACATTTTTTTACATTTTTATCAATTGGGTTCAGAGGTATAAGCGTACAAAATGTTTACATTTTTTATAACGTTCCGATTTCTGCCACAGATGTCCCAATCATAGATGTTATTCACATCAATAGATGATATGGGAAAAATGAAAGGGTGTAAATCATGTTCAAACACCAAAAAGTTAAGATACATTGAAAATGAGATAATTTTCGAGCTTAACAATTAAAATTTGCATAGGCATCAATTCATTTATATATTTCATTTAAAACACTTTAAAAGAATTATAATTTTAAAATTAAGCTAATTATTTAGAGTTTCAAGTATGATTAAAAGTTATATAATCTATATATCATTACGAATAATGGTTCATAATGAGTGAGCAATTCTTTGTCTTTTTCAAAATCTTCCCCACATTTAATTTTTGGATTTAGCTAGACTCCCGTTGTATGGAAACCCAACAAAAAATAAATCGGGGACTGTCTTTGTATGTAAGTAATTACTTGTCAGATGGTCAGCATTATACACTGCACAATCAGGAACTCTGAATAACTGCTTCAGATAAAGATTGGCTGTTGGAATATTGGAGGGGAGGGGTCAGACCACCTTGGAACATTATTGGGGGGGGGGCTTGAGTCCTATGGGCTCATATAACTCTATGCCTATGCTGATGAGTAAATAAGTTGAAAATGTATAAATGGGTGATTTTCAAAATGACCGCCTGTTTGATGTCCCAATCTTTGAACCCATATTTCATGCTAATAAAATTATTTTTTTGTACTTTTAGAACATATATTGGTACCATTATTTTATAATTAATAAAATGTACTCATTAAAGTGTTTATGTTTTAAAAATATTAGCTATTTCCTATTATTTTTAGTTTTGAAGTAATAAATTTGCATGTTCCAACTCCAAACACCACACTTAAAGAAGTCTCATTTTATGCTTTCAAACTAGATTTGCTTTTGTATATGAATTAAAAAATATGGTTTTACATTTTCATTAACAAAATTGCAAGTGATTCCTTTAAAATATAATCTTCTTAAATAATAAAAGGCAATGTCTGTGTGTGTGTGTGTGTGTCTGTCTGTCTGTCTGTCTGTCTGTCTGTCTTATACACTATACGTTTCGCGACCGCGCGTCGGAGAGCTACGAAATTTGGCAATCGGAGACCCGGGGGGGAGGGAAGGGGACACATGAAAACCGATTTTTAAAATTTTAATTATTTTTTTATTTATTTAATGTTTTATGCGATTTCGACCGTTTTTTGCCCTTTTTGCCCTTTTTTCTCCACGATCCAGACATCGTAGAAAAAAATAAATCACCCCATCGGAAAGAGCAGAGAATTTCGAGTAAAAATATATGAATTTCAAATCTGAATTTCGATTTCTAATATTTTTTAAAGATTTTAAAACAAAACTCACTTTTGGCTCAAAAAATCAATTTTTTGTTTTTAAATTCTCGCATCGTGAAAAGTACTCATAATTTCGACTAATAATTTACATTTTTAGAAAGCTGAAATATTTGGCATTCTTACAAGTCTAATGTGGTCCAGAAATAATGAAAATTGCCTTCAGGATGGCAATTTTAAAGACGCCATGATTTTAAATTTCTCGGCGTTCCGTTCGTTTCTCCGCCGCTGAAGCAGGGAAAGTGGTGGGTGGGGACGTCAAGGTGGAGGTGACGTCACGGTTCGGAATAGAGGGCCTTTGCTCTATATAAATTATTATATTTATATTTTAAATGATGGGACGATCTGGATTTTTTAAATGTATATTTTAACTTTTGGATATTTTAAATGGATATTTTAATTTTATGGATATTTTAAATGATAGAACAATGAAACAATGGAATGAGGATGATGGAATTAAGCATATGGTCATTTTAAATTGCAAATTAGCGCGCGGGAAGTTAGCGGTAGGCCCGGGTTCGATTCCCGCCACTGCCAAAACTGCCGCCGTGTTTACGTGGAATACGATCACGTTAAATATGTGGGTCCGTAAGTCCTTCCGAGAGGTTGGTGGTAGGGGAAGGAGGATACGGCCCCTGTGGATGCCTCCCCCACTGGGTTCCCGTCTAAATTGGGTGAATATGTAGAAAGTTATGGAGATTGTCGCGGAGGGCGCGGCAGCCCAGTGGTTAGCGCGCGGGAATTGCACTCAGTAGGCCCGGGTTCGATTCCCGCCACTGCCAAAACTTACGCCACGTTCACGCAGAGTACGATCACGTTAAACATGTGGGTTCGTGAGTCCTTCTGAGAGGTTGGTCTTAGGGGAAGGAGGGTACGGTCTAAATTGGGTGAATAAAAAGAAAGTTATGGAGATTGTCGCGGAGGGCGAAGTAGCCCAGTGGTTAGCGCGCGGGAATTGCACGCGGTAGGCCCGGGTTCGATTTCCGCCACTGACATGGAGTACGATCACGTTAAACATATGGGTCCGTATGTTTTTCCGAGAGGTTGGTGGTAGGGGAAGGAGGGTACGTTCCCTGTGGATGCCTCCCCCACTGGGTTCCGGTCTAAATTGGGTGGCACATCCTGGCCGTCCAACCAGTTACCAGGCCCGGGTTCGATTCCCAAAATTGCCGCCGTGTTTACGCGGAGTACGATCACGTTAAACATGTGGGTCTGTAAGTCCTTCCGAGAGGTTGGTGGTAGGGGAAGAAGGGTACGGTCCCTGTGGATGCTTCTCCCACTTGGTTCCGGTCTAAATTGGGTGAATAAAAAGAAAGTTATGAAGAATATCGCGGAGGGTGAAATACCCCAGTGGTTAGTGCGCGGGATTTGCACTTGGTAGGCCCGGGTTCGATTCCCAAAATTGCCGAATAAAAATAAAGTTATGGAGATTGTCGCGGATGGCACGGTAGCCCAGTGGTTAGCGCGCGGGAATTTCACTCGGTAGGCCCGGGTTCGATTCCCGCCATTGCCAAAACTGCAGCCGTGTTCACGCGGAGTACGATCACGTTAAACGTGTGGGACTGCAAGTCCTTCCGAGAGGTTTGTGGTAGGGGAAGGAGGGTACGGTCTCTTTGGATGCCTCCCCCATTGGGTTCCGGTCTAAATTGTGTGGCACTTCCTGGCCTTCCAAGCAGTTACCTTACACCTTTCTGGTAGGTCGCGCCAACGAGTTTGCCACGGTCAGAATTTTCAAGGGTAGCGAACAGGCTGGTCGCCAAAGGCGGCTAGTAAATAATAAAAGGCAATGTCTGTGTGTGTGTGTGTGTGTGTGTCTGTCTGTCTTATACACTATACGTTTCGCGACCGCGCGTCGGAGAGCTACGAAATTTGGCAATCGGAGACCTGGGGGGGAGGGAAGGGGACACGTGAAAACCGATTTTCAAAATTCTAATTATTTTTTTATTTATTTAATGTTTTATGCGATTTCGACCTTTTTTTGCCCTTTTTGCCCTTTTTTCTCCACGATCCAGACGTCGTAGAAAAAAACAACTCACACCATCGGAAAGAGCAGACAATTACGAGTAAAAATATATCAATTTCAAATCTCCATTTCGATTTCTAATATTTTTTAAAGATTTTAAAACAAAAGTCACTTTTGGCTCAAAAAAACGATTTTTGGTTTTTAAATTCTCGCATAGTAAAAAGTACTCATAATTTCGACTAATAATTTACATTTTTAGAAAGCTGAAATATCTGGCATTCTTACAAGTCTAATCTGGTCCAGAAATAATGAAAATTGCCTTCAGGATCGCAATTTTAAAGACGTCATGATTTTAAATTTCTCGGCGTTCCGTTCGTTTCTCTCCCGCTGAAGCAGGGAAGGTGGTGGGTGGGGACGTCAAGGTGGAGGTGACGTCACGGTTCTGAATAGAGCGCCTTTGCTCTATATAAATTATTATATTTATATTTTAAATGATGGGACGATCTGGATTTTTTAAATGTATATTTTAACTTTTGGATATTTTAAATGGATATTTTAATTTTATGGATATTTTAAATGATGGAACAATGAAACAATGGAATGAGGATGATGGAATTAAGCATATGGTCATTTTAAATTGCAAATTAGCGCGCGGGAAGTTAGCGGTAGGCCCGGGTTCGATTCCCGCCACTGCCAAAACTGCCGCCGTGTTTACGTGGAATACGATCACGTTAAATATGTGGGTCCGTAAGTCCTTCCGAGAGGTTGGTGGTAGGGGAAGGAGGATACGGCCCCTGTGGATGCCTCCCCCACTGGGTTCCCGTCTAAATTGGGTGAATATGTAGAAAGTTATGGAGATTGTCGCGGAGGGCGCGGCAGCCCAGTGGTTAGCGCGCGGGAATTGCACTCAGTAGGCCCGGGTTCGATTCCCGCCACTGCCAAAACTTACGCCACGTTCACGCAGAGTACGATCACGTTAAACATGTGGGTTCGTGAGTCCTTCCGAGAGGTTGGTGGTAGGGGAAGGAGGGTACGGTCTAAATTGGGTGAATAAAAAGAAAGTTATGGAGATTGTCGCGGAGGACGAAGTAGCCCAGTGGTTAGCGCGCGGGAATTGCACGCGGTAGGCCCGGGTTCGATTTCCGCCACTGACATGGAGTACGATCACGTTAAACATATGGGTCCGTATGTTTTTCCGAGAGGTTGGTGGTAGGGGAAGGAGGGTACGTTCCCTGTGGATGCCTCCCCCACTGGGTTCCGGTCTAAATTGGGTGGCACATCCTGGCCGTCCAACCAGTTACCAGGCCCGGGTTCGATTCCCAAAATTGCCGCCGTGTTTACGCGGAGTACGAGCACGTTAAACATATGGGTCCGTGAGTCCTTCCGAGAAGTTGGTGGTATTGGAAGGAGGGTACGGTCTAAATTGGATGAATAAAAAGAAAGTTATGGAGATTGTCGCGTAGGGCAAAGTAGCCCAATGGTTAGCGCGCGGAAATTGCACTCGGTAGGCCCGGGTTCGATTCCCAAAATTGCCGCCGTGTTTACGCGGAGTACGATCACGTTAAACATGTGGGTCTGTAAGTCCTTCCGAGAGGTTGGTGGTAGGGGAAGAAGGGTACGGTCCCTGTGGATGCTTCTCCCACTTGGTTCCGGTCTAAATTGGGTGAATAAAAAGAAAGTTATGAAGAATATCGTGGAGGGTGAAGTACCCCAGTGGTTAGTGCGCGGGATTTGCACTTGGTAGGCCCGGGTTCGATTCCCAAAATTGCCGAATAAAAATAAAGTTATGGAGATTGTCGCGGATGGCACGGTAGCCCAGTGGTTAGCGCGCGGGAATTTCACTCGGTAGGCCCGGGTTCGATTCCCGCCATTGCCAAAACTGCAGCCGTGTTCACGCGGAGTACGATCACGTTAAACGTGTGGGACTGCAAGTCCTTCCGAGAGGTTTGTGGTAGGGGAAGGAGGGTACGGTCTCTTTGGATGCCTCCCCCATTGGGTTCCGGTCTAAATTGTGTGGCACTTCCTGGCCTTCCAAGCAGTTACCTTACACCTTTCTGGTAGGTCGCGCCAACGAGTTTGCCACGGTCAGAATTTTCAAGGGTAGCGAACAGGCTGGTCGCCAAAGGCGGCTAGTTATTAATATTTTAAAATTTTAATTTAATATGTGTCCCCTGTACATCTCATGAGTGTTACCTCAGGAGTGTTATTACTATTATTTTAAATAGGTTTTGACTTCTGCAGTTGGTAACAAAGCTAATGGAAGCCATATTGTTCCTTCTAGTATAAAAAAATATTACAAAAAATTAATAACAAAGTATAATTTTATTTATAATCTAAATCACATTTTTATGTGATGTAAAGCTAAAAAAGGCAATTCATTTGAAAATCATCCAGATATATGCTGTTATCCACAATGGTAACTTAATTCCAAGTTTGTGAAGTATCCTACAGGTGGGTTCTGTGTAAGAAATCTATAAATTGTGTTATTGTTTCTCCATAATATCAAAGTTTGATGACCTATAGAGAAAATCATGTATTTATTTTTACTTTTACAGATGCAACGGGAGCCTATTTCTTTTAAAGGAAGAGGTGAAAGAATAGACATGGAGAGTTTTGAAGTTAATCTTATTAAAGACCACCAAGGATTAGGAATCATTGTTGCTGGTTATGTTTGTGAAAGAGGTAAATAATCTTAATTTTTGACTACTTAAGTTGGTTCATGTTTTTTGTATTAAATCCTCTTCATCAGTAATGAAGCATGATAAAATAATTTGGGAAGACAGCAAAATTAGCAAATAATGTTTCATGCTATATATTTTAGTATGATTACAAACAAATAAAGTAAAAAAGTAACCTCTGATAATCCGGCAAACCTTTGATAAAACCTCTGATAATCCGGCACGTTCAGGACTTCAACAGTGCCAGATTATCGGATGTCAAACTAAAAGGGGGTGCAAAATAAGAAAAATTAATTTAAAAGAACATAATAGATAATAAATGTGATACTTTTTGCCTAGAGCATTACACAGACTGAATCACACTGTTCACGTGAAAACATTTAAACTTCAATGAACATAAATCTGCACATAAGCGCATTTAGTCTATTACAGTAAATGCACCTCAGTATAGCCGAATGGACCCGAAAGCTATTCAAGAGGTATGATGGGCTATTGGATTTTCGAAACAGTGTATGCCAGATAAACCGAAGTTTACTGTAATAATTGAATTACAATGAAAATAAATTAATGGCATTTTGTAATTTTATTACAGTGGAACCCTAATTTTGTGTTTTGCTGTGGAGCTTATATATTCATGAATCTGGGTCAATATATTGCCAAATTGGCCATATTTCATTAAATTAATTGCAAAGTTCGATAAGTTTATCACCAAGTGATACACACAGATGGAGGTAAAATATTTTTTTATATATAAATGACTACTGGTGAATTATTGGTCATAAAAATAAATACAAAACTATTACACAAGTATCTTGTGTCGGCCACTCATCCTGCTGCTCATACCCTCAGATGAGTCGGGTGACCTGGGTCTTCAACAAGTATCTCGTGAATGTAATGAAAATTGATCCACGAGATTGATATTAACATATTTGTCATATAATATTGCATGACAGGTGAACATATTTCATGATAGTTAATACTTTTTTTAAATTTTTGTAACATGTTTGATAAATTTATGAAAAAAACATGCAATGTCTTGAGAACAAACTCATGCTATTATTCTAAAGTTTGTGTTATTCATTTTCTACTGAAAAGTTACATAAGAAATGGTCATTTATTGAAAGTTCTGATTTTTTCAAAATTTCATTCAATAATTTGAGTCTTTTGAACATTCAATTGCGATTAAAATCAATAGGCTTCCAGTATTCACTGATTCTAATATTTGTACTACATTATGTTTGAAACACTCCATTCATTTGTGAGATATTGCATCCACAGACTCACACACTGGTATCACTTCAAAAATGTTCAATTGAATTCAGGGATGTTTAATTGTGCTTTTCTGTTAAAAATTTGAATTCAAATTTTTGACTCCCATCACGATACTTTCTCTATACATTATACTATGTATATAGGGATCATAATAAGTATAAACATTGTCTGATCTGAATGTATTTATAGATTTATATGAATAAAAATCACACTGAAGCACTTTAGATTTCCAGAGAAAATTTTCACATTTTTAGCACCAAAAATTGATCTCAACTCTAATATTAGTAATTTCAATTTTTGATAAAATTTAGTGGAAGGATGGAATTTATGTTTTTATGTTACATTTTTAATGGGGAAAAAAAAATAAATAAAATAAAAAAAACTCCTGCTAAAATGCCTTTAAACTGGGAAAATAGTTTACATCTTTAAGCATGACAAAAATGTATTTAATGAACTAAAAAAGAATATGACAAAGGGTTTAAAAAACACCAGATTTGTAGAATTTGACATAAAAAAGGACAATATGGCAACTCAACTTCTTTCGTAGCTTAGAAGATAGGTCTATTAATGAACTGTACGTAGATCGGGTAACAATTGTGTATATTTTCTTTTGGGCTATATTTTCAAATGCATTTTTCCAGACATGGGTAGACAGAGAGAAATTTGTTTCCCCTGAAAATCCTAGAGAAAACAAGAAAGGCGCTGGGATTGAGCTCTGTGCCAGGCAGAACCAAAATACTTATTATTTACACAGAAAATTTTTTATGCATTTATTTCAGGTAATATATATAATTAAAATGAAAGTTACTTGTTCATGAATTATTTAGACTCTGTCTCCCTTGTCTCCCCTGACACTTCACCACTGCTCTTAATTCTCATAGTCTTTACCTGTTGTATACTCATATTAGTGTGACAATGTATCCCCATAGCTACTAACTATTTTTATGTAATTTTTCTAGTTTTTTGGCCTGAAATCTAATTTTTCCGAATTTTAAAATTTTGAACATTTTTTGCTGAAAGTAGAACTGTAGTCACAGAACATGCTGTATCAGAATTTTGGATCATAACAGAGTTACATTTCCAAAAAATTGCAATTCCGACATGATTTTGTTTCTATGACTAAAATCTAATTTAGTATCTGTCCAAAACAAAGGGAAATCATCTGAAGTGGGCAGCACATGATTTTCTTTATATAATGCAACAAATTTATTTCTTTCACAGTGAAAAAATGATATATATGTTCCACAGCACAATGCATTTAACGTTGAATTGAACATTTGTCACTCTTTCATATGACAACATGTAAAACTATTTTTTACCCAATTAACTTTTATTTCACGCAACTCTAAATTAACAATTATCAATATTGATAGCATTCTTAATAAGCAATATAGTCCATATATTTAAATATTTTAGTTATAAATTCATCAATTGGGTGTCATTTTCATTAACTTGATGTCATTTTTGCAATTTTGATGATATTTTCATCAATCTGGGGCTAAATATTGCCAAGTTGGCTATATTTCGTTAGATTTTTCACCAAGTTAGCCTACCGGCCGTCCAAACAGTTACCTTACACCTTTCTGGTAGGTCGGACGGTCTGGGTCTCAACCAAGTTAGCCTAATGTATCATCAAGTGTTACAAACAAATGGAGAGAAGATCATTTTTTATATACTGAAAGGTATGCCCATATGATGGAATAAAAGATTTGCAAAACATTACCTTCCATTTAGTGTCATTTTTATCAGTTTGGCAACAATTTTATCAATTTGGCAATATTTTTGTCAATTTGTCAACATTTAAAAAAGTTGCCATTTTGGCGACATCCTGAGAAATTTTTTGCCAAGCATTACGGACATATGGAGAAATAATGGGTTATTCGTATAGTCGATTGTTATGTTCTTTCCAAGATATTGAATTCTCATAGTCATCAGTTTTCATAGTCAGTCAGTTCATTTCAATAGTCATCACTTTCATTGATTTACCATCATTTTTATCAATTTGGTGACATTTTTGTCAATTTGGCAACATTTAAAAATGTTGCCAAGTTGGCAAACTTACGCCAAAATTTTGCGAAGCGTTGCAGACAAAAAAAAATAGGTTATCCCTATAGTAGATTCTTATATCCTTTCCAAGGTATTGAATTTTCATCAATTAGTCATCATTTTCATTAATATCATTTTTATCCATTTGATGATATTTTTATCGATTTGGTGACATTTTCATTAATTCAGCAACATTTAAGAAAAGTTTCCAAGTTGGCAATATTCTGTTAAATTTGCCACTAAAATGTCTGCAAGCATTATGGGCAGAGAAATAGGTTATTCTTATAGTAGATAAATGACTGATGGCATCCAAATATAAAGCTATTACCCAAAATATCTTCTCTTGTGAGTGGAACAAGCTAGTTCCACAAAAATGAAGTTAAAAAATTTATTACACATTAATATTGCACATAATAAGTGAATATATTTACAATAATTATTACCTTTTTTTTATTTCATGTGATTTTTTGATACATTTATTTGAAAAATGTGCATTATCTCAAAAACAGTTCATACTAGTGTTCTAAAGTTTATTTCAATCGTTTTCTAATGAAAAATTACATAAGAAATAATTATTTACATAACTTGAAGGTTTTGATTTTTTGATGCATTTTTCAAAATTTCATTAACAAATTTGGGGGGAGGGGGGAGGTATTCCATATATTTGATTGCATTTAAAACAATAGGCTTTCAGTATTCACTGATTGTAATTTTTGTACCAAATTTCATTCAAATTGCTCAGTTTGTTCCTGAGATATCGTCTCCACAGACTCACTGACACACATACATACTTACATGCACACGCAGACATTACTTCAAAAATGTTCGATTTGTGTTCAGGGATGCTTGAAATGTGCTCTCCCTTCGAAAACTTGAATTTGAATTTTTGATCCCGTTAAAATACTTTCCTTGTGCATTATATTATGTATGTAAGGAAAGTAAAAAGCTGATAAAAGGAAAAGTATTTTCAAATTCATTGAAACTTGACAAATTATCACTGCACTGAATTTCTTGCCTGTACATTGCTTGGTTTTTCCACTATGCTGCACACAGGCAAACTGACATTGCTTTTTATTATTATCAATATTGCACACTAATTCATTTATAATATTTAGTCTTTGTTTCACAGAAGATATATCTGGCATCTTTGTGAAAAGCATTGCCAAAGGAAGCGTAGCAGACCTTTGTGGACAGATAAGAGTACATGATCAAGTTGTTGAAGTAAGAATAATTTCATTTCCATTTTGACATTTGTGGAACTTAAGGGTGGATACTCTCAGTAAATGGAAAATTGTCTGCTTTTAAAAAGGGCCTTCTGTTGGGAAAATAATTACATTAAAAGCTTTGTGATTTTAAATGTTAAGTTAGGTACCACACTCTATAACCAATAAATTAAAACTTCATAAATACAACATAAATACATAATTTTGATCTACTAGTTTCAAAGACAAGTAACAGCCTTTTTTTTTTTCCCCCTACCAACAAAGGTATTGACCTCACTTACTCGTGTCAAGTCAGCAATTGAGGATGGCACACGTGGCAGAAGATAGAAGAAAAAAGTTGTCAATGCCATGAGAAGAAATGAAAGTTTAAAAACTAAAATGATCAGCAGGAAACAATGAATGGTTAAAGCTGCAAAGGAAAGAAACAAGAAATTAAGTAAGAGAATGGATAGCAGAACACATAGGAACAACTAAATAGAGAGAAAACTTTCAAAAAACAGTAACGAAAGAAACCTGAGACATATCTCTGAAAGTAGTTGGTTCCCTTATATATGAATTAAATTTTTTCCTATTTGTTCTAATTGGTTTCCTGTCATTTTCAATTTTTTATACTTATTTTTTACATCTGTTTTAAGCATCTCAGGTTTCTTTTGGTACTGTTTTTGGTAAGTTTTCTCTCAATTCAATTGCTTCTATTCATTCTGCTATTCGTTCTCATACTGCCTTATTTTCTTCTTCCTTTCGGTTTTGTCTGTTCGTTTTTTTCTGTTTGTTATTTTGGTTTTTTTTCCCTCTTTCATTTCTTCTCGTGGCATTGGCAACTTCTTTTCTCTTACCATTAGCCATGTGTACCATTCTCAGTTGCCAGGTTGACTTGAGTATGTGAAGTCACATTTCTTCTCGGTCCTGTAAAAGAAGGCTGTTATTCGCCTTTGCAACTAGTAGATCAATTTTTTTTGTACTTATGCTGTATTTATGAAGTTTTTAATTATTTCATTTTATTGCAGCATTTTTTGAGTGATTCTATGACATTGTGTGTGGTTGTGTATAAGCCGAAAAAGTTCGATACAAATAAATGTGTTGGTTTATCTATGGGTTAGTTTAAAAAAAAATTTCAAAATACAAAAACAATAAAATATTATTTCAAACTCATGTTATAGCAGATCTTCAAGTGCCATCTATAAAGATCCACTACATCATAGCAGATCTTTATACATGGTGCTCAAAAAGTGGTAAGAGGCTTTATTTCCTTAGATAATGATACTAGACATACACTTGCAATTGTTAAGTTATGAAAGTAAAGTACAGAATTTCATGAAAACAGCCTCATACTGTTGGTTATATTTCTTTAAAAATTCAAAATCTAATTTTTTACAGGGCCTGTAGTTTAAAAGTTCCAGTTAGTAAAACATTTCTTACACCTTCATTAGTTGAAATAAAAAAGTTCCATTGTTTTACCTGCAAAATTAGCAGAAATCTAAGTAAAAAATTTGACCAAAAATAAAGGAACTAGCTGCAAATTAAATTATACTAATGCACAAATCTTTATTTTAAAAAATGCGTAGAATCTTTTACGTACATATTTTTGTCTCAGGAGAGTATGTTATGCAATCCTCACTATATTTTTTTGGCATTTAAACTTTTTTCTTGTGCTTTTGAAAATGAGATTCACTTATACTGAAATTATGTCACAGTATAGTAATTTGAAGATCATTGAAATGCTCATGGTTTATGCTCAGTGCCTTTGTAATGCTGTTGGAACTTCTAGGGAGTACCAACATTATTTTCCAATGTTTAGTCCCATTCTAAACTTATTAGATGGTTCAATGAATGGAAATAACCAGATATTCATATTACCGAGAAAGACCAGATAGGCCAGGGTCATACGCAAAAAATTTGGATAATGAACTGGTTCACAATGTAAAGTACAGTTGAAATAAATACAAATTAGCATACTCATGTTTTGGAAATAATTTGGATTTCCTTCTTCAGTGCAACAAGTCTGGACCTGAATACCTAAATATGTGCAAGATTATATTAGTCAAACTGAAAATGTTTAAAAAACAGTTCAGTATAATAGTGCCACCAAGTGTAATGAAATAAAAAAAAAAAAAGAAAAAACAAGGGAATATGATCAAGAGAAGCAACAACAATGAAAACAAAATGCAGGGAATATAAACTTAAAGAAACAAAAAATTTGACTTTATCATGCAGGCTTCAGAGAGATATGAAGCCATTGATAAATCATTAACTAGATTATTAGAGCTTTTATTGATATAAAAAGATTCAAAGAGATTCAGATCGAAAACTGAATGCTTCACTTTTGAATAATGGAGGCAAAAGGAGAGGCTAACATAGTCTTACGTTTATGGGCATGTAGGCCCAAACTTGTTGCACTGAAGAAGAAAATCCAAATGATTTGCAAAATATATGTATGCTCATTTATATTTATTTACACCATATTCTACATTGTAAACCAGTTCATTTTTGATTTTGTGTGAAGTCATATTCTTTAGTTAAGTAATCCAGGCATTGATAATCTTTCCTACTTTGCAAGTTAGGCTCATGCTACCGTTTAAACAGTGATCTTGCAAGTTTTTTAATATTATGTAAAAATGTCTGTACACATACAATATGATAGTTCTTATAGATTTAAAATGTGAGTCACATCAGAGGAATAGCAATGTATAGTTAACCTACTATTATGTTTTATATTTCGATGAACATGTTGGATTCAAATATTGGCAAGTCTTAATTTTTTCTGCAAAATATGTCTTCATTTTGCTGCAAAATCAAACTTATTTGAATAAAAGAATTGATCAAAATTTACTTTGTTCTGTAAGCTATTCAAATGCATAGTAGAAGAGATGCAAGAAAATTATTACTTTTCAATCAACAATATTTCTATTTCAGGTCGATGGTCATCCTTTAAAAGGATATTCAAATTGTGAAGCTGTTGAAATATTGAGAAATACTGGAAAATATGTGAAGCTTCAACTTGCTAGGTATCATCATGGTTCAAAGTTTGAGCACTTACAGGAAGCTATGGGTAAGTGCATCGTTCTTTATTTTTTATTTTTTGGTTCATCATTTTTGCAGATCATATGAATTCTGGGTACACCCAGATTAAAGAAAAAGTTAATTTCATCACTTAAACCGATAGAATAACAATCATTAAAGACACGGTAAAAAGGGGTAATGAAAGCAGATTGTTTTTAAGGAGACACAGAAACACACTGTGGAAAGAATTTATTGGAATACAGAAATTAGTGAATGTGGGTGTATGAAAGATAGAGGTGCAGAAATCATTAGTACAGTGCGAGACTGAAACATCAAGAAAAGGTAGAAATATTTCCAATTCATGTGCAATCATAAAATTATTGGAAGGGTAAAAGTCATTGACACCATTGAGAAAATCATTTAAGCTACTGTTCTATGCAATAAAAACATTATCTGCATAATGAACCATAAAATAGGTTAAAATTGAAAAGAAAACATAACCTTGTTCTCAAGCTCTTACAATACAGTCTTGACCAAAATGCTAGATAAAGGGCTGCCCATAGAGGCATCATCAGTTTGCAAAAATATCTCTTTCCGTAAACAAAATAATTAGTCTCCTTGACAAAGTTGAATGAGGAAATAACTGCATCAATGGAAGATTTGTAAATTTTATTTTATTGCAGTTTTTTGCAAGTAATATCAATAGCAGTATAGATTAGAGCGTTAGGGAGAAGCATCAGAGCTATGAAGCATGTAATTGGAGACTAAATTGAAACAATACAGTTAATAAAAGCTTCAGTATAATTAACAGAAAAATGTGATCAGCAAAATAAGGTTTTAACAAAGAGACATAAGCGTTTTCTAAATAATAAATAAGGCCATTACATTCGGAAGAAGAAAGCGAGAAGAAGGCGAGAAATAATAACACTAAGTGAAAAAAAATTATTAACATGCCATCTAAGCAATTCATTTACTCATTGAAGAGGTATAATCATCAGTAATAGCAAGGACAAGCTGTTTAGTTTTTGCAATTTTAGCCAATATATTTTAGTCAATTTAGCATTATTAAAAAAATTACCAAGTTGGCAGTATTTTGCCAAATTAGTTGCTATGTTCACCAAATTTATCACCAAGCATTATAGACAGATGGATGGAAGGGCTTAAAAAACAAAACAAAAAAAAACTAAATGACTTTTGGCAAATTGTTGCACATCAAAATACAAAACTATTACACAACATATTTTTTCTCTCTTGTGAATGGAATGAACTTGATCCACAAGAATGATGTTAAAAAATTTGTCACATAATATTGTATATGAAATATGAACATATTTCATGTCAGTTAAATTAATACTTTTTTTACATATAATTTATTTTTAAAAATTTATTTGAATAATTTACAGTAACTCGAGAACGACTTATACTAGTGTTCTAAAGTTTGTCATTCATTTTCTAATAAAATATTACATTAGAAATGAATATTTATGTAATATTGTGTAACATTATTGGAGTTTCTAACTTTTAAATGATTTTTTTCAATATTTCATTCAAAAATTAAAGAATCTTCTGAACATTATGTTTAAAATGAGTGGGATTCCAATATTTATTGATTTTAATAAGTATTCCAAATTTCATTTGAAATGCTACATTCATTCATGTGATATCGCATCCACAGACACTCAGAGACATCAGTTGAATAGCATTCGCTTAAAACATGCTTTTTTGTCAAAAACTTGAATTTGAATTTTCACCCTTTCACAATATTTTCCGCTTACATTATATTATGTATATAGGGAAAAATCAAAACAATGTCAAGTCTATACATACTAAATACGTATATTATTTAATGAAAAAAACCTAGTGTTTAATATAGTACATTTGTGTTTTTTTATTGCTAACTACAAATAGAAATTACTAAAGACAAATAGCACATTTTTTATATTTTTGAAAGAAATGGGTTTTATTATTGTTATTTTTTGAAGCTATAGCTTTGATTGATACATACATACATCTAAATTCATGCATGAGACAAACTTCAGGTTTGTCTTTGCAAAAAGGAGGGAAGTTTTCTGGATAAGTGGAAGTTTTCAGATTGGAAGTTTTCTGAATAAGTGATTAAAAGATAAAAATTGGAATAGAAAGAAAAATTTGCCTAGAATTATTGAAGAAAAGCTTAAAGAAAAATTAGTAAAATACAAACAAAAATTTACAGATATATATTTATATATATTTAGTGCATTTATTATTACTACCTTCTCACTCTTAATAAGTACTTATTTTAAGTATCTAAAACTTATTTCAGATGTTTTCCTTTTAACCTTTTTCAAGTCATTAGCAGTATTACAGATATTTCCCCCTTTCCTAAAAGTTTTCAAAATATACAAATTTTTTATTTATTCATTTTCTGAATATTTTAAACATTTATGATGAAAAATTATTTTCTAAATTTGTTTAAAATCACAATATTGTTGGGAACTTGTAAAACACTTCAGAGTCTCATCTCCCCTCCCTCCTTATTTTTGTTTCTTTTGAAGACCAGAGAAAACACATACCTTCACATACCTGACATACCTTCTTCAAATTTCGTAATTCTAGCAACCCTACATTTACGCCATGGGAAAGCCTTTACAGGGGTTTTCTCTGGTCTTCGAAAGAGACGAAAATAAGGAGGGGGGGGGGTGAAGAGACTCTGAAGTGTTTTACAAGTTCCCAACAATATTGTGGTTTTAAACAAATTTAAAAAATAATTATTCATCATAAATATTTAAAATATTCAGAAAATGAATAAATAAAAAATTTGTATATTTTGAAAACTTTTAGGAAAGGGAAAATATCTGTGATACTGACAATGACTTAAAAAAGGTTAAAAGGAAAACATCTGAAATAAGTTTTAGATACTTAATAAGTACCAAGAGTGAGAAGGTAATAATAATAAATACACTAAATATATATAAATATATATTTGTAAATTTTTTCTTGTATTTTTTTTTTCCAGAGAAAAATATGTTTTGTATTTTATTGCAAATCTTTTAAATCTCCTATGATATTTCAAAAACTCCCCCTAGCAGCTAAATTAGGAGGGATTTCCCCCTTTGATTATAGACTGTGTGTTATTCACACACCTTGGCTGCTTTATATGATTTTATACTATATAAGAAAGTGTTACTTATATCTTACTAAAAAAGAAAAGTATATGTCAAATGACTGGAGTTGTTTTGAGGATGCTTTTAGCCCCCCTTCCTCAGGCCAAAAGAACAGTATGCACTTTTAATCACCACTAAGAATGGACTGTTTTATTTATTGTGAAGAAAATGTTTTTATGCAAAAATAAAATGTAATCTGTAAATCTGTAATAGTGAAAATATAAGGAAATTTTGAAAAACACACTTAGCACATTAAGTGAGTTTTTTCAAGTGGGCCCACCCCCAAAAAACCCTAGTGTGTTTTTTTTTTTCAGGTTGGGCCCTCTTTGGCGAATCCTGGTCCTGTTTGTTTAGAGGCTCATATAATGATTAGCTCAAACTTTAAAGTTAGGAAACAATCAGAAGGACAGATAGATGCTTAAATGTTAAGTGGTACTATACCAAAGCTAACCATAAAAAAATTTGGTATAACGATTGGGTCATGCTTAAAGTGAGGAAACAGTCAGGACACAAAGATAGACAGAAGGATAGATAAATGCCTGCATTTTAAGTGGAATCATATCAAGGTTGCCCATTAAAATTTTATGAAATTCACTGTAATTGTTCTCCTATGATTGTTGAACAGATTTTCAATTTTATATTTATATAGATATTTTTCCATTTTCTACTAAATTATAATATTTCCTTTTGTGTGATACGGATGTATGTTAAATGCTATTTTTTTAGTTTTATATTGATATATTTATATTTTTTTAGGATCAGATAAAATTCATCCTGCTCATGAATATTGTAATACTGTTAGAAGATCTTTTTCTAGCCCAGCTACAGATAATGGTAAATTCTTATATATTTCAGAGCTTTCAGTTTTAAGTTAAATATTTGGATCTTATTCTGAATTTTATTTTTCATTGTTAATAATAATTCAAAATATTTAGTGTATGAAGTCTCAAATTTAGTAATCAGAAATCTGAGACTTTTCAATTTCTTGCATTTTTTCTTTTAAATCTAAATTTTATTAACTATTTTAAAATGTGTTTATAAAAAGTTCTTCTGTGTAAAAAATATTTCGAAATGCAAACAATGATAAAGAAGTATCTTATAGAACTTGTTCGCAGGTACTGCCCCCATCCGTAATTCATTGATTTTTATCAGATTTTTTATCTTTCGATGCATGTGTGCTTTTATGCATTGTTTTTACCCTTTATGTTAGAATTGGACAAAAATCAACCTCCCCCCCCCCTCCTCCAAAAAATCAACTAAGATTGTGATTTTTTCTAAAGCTGGTGGAGTCAGTAGCAGTTTGGGTTGAAGTTAGAATTTCCATTTCAGTATTCAAACATTAGTCATTTCACTTCATCTAATCTGCAGAATTATGTTACTTGGTTGCTATTGTAAATAAATTTGGTTTCAGTGGGGAATATAAACAAAAAAACTATTTTTACTGCTTCAGGACATGGTTAATTTAGTCTGTGTGCAAAATATGGCCTTAAAGTGATGAATTGAACTGAAATCTTCTATATTTGAAGAGAATTCTGCAAGTACTAAATATATAAGTTATATAAGGCATTAAAAATTCACACTAGTTAAGCTTATGCTTGTGCAGGGAGGGAACAAATAAATTGTCTTTCAGAGTGTTTATAATGGAGATGAAGGCACATCTGCTATAATTTTAGAATGAACGTGCTACTTTTTTTGCTGATGTGTTTGTTCGCTAATCTCATGGTCATCCAAGAGGACAGCAACTTCAGAAAACTGCTCTTCCTCACAGAATTTCAACCCAGCTAGAACGGGAGGATGGGTGATTTCTAAAATCCTGTGTTAATGACTGTGGGTGGAAAGAACTTTGACAGTTAAAGTATTTAATGTATTAACAAGATATTTTCTTGTTAAATATACTTTTGTTCTTTTACAGTGTATACATTAACAAATGCTGAAGAAGTGAAATGCAAATGGGAAAACACACTGGGCCCCAAAAGTGAAGTAATTGTAAGTTCTTGTATATTAATTGATTACACATAAGTTCATGGATAATCTTAATATATAAAATTGCGATAGAATTCCTATAACACCTCCCTTGCTTGAACATACCTTCTACTTGGAAATGTTTTAATTCAGAGATGCCAACTACTCTGGAAATGCTAAAGTGTATCCAGAATTTATGCGATCAGTACAGAAGTATGGAAAGCAATAAAATATTACAATTTTCTGAAAATAAAATATTGATTCTTGCTCCTTGCACTTTGTAGCACTGAGCAATGAGATCGGAGTTTTCTTGTTCTTACATCTAGAAATTTGTTTACCTGCGATCACAAATTTGGCACTCGCATATGGAAATAAATTACTTTTCAAACATATGATTAATGAAATAATAATTTTTTTTGCAGCAGTATCATGAAAAACTGAATTTGTAATCAATTCTCACTATATTCCTTTGAAAAAATATTTTCTACTTTTGTAATCTGTTTGCATCGACTGAAATTTTCATAATTATTATGTGTTATACATAAAAAAGATATTTTTCAAACATATTATTAATGAAATGAAGAGTTATTTTACAGCAATATCGCAAGAACTGTGTTTTCGTAATATTACCATGAATTCTCAGCATGTTCTGTTTGTGAAAATACTTTTTACTTTTGCAACCTGTTTGCATCTACTAAAATTTTTGTAATTATTTCTAATTTTATACAGAGAAACAGTATTTTTTCGAAGAATATTAATGAATTGAAGGACTATTTACTGAATAACTATTTAAAATAATGATTTGGGCACTTATAAATGTAATCAATTAAGAAGCATTTGATGCATTTGCAACTAAATTTACATTTTTGAAATTTTAATAAAAAACATTTATTTTATTCTTTAATTTAAATAAGATAGTAATCTCAATAACTTTATTTTAGATGAATTCTGAGAATAATAAAAATGTAAGAAGCAGGTTTAACCATAAAGAATACAAAAAAATGTGGACTTCTTTTCTGTTCTTAAATGTACCCAAATTTTTTATTGTTCTAAAATATCAGACTGATTTCCACCTCATTCTTTCAAATAAAATATTATCAAGTCTTTTATCCTAAATATAAGAAACTTAACAAAACAAAAGAAATGTTACAATTAAAATGTTTAAAGAAAGCTAAAAGGTGCTAGTTTCAAATCATTACTTAATGTAAATGTAATTAATTTATAATTTACAAAATTTTATTGCTGGAAAGTAAAAATTTAAAAATTGATACTCCTGAAAACCCTCCTGAAATTTCCCATGCTGACGCCTGAAATACCTCCTAAAACTCCTGAAATTTACCTGACTTCTGAAGAGACTTATCTAAGGTTGGCATCTCAGTTTGACTTCAGATTCCACAAAATGTATGTTTAAAACCCAAACAGCTAAAAGATTTTCTCAATTTTCAAATTATTACTCTTTAGATTTCATTCTGTTGCTACCCATTTTCTCTCTCTCTCTCTCTCTCTCTCTCTCTCTCTCTCTCTCTCTCTGTTTTTTTTTTTTTTTTTTTTTTTTTTTTTTTTTTTTTTTTTTTTAAATGAAACTTACCATTTCTAATTTGTAACACTCCATTTCTAAATTTCTTAAGCATGAAGGAATGTATAAAAGGCATCAATTCAGAGTTTTTATTTATGCGCTATATTTTTATACCATTTTTAGACACTATTAAAAGTGGGCTGAAAATGACATGAGCATACATTTCAGCAATCTTAAAATAGGATACTTCATTTATTGTTCAAAATGGCATTGATGGATATTTTGGCATATGTAGAATCTCGTAAAGATCTTTACTTACTTTTACAGGAAAAATTGTATCACTATCGACTAATTAACTCAGTTATTAAAGTTTTCATTTCAGAACACTTCTTCTTTAAGTTTTCCCGAATTTCTGTTTAGGCTGTGGTTTACAGTTATGTAGACACATTTTAAATTATTCAAAGTACCTTATCCCAAACCTATGCTATTTTCCTAGTTGAATCAACTGAAAACAAGGCAGGTCTAATGGGGTCACCATAATGCTCATACCCAGACTTTAGGCTTTTGATATCTGACTGCATTGGTAAATAAGTTCACTCAACTGTATTAGCAAAATTGAGCTATATTCTTAACCACTTGGCAGTTTCACGGTATGCTGTGTGCATCATTTAGAGTTGAAACTCCAGTAGCTCGCATAATATTGATATATATGTACTGAGACGCCACCTAATTTCCCTTCAGCTTCAGACAAGACGTAATGTGATTTGCCCATCCAAGGTTAAAGTTATTATATGGTAACATGGAATTTTGCTGAGTTTGTAATGTGAAAATACCCTCCTTTAATGTAATGTGACCATATGGTCATACTCTAACATTAAAAAATTTATAAATTCTTAAAACGGTATATATTCCAAATCAAACAATTTTATGTGAGTAATTTAAGCTAAAACTAACTTTAAAATTCATGCAGAATTGAAACTCCAGAATATATATACATATTCATTGGCATAAAAGCTCATTGGCTTACTGAGTAAGTCATGTGATTGTGCATGTAACATTACACCGTTCAACATTTGAAGGATTAAAAGAAATACAATCGTATTTTTCAATATGATCTAGTAAAATTTTTTATTTATTTGCTATATTAATTGGAGTATTTTAGATTAAATTTCCTGAGAATATTGGGAGACATGTTTTCTACTCGCAAATGAAATGAACAAAGAAAAATATCTTATCCCGTTTAGGGCCGAAAATGGGGTTCTTTTCGTCTGCTATAGCGCATTTTAAAAATCATAATTAATATGGATAACCTCAGAAACATAATGTTTTCTTTGAAACAATGTGCAATATTCAGTTTAGATCATGTTAAATTGTGAAAATTGAATTGTTAGTCAATTTTTCTGTATCAGAATTTTAAACTAGATTACGTCTTTAAAATTTTTTTAAAAATTCACATATATTTATTTATTGATAGTACAGATTCCATTCAAAGCTTTATTGAAAGAGAATGTTTCCATCTTTCTGATGGTGTTAAGATAAAAACTCTGCAATAATATTTTCAATTGCTAAAGAACCGATTTGTTCAAAATGCTCAAATTGGTGCATCAACATAAAATAGCTGAAACACTAATTTGAGTGTTTAAAAAAATCGCTCCAAGATGTCTTTAGACAGATCTAAAGTATCATTATATTAAATTTGGTAATTGTATGGTCACTTGGTCACTTAGATTTTCTGCTATGTGACCAATGGACAGATGACATCTTTTATTATTATAGCTGTATTTGCATTAGTTGTAAATAAATTCGATGACCTATTGTAGTTACATGCCATCACAGTTCATTATGATCATTGATAGGTAAAAAAAAAAGCATTACTCCGATTTATGAACATTTATGGCTTACGGACACATTCTGATATTTGACATGCCATAAGTCTGAGGTGTGACTGTGTACCATTTAAAAAAAAAAGTGATAACTTATGTTTGGTGCTTGTAAATGTATTGATAACATGTTATAAATTTTTTTTCTATCTCCAGATTACTGACCTGCAGAAGAATGACAATGAAATTGGTTTTGGCTTCAATGTTGAAACTAGGTGTGATGCCAAATCTGTTCTGCACCATTTTATTTCAGACATTTGCAAAGGATATAGTGTTGATCGCAGTGGAGCTGTTTTCATTGGTGATGAGTTGTTAGAAGTAAGCTGTCTTTTTAGTCTAATGTATTATTCATGATTTTTTTCATTAATTTTTAGAGCGGATATTGAGTTATTTATTTATAGTTAGATGTATGTTCTATAGCTGATTAATAATTTGTCATGAATTAAAAAATGTGCTAAGGCAGGTTGGTTCTTTTTTAATATTTTTTTTTTCAAAACACAAATTATGGAGTATTTTTTTTTTCCTTTTGTATTTGAATACTAAATTGAATTACTCAGCTTTGTCCAGGTCCTAAATAAGCACCCGCTACTTAAATAAGTCAAATGCAGATAACACCACTCAATTTCCAAATTGCATGTTTTGAACCAAAATCATTTCTAGCTTCCTTTTTTCCCATGTGCAACTATACCATTTATACAACGTGGACATAATACACTTTAAATAAGTTCCTTTAATATACCCTGAATATGATCCTTTGATATGCCCTAAATAAGTGCTCTTCAATTCACCACATTAAAAGTTAAATAATTAATTATTATCTCAGCAGGATTTCATTCGATTTAAGTCAAATTTTCAGAGCACTTTTATAATATTGATATAATTCTATATTTTAGACCATAATGAAATTCACGAAATTAAAAAAGTGTAAAATGTATAGCATTCAACATTTAGGCCAAAAGTCTGAGATATTGTTCATAGACCACTTGCAAAAGAAAAGTTCTGTCATTCATCCTGAATTGTCTGAATAAATAGATTTTATGAAATGATGGAAAATGGCCGATTTTTGGCTTTTTAAGTTCATATATTTTAAACTAATTTGAATTTTAATAAAATTTTCCCAAGCTGTGTTGTCCAGAGACTTGAAGAATCCCTGTACTGAATTTTGCCATTGTCCTAAGTTTCAATTTTCCACTGCAGACTATACAGATATTTTTTTTTATTATTATTTAAGATTATTTAGAAATTGAGATTTTCAGAAATGTACTTATTCCTGGTAGAAAATAAAGAAATTTATCAAACCAGGATGTATTTTATGCTCTCCTTTTTAATATCAATGTAATCAGATTAATAACTTTGTTACATTGGTTTATTTGGATGTTTTTCTATTTATGGTTTTCTTTTTCAGGTTAATGGAAAGAAACTGCAAGATGCAAAATATTCCGAAGTTTTATCCATTTTCAAATCCTTACCTCCTAATATTGTTCTTGTCTGTGGACGATCTCATCATTGGACTAGTAATTTATCTTTAATTCCATGGTCTGATAGACTTGTGAAAGCAAAATCAGATTCATCTCTGTTAACAAGAAAGCGTTGTGAAAGTAACGTCAAGAATTTTAACCGAAGGTCTTTAGAACTTCTATCTTCATTAGCCACTTGGAGTAGTGAGCCTCATTTTATAGATTTAGTAAAAGGAGAAGAAGGATTAGGCTTCAGTATTATGGAATACAAGGTTTGATTAACTCATAAAATTGGTTCATGTGCATTTTGTTTACCAGTTTTTAAAGTCAAATAAATGCTTATAAATTTGCTGCAATAACAGCATAATAAAATAAAAATATGGTAAATACAACATACAATACAAATATAAACTGTTCTATCGATTTCAAAGGTGCAAAGCAGCCTTCTTCAAGATCGACAATAAATGTGACTTTACTTACTCAAGTCAGATCGGCAGCTAAAGTAGAATAACATTTGTGATTGAAGATAGGAGAAAAAATGTTGCCATCATCTCAGAAAGAAATGATGGAAGAAAACAACCACCGAAGCTGGAAATGGCAGGAGGATACTATGAAAGAAAAAATCATGAGAGAAGGAAAAAATAGCAGACAATAAAGTACTATTCACTTGTTTTTATTCACTCTGCTATCCATTCTAATATCTTATTTTCTGCTATTTATTCTTGCTTGTCATTTTCCTGCCTCAGTGTTTTTTTCTCTTTTATTTTTTCCCACGGCAATGGCAACAACTTTTCTCCTACCTTCAGCCACATATGCTTATTCCACCTCAGTTGCCAGTCTGACTTAAGTAGGGGATGTCTTGCTTCTTGTTGATCCTAAAAAAGAAGGATGTGTTGGATTCAGTATATCCTTTTAAGGTTTTGTGCTACAAAACCCCAATTAACCAAGCAACCAACTAACCTGAAGAACAAGACTGTTTTGTGTCTTTGAAACCGGTAAACAAGCTTTTATTTATTTTGCAAACTGTATTTGTGAAGGCTTTATTTTACCAATTTCTAAAGTATTAGAGATTTTCGTATTATAATTATTATTACTTATAATATTTTTTTAAATTAAAATATTCAGATACAAAAGTATATTTTGCATATTTACTATTTACTTTATGTATCATATTTGTCTAATAATTTTACCAGACAAATGTTTTTTTTTTTAATCTAAATAATCTTAAATTTCCATTTAACAAATGTCAATGTAACAAACTTTTCTGTTCAGCAAATATTTCTGAACAATATTAAACTATTAACAAAATTTCTTTATGAATAATCTACTGAGGAGACTTTCTGTCTCTACTCAGATTTGAACTTAGAGCCTTGAGTGTACTCAATATTATAACAATTAGACCAACCGATCTGAATGTATAATTTGAAAAGTGCTTCATAGCAAAGAATGATGCAAGAACCGGTCCCCCCAAAATATGTCATTTGAACGAAAATATGTGCAATCAGGCCTGGGAATAGCGTAGCACCCCATAATGCATTCTAATTCTCAATGTAAAGCCAAAGGTTGCTGTTGAAACCTGAGTGGAGCCGTGAGAGTCTTTTGTGCTACTGTCATTTTGTGAGTGGTGTTATGATCCTTGTCAAGAAAATTGCCTGTTTCACTTTGCTGTCCAGCTCACTAATAAAGAGACCAGCTGTTTCCACTTGGATTTGAACCCAGGGGCTTGAGTGCCCATTACTATAACGATTAGACCAAAATATATCTTCAGGTGTAAACGTACAATTTGAAAAGTGCTTCATTGCAGAGACTAACGTAAGAACCGATCCCCACACTTAAAATAGTAAAGGCTAGTCTCTATTTAACAAAGCTTTTCATTTTGTATAAACATTTTTACATTATTTTGATCACTTAAATTTTGAACTTTTAACACATTTCTAACTTATGTTAATCAAATTTTGTATGTATCATTAACCTTTTGCTTACGGGCGGGGCAGTGTCAATCCCAAACAAAGAACCTCCCAAAAAGACAGGTATTTGACATACCCTATCCCAAACAGTTCGATCCCCCTTTGCAGGCATTGGCGTCCAATGGGCATTGACGCCAATGTAGGCATTGGACGCCAATGCTTGTAAAGGGGGATTGAACTGTTTGGGATAGGGTATGTCAAATACCTGTCTTTTTGAGAGGTTCTTCATTTGGGATTGACGCTGTCCCACCTGTAAGCAAAAGGTTAAGCTTGATTAGTCATTGATAGTTTTGCAATGAAACTTTTGATTGTGAAGTCACCTGGATAAGTAGATTTTATCCTGACCAGAATAATCATGTCTTATCTTTAGTGACCAATTAATATTAATAAACTAAAGTTTTGCAAAGTTGTCAAGCTTTGAGCGAATGTAAAATATCAGCAGTGGCTCCAGTCTGATGGCGCCAAATTGTTTTTTCAGGGATAACATCTTTCTTGTTGGGTCGCTTTTATTCTTTAGACATTTTCACATAAATAAATTCATTAATTAAAATAAAAACAGTTCAAAATATTAAAGTAGCAAAATGAAAACCACCTTTTCAAAATTGTTTAAAGTATTTAAATTATAACCGCTATGTTTCAAAAGCTAAGAGTATGATCCGAAATCTAATTATATATCTTGGTTAAAAGTTGCTTACATTAGGCATCCAAAAATGTTTATATTTTTTGTAATACTCTGATTTTAGTCAAAGATACCCCAACCATAGATGCTATTTGCATCAAAATGTATACGTTCTTGATGCCATAGGAAAATTAGGTGACAATAGTTCTTCCAAGGGTGTTATGCGCTCCTTTCAATTATTATAGACAGTCAAAGCAGTGTTGAAGACCCAGACCGACCGACTCGTCAACAAGGACATGAGTAGCCATTTGGTCGGCCGGAGTCAAAGCAGTGTGTAGTAATTGAAAGATTAAATACAACTGCGAAGGTAACAGGCATAAAACAAATGATCAAAGCAGAAGCAACAAGTAACGGCACACAGACCTTTGAAATTTAAATCAAAGCAATAAATAGGCAAGTATTCTTCAGACAAAGCTGTTTCTATTCATGCTCACATATCTGCTGGGTAAGGGAAAATAAAACTGAATACTAATTTAATATTTAAAAACAAAGAGATAATGAAATCATTAAAATACTAGCAAAAATAAGAAAACAATGTGTTGACAAAACAACTAACAAGAACTGAATACTTGACTGACCTCATTTATTATTCACTCATCATCTCTATCCTGAAGAAGACCATTTTGTGTCTTCAAAATTGACTGACCAGTATATATTTGTGATGCTGTAATTATGAAGGTTTTATATTATCAAATTTTTATTACAGCAGTTTTTGTAGTGTTTCTCGATTGATTTTATTTACACATTAGGGTTTGTGAATATTTTTCCAATTAAAATTTATCAAAATTACTTCAAGTAGGAAATTGATGCAGACCAGTGTTATATGACATCAAGTAAATATATGTGTGGTTTTCTTTGATCTTTATGCTGTGCATTTTTTTATTTAAATTTCACAAGTGTTTTGCACAAATTTGCTTGTATATGTCTATTTTATTTTTTAAAATACTTAAAATCATTAGATTTTTAATGATATTTTAATTTGATCTTATTTTGCCAATTTTTTAGTACTTTTTGTCTGCCATTTTTAATATAATTATGGTTTGTATTAGCATGTTCTTGTAGCTTATGTTCTATAAATCTTGCAAATGAGCTCATTAGTCTGCTTTTTTATGCATCTTGGTACTGCTAATGATTTATTGACCAGATTCAGTTGTTCATGCAGCATTCCCAATGGAAGAGTTTGAGATATTTCGATGTGATCTCTAATAAATATATTCTACTTATAGGATATTTGAATTTGATATTTTGTGATTAAAGCATTTCTAGTTTTTAGAAAGTTCTTATTTATCAACATGACTGGAGAAAATGCTTTATAAAAGTATCGCCGATACTCAAAACAGCTTACTTTGTGAAATTGTATTTAGATTAGATAGTTTTAGAAGAAGCTAGAGATACAAAGTACTTTTCAAAAGTATCACCAGCACTCAGTACAAAATACCTTATGAAACTGTATCTGATTGCAATATACTAGATACTTTTTGAAGAAGCCAAAGGTGCAAGATACTTTAATAAAATATTGATCAGATGTACAAAAAAAAAGATAAACGTACAAAAATTTTGAATTGCTTTTGTCAGAATCCAATTACAGGACTCTCTAATCATGTGATATCCTTAACGTGGTCTTTATGTTCTACTATTTTTTTTTACATTGTTTTTTAATTTAATGTTATTTTTTAAGTGTTAATTATCAAAATAGGTATTTATTAAATGTATTTTTGACAGCATTTTATTATAGTATAGTAGAAGCCTGGTATAAAGCAGTCTGATATACTGTGGATTTGGGTATAATGCGTGAAGAGTATATCTAAAAAAAAATCATCATTACAGTGTGCTTGGATGTACTGTAGTTAAGCCATGATGCTAGATGAAATATGTGCCCCGACAGTGCTATATTAGACTTCTACTGCATTATATTTTTTGAGCTGTGAATTACATGCTTTTTGAGCAAAATTTTTAATCAGATTTATAAGCATATGTTATTAAGTTATAGAAATTTTGATACTGGAAACTTAGGCATCTTTTGAAATCTGAAAATTTTGGTAATATTTACTAAACATGTTGATGAAATGACATAAGGCACTGTGATTTCATCTGAGTTCAAGTTGGAACTATTTGATATTAAGAGTTCGTCTGTTTCTGAACAAGCTTAATATATTAAGAACCTACTATTGTCGATATTAGATTCAGTTGCTCTGATCTTTATTATTTTAACCTGGACTATTCTAAAAAACTATTCACACATTTTGGAAAATTTAAATAATTTTATATTGCTATTGTGTAGTCACACTGCACAGCAGATTTGAGAAAGTTACAACCGCTATTAACAAAATTAAATTAGTTGTTACTCCCCAGAAAAGTAACCAATTAATTTAAAAATTATAGCAAAGGGTAAGTAACTGATTAAAATTAATTTATTCAGAAAAGTAATTAAACTAAATCAAAATGTTACTTTTGTAATTTAGATTTTGAAATGAGATTTTACAGAACAATACTGCTTGAGTTAACTATTTCTGCATTTCACAAAATATGTGTTTGCTTTTGAATGTGGTAGAAGCAATCATGCTCATACAAGTGGTGGAGCAACAAAATGGGATTAATTTCGAGGTTTCTTGGGCTATAATGTCACATCGTTAAAATTGGTGATTGCTTAATGGGAACCTATAAGCAGCTACAATGATACATTAATGATGGGTTATAGGAGAAGACTTTAACTATATATTCTTTGCTTACTAACATGTGCTTAGTAAAATATTGCTTAGTAACATATGCTTTGTTTAATAACTTATCATGAGCAACACTTCTGACACCAAGTGCAGTCAACTTTCAGGTCAACTGCTTCCTCATTGACGTCACATGCAAGCAAGTGCCTTCTGGCAGATTCCATTTCGAAAATTGTCCATTATTTCATGAAATTGAATTTTCCCAGCACAGAGACCTATCTGTATATAAAGAGCAGTATTCTGCAGTTCTGCATTGCGTATGACATCAGATACTGAAAACAAAGCTGGTTATTGGACTCATTTTTAACTTATTTACAGTAATGGAGAATTCTTGGATTATACGTTGCGTATGGCATCAGATACTGAAGTATAAAGCTGGATATTGGACTCATTTTTAATTTATTTACAAAAATGATATTATAATACCTCCTTTTGTGTTGTAGTTATGCAGACAGTAATTGAATGTTGTCTTTTATTATAGTAGATATCCTACAAATATACATATATATATTTTAATTATTTATGGGCATAATATAATGCCTTCTGACCTTACAAGTATTTTTGTAAAGAGGAGTTCAAATTCTATAGAAGCTTTTCAATTGCAAATACATATATATATATATCACCTTTTATTGCCTTTTCACATTACTGTTATTTATTTCTCATGATTGGCAACATTAGTTCTCTACTTTTAATTCTTTGTGATTGGCAATATTGGTTTCTTCATTCTGGGATCCAATGTTTAGGACATATGCAGAGTTTTTTTCAGGTATTCTTGTTTCCTTTATAATTTTTCCATCTTTATGTATGTAGTCCAAGTAGAAATAGTTTATAGATATAATCTATTCATTTCTTCAGAAACATGCCTATTTTGTGTTCATTTTGATTAAATACTTGGATTTGAAAAATAATTTTTTCGAAATGAACAATTAATTTATTTAGGCCTAGTGTTTATCCATGTATATAGCTTTAATACTTGGATTTTGTTTGATCTTCAATTATCAATTCTATTCCATTGATAGTTGTTGATTATCTTCAGCTTGATGACTAGAAATTTGCATTTTATTTTCCATTTGTTTGATGATTCTCTATTTAATACTTCTTTTTATCATGTAGGCATATTTTTAAAGTTAGGGTTTTTTGAATTACGACTTCTCTCTATGCTATCATTGGATTTATATATATATATATATATATATATATAAACTCAAATGCTATGAAAAATTTCAATGTGACTTCAAAATGGCCTCAATCAATTTAGTTTTGGAGCCTGATGTTATTTGCTCATACAGTTTTTGATTGACATGATTCCAGTTTACGGAGATGTGCTTGAATTTGAGCTGCATCTTGCAGTTCTGCAGATTTTAGTATGGATGCTGTAGTTTTTAGGTACTATAGAAACTGAGCAGTATAACTCTATAGTATGTTAGTTTATTTTAAAGTGAGTACTTTAACTTATTTCTAATTTAAATTTTATATTAAAAAAAATCTAAACCTTCCATTGGGATTACTATAAATGCCAAAAGCTTTTTCTCTGCTTTTTAGTTTAGTTATTTCATGTAGTTGGAAATGATTTTTGTTATTTATGCATCTATTGTTTTTTTAGTTGTAGTGATTGTTTTTTTTTTACTTTAAGTTGCCATGCATTGCTGTATTTGTATGTGTAATGAGAGCATTATTTTACTCCTAGGTTGTTGCCTGCATCTGTAAGCGTGAGAGTGACTTGCTTGCTGTTCATAAAATTTTGACATCAGGCTGTTTTTTCGGTATATCTCAAAATATAATTAGATCTTTTTTTTTTTTTTTTTTTACTATTGAGATTAATACATGGTTCAAGGAAAAGTCTGGTCACCAAATACCCAAATATTTTATAAAAGAAACTAAAATGAATTACCCAGCATTATCTAATTAAGTGCTTGCCACTTAAATAATACATATAATAATACATATAAGGTGCTTAATTAAGGTGCAAAATTAATTTTATGCACCTTAAATAAGCACCTTTGTTTGATATGCCCTAAATAAGCACATTGAAATTTGCCATGCATATTCTCAAATATCTGGTTCACAGATCATTGACAGAATGTCATAAAAATATTTTATATGCTAGTTTATGAAGTTAGAAAACTGATATTCAAGAAGTTGAATTTTTGGGTAGCTTAAACACTTAAAATAAAAATACTTGCAATTGCAAAAAAAAAAAAAAAGGCCCCAGAAATAGCATTTACAAAATTAATTGCTATTTCAGCAAGTTTTTATCATATTGAAGTTAAATTTTCAGAGCACATTTATAATATTAAATTAATTCTATGTACCAAAAATTGAAAATTTATCTTCTAAATTTACGAATTTGGAAAATTGAAAAGTGTATTGCATTCTATGTCTAAACAGAAAGTCTGAGATATCATTTGCAGACCACCTGCATCTAGAACGCAAGCACAGAATATTTTCTAAAGCTGTGATAGATAAATAGATTTGATGAAATGGCAGAAAATGATCCATTTTCAGTTTTAAAATTTCATAATTTTGAAACATTCATATTATTAAAAAAAAAATCGACTAGGACTGTATCAAGAATTCAATTTGTGATAATATCGTCATGTTGCAAGCTAACTCTGTATCGAATTTCACAGCTGTCTGAAATATTTCACCACCGAAGACACTCAGATAGAAAAATAGAAATTTTATTTTATTATGTAATATTTGCTAGGGCAATGAAAGTTTGATTTTGGCATAGTGAAATTTTCATGGCCAATTAAATTGAATCAAATTGATGCCAGCTCACCTGTGATGCTCACTTTAAGCCAGTACACCAAGCATCATATAGTAAATAGTACTCAATGCATGAAACATTCATTTTAGCTAGTCATAAAATAGATACAAAAAGTTTACATTTCACTTCAGGTTTTTCACTTCAGGCTTTTCACAGAGAATTAGCTCACAATCTGAACAATGGTGATAGAAGGCAAACTGGTAATTAAAGTTGTTATGTTTCAAAGTTTGTCAGCCACTTGGCATACTGAGTATGCCATTTAAAATTGAAACTCCAATGACTCACATAATAAGGACATATATACACAAAGAAGCCACCTAACCTCTCTTCAGACAAAGGATAATACCTGTATGATTCATTAAAGAAAAAGAAAATATGTACACTCTCAGTATCTGCATTATTCAACATCAAATTAAAAAAAAAATTCATGAAAAATGCACACCTAACCTTTAGAAGCGAACTAAAATGAATGGAAATAAGGAAATCTTGGTACAAATGTGGAAAACCAGGAATCTGGATTAGAAAAACTCATTATTGTACTGATTATGCTGTGCCACTGTACATTCAACAGAACTCCATATGACTGACTGTTAAAGTGTTAAATACAGGAATTTTGAATATTTTTATGTATTTTGAACTAGAGAATTGTACACTTCATATTTCACTGAAATTAAGAATTTAACACTTCATAAATCAGGAACTTCTATAAATAGAAAGAAGTGTCAATCTTCAGGCATCACTTGTGATCCTTGATATTTTTCAACTGCCCTTTATGAAATGCAAATATTTGTCGAATAAAATCTTCACCAAAGTTTGATTTCTCTGTCATACAGAAATTAATTTTATAAATTCTTAATTTCAAATTTTACTTCTTCAACCTAAAGTTTCCAGGATGGGTACAGTGTAGTATAATATACATTATATATATGTATATTATATAAACATGGTTATAATATGTATATTCCCTGAATCACTTAATAGAGTGTAGTAAATAAAGAAAGAAGAAATGATTTGAATATTGAAGAAAATGTATATTTTTTTTTTATCGGCACCAAACATGATCATCTCAAAAAGTTTTGCAAATATTCATATTTGCCTAAATCAATCTTTTTTGCAAAATGCAAACGAAAAACAACACAGCTCATGTTTATAATGTTGATTATCAATCTTAGACATCATTAGGGAAGTTATTTTATCAAAGGAAAAAATAATCAAAAAATAATCAATGTGGTCATGGGGTAAATTGTAAAATTTCATGATAATTTCACAGCTGAAGATGTCACTTTTAGATTACCCTGATGCTGATTAGATTTTGGTATGATTCGGAAAAAAAGAACTTTCCTTTTTTTTTTTTTGCAAAATGGACCTAAAAAAATATGAATCCACTCTAGTTGAAAAACTAATTGACCACAATTTCATAAAATTTGGTAGGTAAGTCACCTGTGAGATACTTTGATTCTGATTAGATTCTGATATGATTTAGAAAGGAAGAACCTGCCTTTTTTTTGCAAAATGACCTGTAAAAATTTCTAAAATCTAAAATAAAAGACTGTATTTTTAAATTTATCAATTAAATGTTTGTTTTATATGTAATTTTTGGCAACAAATAGAATTAGACCAACCTCATAACTCTAGGACTAACCATTCTCAAGATATTTAAGTTTGCTTTTATTTTTGCAATGTTGCCTTTGAAAATATGTCTAGTCACTAAATGAAAAAAAAATTGAAATAAAACTGCAAATTCGGTGTAATTTCAAATAATTATCCATGTTAATTTGTGCTATTAAAATGAATTATAAAAGAAAGAGAAAATGAATTTGAGTCTGTAGAGAAAGTCATGTGCTGCCCACATCATATTTTTTTGTAGGAGAGAATATCACTTTGACATCAAACTTATTAAGAATTCTGGCAGTTTTCTGTCTAATGTTATGATAGAATAGAATGCGAGCAATATCACTAAATGTTTTAATTGGATCTTGCTTTCACCATGGTAGTTTAGAAAATTTATAAAAAGCATAATTAGCAACTTTTGTTAAGAATTAACAATCTAAGGTAAGAGATAGCTTTTATATAATGCAGCTCAAACTGTAATAAGTTAAAAGTAGAACATAATTTAATAGCACATTAAACATAAATATTGAATAAGGCAAGCTTTTGATTAGGGAGAAGACAAGAATTATTATGAGACCAGCACATCTAGGGAAAAGAAAATTATTATTACATTATCGCGTGTAAACTCTTTGATTCTTGTATTCAGTTTACCTGTGAGTTAGAATGTAATTGTTATCTTTCTTTCTTGGTTATTTGTAGTGAAATTTCATTTTTAGCCACCGTTTACCTTAAGCTCCTTGCAGTTACTCCCATCTCATAATAATTCTTGTCTTCCCCTTATTAAAAGTTTGCCTCATTCAATACTTATGTCTTCTGTGCTATTAAAAGACTATACTTCCGAATTATTAAAGAGATGGATTATTTAAAGCTGTCATCTTAGATTATGGATTTTTACTGAAAACAGTTAATCATGATTTTTTTTTAAATTTTCTATATCACCACTGTTAAGGAAGATCCAGTGAAAACATTTAGCAATATTGTTTTCAATATTCTCATCCTTTTCCTGAAAAAATTTTCCCCGTGGTATTTGTTGACTATATTAGCTCTTTTAACTTCCCAAACTATTTTCTGTTTGACTTATTTTTCCTAATTGTTTGAAATCTGTTAATTTTTACCACTGATTTGGTCAATTCATGTAACTTCTGAAACCGGTTAATTATAATTTTTTAATTGGGCTTTTATGAACAAGGGACTTTTACGTTCATTGGTATTTTACTGTTCATTTATTGTGTTTCCTCAGACTGGATTTTCTACCTCTGATTTCTTCTGTCGCCAGTTGGTGACTCCCTTTCCCTGCTACAGTCATGTTTGCAGTTCTTATCTTAATTGCTGATCTTGTTCTCATGAGTAAAGGTTGTGCTTCTTATGTATCCTGATGAAGATTGTTTCTTGCCTTCGAAATTGGTCAATACTATTATTTTTGTGTTGTATGCTGCTTTTAACAAAGTTATTTTAGTTTTATTATTTTAGAAATAGTTTGAGCTGTATATAATATTGCTTATATTCTATTCTATCCTAAAATTTGTCCAAAAATTACTAGAATTCTCAATAACTTTGACTGCAAAGTGGTATTCTCTCCTATCAATAAAATAATTTTTCTTCCCTGAAGGGCCCTATTGAAAATTCTTTAGTTTGGGCATTTATGACATTTCTTGTCAATGAGGACTATTGTCAATGAGGACTAATATATATTGGCAAAATAAAATGTGCTCTAAATTACTGCTAAAACGATCAAAATTGTATAAAAAAACACAAAATTATTATATCTTCATTGGCTAATCACTGTGGGATGATTAGTCATCAGATTTATTTTTCTTTTGCCACTATTATCCAAAAATACTCTTCACTTTTTTTTCTTTGAGATTTCTTTGAAGCTTTTCATATCCATAAAAAGTCTAGTAATATTATTTAAATTATTATCAACGACGCCATATTTCTTCATGATATGGCATGAGGATGGCCACATCTGATTATTTATTTCTCTATCTCATTCTCTTTTTCTGCACTGCATTTTGAGTTTATATGTGCTGCAATTTATTTATTTTTTCTTGTTTATTTCTCAAGTACATAGGCTCTGCATTTTTTATTTTTCTTGTTTCACTTCTCTTTCATGACTATAATAGTGCTATTGGTTCTAGCCATTTTGCTGCTTGGCTGGCATAGTTTAGCTCTCATTTGGATGTTCAGATCCAGGATTGCTTGTGCTAAAGAAGAAATCCAAAGATTTCCAAAACTTATGTCAGCTTATTAAACCTTATTTGCATAGCATTTTGCATTGTGATTTATCAGGTTTGTTAATTTTATAATGTTTTTTGTAAAAATTTGCAGCATTTTACATCTGAATTTCAACATTTTGCCAGAGTTTCACCCAATAATTATATCTAAAAGAACTAACTTAGAAAATTAATTGAAATAAAAAAACTAGAGTATTGGGGCAATCTTGAGACGTTCCTCATGAAACAAGTAGGCATTCAATGGCCGAGAAGATGATTTATGGAATTATTGTGACATGATGTCGTGCATTTCCACCATATTCAATATTATTGTATTATTCCAAATTCTAAATTATTTATTAAAAAATATTTTTTCAATGTTTCATTTTCAATATTAAATTTGATAATAATTTAGTCAACTTCCATCGGCCATAATAATGCTAGAGACCATGCCTACGAGACATAGGTTATTTCAATCAACAACAACCATTGGTGAAATGTAATACTGAATCATCGCATTAGTATAAATACATTTGCTAAAGGAACATGAATACTATTCGATGTAGGGATGTGAAAGTTCTCCCTCAGGTGCATCGAAAAGCAAACACCTTGGATCCTTGGATATTCCACAGATAAAAGCTATCTATTTTTCTCCCTTAACTTGGTGAAAAGGGGATGATGAAATTGCATTGTTTGTTGGTGATGCTGAAATTTTTGAATTTTGGTTTAGGTGGTGCAAATTTATAAAAAGATTGAGAACCCCTGAACTAAACTATCATATATTTCATCTATATATTTCAGATTTTCAAAGTCAAGTTGAGTCAAACTCCAGTTAATTTTATCCGTGTTCACATTGATAATATGCACAGTATATCACCTAAACTATGACCAAATTGCTTTATATGGTTTTTGAGATTACGAAGAGTTGGATATTTTAACAAAATCCCATTTTATACCTAAACTAGTATTTGTTAGAATTTTTATATATGTTCATATTAATATAATATATGAAACTTGCAACTCGAATTTGGTCCAAATCGCTTTAGTGGTTTCTGAGATGATGAAAAGTCAACAATTTCATACACACCCACCCACCCACCCATAAAAGTAATTTCTGGCATCTAAGGACCCCACTGATATATTTATAGTGAAACCTCGACTGATTACATCTCAATAATTATACTGTTCTTAGGCTACATTGATTAAGTCTACTACTAAAAGCATAGGTATAAAAAAAAATGGTACAAGTCACAATCATTGTCACCATATTTTCTTCTAACTCTTTGTGCGATAAAAGTGATTCTTTTAGATGAACAATCATTGTTAAAATAGATAAAGTTATTGCCATTTCAATACAATTGAGGTATCAATACTATGATAACATTTGTGAAGTCAAGTAAGTGCATCTAATAAGGTATATTGTCACTAGTTTTATGTAGTCAGATTTTGGTCACTTTACCATACCTAACCTTGACTTCTATTACTTTGCACTTTTCGTAGAGAAAACGTTTGGGTGACTGAGTACTTTTCTTTGAGTCCTGTGTAGTTAATTTTTATTTTGCATATCTCACATAACACTTATTTCCTTAGTATTTTTTTAATTTGGTTTTTAAAATGACAGCTGATAATTTTTTATTAGTAATAATACAATTCTTACATTTAAAAAATGAACAAAAGGTGATTGAATCAGAATTATTTCTCTATTGTTTACTGTGTATGAATATGCATTACATTTATTGGTAATAATGGGTATAATTTAATGATTATATTAATTTTATAAATTTATTAAGCATTGTTTCCCAAATCTTTTCATCAAGGTAAAGGAAAAGTATTGTGCATGTTTTAGATGGGTCTTTGCAGTTTCATGCAGTGTTTCACAATCAGTATATAGCCTGCAAGATTTTCAGTTTTTTTACCATTTTAAATATGCAATATAACTTACTGAATAAACATGAAACTCTATGAGTGAAGCTAAGATGTGACTGAGGATGGACGACCATGACTGCACAGCAGTCATTTCCCTGTGTGACCTTTATGTGCTAATAGAAATTACTTTCTGGATGACTCTCATATTGAAATCCACCGCTATGGACACATGCTAACATACAATGGAGAATTCATTACATTATTTTCTTATATTTACTCAGAGCTTTGGTTTTTTGAATGAATTATCAGCACTAAGTGTAAACTATCAGCATATTGCATTAGGGCGACCATATAGGTACATCACTGTGAATAGATAATTTTATCTTTAATTATAAAATATGTAATTCAAATCTCCTTTTTTATATATACTTTTATTTTTAAGGACAATTTAACGCCAAGTATTCAAGACGAAAATGTTATTATTGTTTGGAGTTTAGTTCCTGGAGCTGCTGCACAATTAGATGGCCGTCTTTTACCAGGTGATCGATTACTATCTGTAAATAACATAAATTTTCGTCATACAAGTTTCGATATGGCGATAGAAGTTTTAAAGCATGTGCCCAAAGGTGTAGTTCGGCTTGGAGTTGCCAAACCTACCACATTATCAAAAAGTGTTCCTGCAAAAGTATGTTAATATATGTTTATATTGTAATGTTTTATCTTAATGCATTTTTTTTTTTTTTTTTTTTTTTTTTGTATTTCCATTATTAGATTTGCTGATTATTTTCAATATTCAACTGTTAGTTTACTGTTAATCTTCCATAAAAACTGTTAGATGTGAACTAGGATTTGTATTTTTATGCATTTTCCTTCTGTTTGTGAATTTATCTGGGATTTATGACTTTTCTTTTGTATTGTGTAAAGAAACTGCAATGTATTGCCACTTATAATTTCACATTATAAGTATGGATTTTTTAAATCTACAATTTTAGTGTTTTATTTTACTACTATTCTACTTTCTGTAAATTTAGTTAATATTACTCTTAATTCAAGTTCCATTAACTGGTAATTCTTTAGTAGTTTAATCATATGATATTTAATTTCGGTATGAAGCTAGCTTATATACTTTTCGAAGCCAGTTACTTCCATTATTTTTAGTATAATCTTATTTCTTATCACATTCACTGCTACTTTTTAAGTGATTGGATAAATTCAGCTTGCATAGCTTCAGATACTAGTTATCTCCTTAATTTTTTTGTTCATATTCTTATTTCCAGTATTCTGCTTTGGTAAGTTTAAAGCAGTTTGATTGCATGTTATTTGATTATTATAGCTGATGTAGCACTTGTTTTGTTTCTTAATTTTTAATAATTCTTTAATTATTGTTGTTTGTTTAGTTATCTCATAATTAACTGGTTTTTAAAGTTTTGTATTTTGATGAAGATAGCTCATTTAACCCCAAAGCAGTTCCTTCAATTTTTTTATTTACTACACACTTCCATGGATGTTGAATTTGGTTATCCCAATTTTTTTGTCTTTAATGTTTTCATTATATTTCCCTTTTTTTAGTTATTATTTTTGCAATTTTGCTATCTTTATCTCTTTATATGGATTAGTCCATTTCTTCCTTTCTCTAATTTCTCACAATTCTCTTATTGTTAATAATTCAAAGGTTTTTATTTCTTTCTTTCTCTCAGTTTTATATTAAATATCATATTAATCTGTGCCTTTTTGTTGCATTTTTTCACTTGGTGCTAGTGTGGGCTACGGTGAAGCTGCTTTAACACCTGATGTTGATATATTATGACTGGAGTTTTGTTCCAATGTCTGTTTACCCCCACTACAAATCCGCTCTTTGGATGTTCCAAATATATGTATTATGCTGTTTTTTACCATGCCACCTTACAGTTCTTGCTTAACGTTTGCTAAGTAAAGACACAGTTTTGACCTTTTGAAGAGGGATCAGAACTCCAATCAATTGTGTAGAAATATTATACTTAATCAACTTTTTACAATTTATAGATTATCAGATAAAAAATGTCATGCTTTGCACATTAATAACCTCAAAATTACCAGTAAATTATATGAATATCCAGCATATTTAGTAAATGGTATAGTTAATAAATTTCGATTAGCCTAAAATTCTTAATATTCTCTCCTTAGTATCTTATTTTAGCCTTACTTTTACATTCTCTTGTTTTTACGTTACAATATATTTTCATCTATCTATTTTGCAGCTTTTACTGTAGAATATCACATTTTACTGCCATTACGCAGTACAGTTTTTATTACTCACTTTGGCAACAGTAAATCACTTCATTACTCTTTAGCGAATGACAACATTGGTCTAGTCATTTTTTGCTCGTCATGGTTATACATTTGAGGTGTATTTTAAGGTATTTATGTTTCCTTTCTTGTTTTTCAATTTTTATGCTTGTCGTCCTAATAACACATGTTTATAGATAAAATCTATCTTGTGTTTCAGAAACTATTTTTGTGTTCATTTTGTTTAAATATTAGGATTAGAAAAAGAATTTTTTCAAAATGAACTCTACTTAAGCCTAGAGCTCTTCCACGTGCAAGCTTTAATGCTTGATTACTTTGGTATTCCTTTTTTAGATTCCTCTCTTTTGACATTTGTTGATTATCTTTAGCTTTCTGAACTGTAATATGTATTATAATATCCTCATTATGGTTGAATTTCATTTTATTTCATTGTATTCTGTAGGCAAATTTTTAAGATAGTGTATTATGAGTTACTTCTTCCATTCTACCATTGGATTTGCTATTTTAATTTTATATATATATATATATATATATATATATATATATAAACTATGATTGTCCTTTTTTAACACTTTACAACATAGTTGAAAATGTTTATGACTTTGTTCATTTTGTCTGTCTGTCTGTTCGTTACCACGATAACTGCTGTAAAAATGGCTTTATCAAAATGAAATTTTAGTATGTTTTCCAGACGTTCTGTGGGACTTATAGGAATATAAATGAATAATATCACCCAATTAGTTTTTTATTGAACCCGGGTTGAAAAAATGAAATACATTGAACCGTATGGGACCTAATGTTTCAAACATTTTTTAAGTGAATTTAAAATTCACAAATTGCTTCGAAAATTTTAGGAAATATTCAAATTATCCCATAAAATATATAAAAAAAATTTCAGTAAAATATGTTAGGTAGTTTTTTAAATAAAAATTATTTAATATAGGGAGAAAAACAAATTCAATTAAATTCTGACTCTCGTTATATCCTCCAGAAAGAAAAAAGAGATATATAATAAATATCTTTCCAAGAGTTTAATTATTTTATATAGGAGAAAGGTTTCACATTTTAAAATAAATATGATAGATAACAATTTTTCAAATTTTTAAATAAAATAAATTATTATAGTATTGTGATGAATAAAACGATTGGAAGAATATTTATGAATGAAATGCTGCTTTTATATTTTCATGACGTCATTTGAATAAAGTTCATTTGTTTTCGATGAATTTTTGAAATATAATAAATTATTGTAGTGTTATGATAATTTTAAAAATATCACTAAGGAATGTATCGCATTTTAGAGGTGTTTAAACCAGGCAATTTATATTTCAATGCTGTCATTTGAATGAAGTTCATTTTCTTCGATGAAGTTTTCAAATATAATAAATTAATGTAGTATTGTGATAATTTAAAAAATATTACCGAGGAATGTATTGCATTTTAAAGATGTTTGTATAAAATTGCATTGAAGTTGGAAAGTGTTTCATAATTAGTGCTTTATGCATGATTGATCTTTCTTGTTTTTATTGTTGTAGCTTCTACATAATTTGTAATAGTTTATTTACAATTATTTAATGGTGTTTTTTAGTGTAGAATTTGATTGTTTTAATCATGTCTTTAATGTTGTTCTTTTTTAGATTTCCTTTAAAGAGGCTGTTGATGAAAATAATGTATTTACAAATGGAACGGCTCTTCGAGTTTTTGTAAGTTGTTGCTCATTAAGCGTATAAGCATATGAAAACTGTTTTTTTTTTTTACTTTATAATTTTACATTTTGTATTTTAAATTTTAACTGATTCTACGGCCACTCTTCAGTGTCTTTACCAACATAGACCGGGCAACTATTGCTTTAGAATTGAAGAAATCAGACATCTTCTTGTTAAATTAAAGGACAAGGATATTACATTGCAGTAGGTTTCCAGAAAATTTAGAACTTATTCTTAAGTATTACATTTAAGCTAAAATAATATGTCCAGTGACTTTTAAAAGTATTTATTCTTACATTAGAGCTACAATCATATATATATTAAATGAAATGATTAAAAGAGGGTTTAAATGTAGAAATATATAAAAATATTCTATGCACAAAAATTTCTAAAACATATATATTGAAGTCAGCAGTTGTAATTTAATGTTTTCATTGGGTGCCTGTGCTTCCGAAAAGTTAAATAATTATATTTTATCAATAATAGAAAAAATAGTTTTATAAATTATAAATTTAAAACAATATAATAGATTAAAAATAAATAAAAATTGCTAAACCCTTTCTGAATCATAAATAATTTACTGTTTATTACAGGTGTAAGAAATAAATATATAACTTTCATATGTTTGCAATTTTATTTATTGTAATATAAAAATATTATAAGAAAAATGAGAACTACTTATAATTTAAAAATAAATAATTAAATATTATATTATTAACAATGTTTAAAAGATGTCTACTGACCAGAGTTAGAAAAAAAAAATTAGTGGTTTTCAAACCAAAATCCATGGTTTAAACATAGGGAAAGTCATGCACTGCCTACATCAGGTATTTTTTTTAAATCAACATTCAGGATGCATAAAAATGGTCAAATAAACTAGAGAAAAACTACCTTGCTGCACACTATAAAGAAGTAATGGACACAGTAGGTGGTGTATGGGGGGGGGATATAACCCATAATTGTATTTTATAATCATATAGTTATGCCTCTGATATTTATTGATTGAAATAATCATGCCAAATTTTATTCTATTATTTCAATTTGTTCCATATGTATTGTTTACATCTACAAACTTACTGACAGATGCACAAATGTCAATTAAAAATGGTTGATTTACATTTAGAGATGCTTAAAGCATTTAAGTTCATCTAAATCCAAGAGTCAGATTTTCACACTTTCATGATACTTTCCCTTTACAAATACTGCATGGAAAGTAAAAATTGATGTAATTTAATTTTTATTTTCTTATCCTTTAGAACATGTTTCTATGCAAATTATTTTAGTTAGTTGTAAAGTGAATTTATAGAAACTTGTCTAGTTAAGAATTGTGTTACCTGTATTTGCATTTACTTAGTGAAAATTTATAAATTTCTGCTTTTAATGACTTTGGATATTTTTTCTAGGAGTACAATGGCGTTTGTCATACATATGAAGAACCTCCCAATCTTTACACAAGGTCTCAGACTCCATCTTCTTTATTTTCCTTTGGCAATGATTCACGTTGTTCCACACCATTTAGCAGCCCTGGTCTGTCATCTAGTGGAAGATTATGGGCTTTTGATATTCCTATTTTGCCCACTGCTTTAGAAAGGATTGTAAAAATTAAGAAGGGAAATAATAAATTAGGTATTGTATTATGCTACGTATATACAGAAAAGATCCCTCTTCCTTAAAATAGGGATCACAATTTCACACGTACTGTGACATTCATAAAATTTTTAACCAGTTAAGCTATAATTACAGTAGATTCCCGGTTATCCGAATTCTGGTTATCCATAAATCAGCTTAACTGAAAAAGTCTTTATTTTATTTTTTCTTCTGTGTATTAATTAAATTTGTGTGTATTTAGTTTACCTTTACCTTAATATATTTAAAGTATAGGTAATTTTTTTAATTTATTTAATGTTTTTTCTGAAGTATGGTTAAACACACTTAAAATATTTTAATATTTTCAGCAAAGACTACAAGTATTGTAAACTGCATTTAATATGCTATCTTCACATACAGAAAGTTTTTTTTCAAAATGCCATAGCGCTTTTGGAAAACATAGTGTCCATCATCAGTGGCAATATTCAAAATGCCAAAGCGCTTTTGGACAACATAGTGTCTATAATCAGAATAACTCTAGTCTCAGACCATAATTGCCACTGATGATGGATACTATGTTATTCAAAAGTGCTATGGGATTTTGAAAAACTTTTTATGTATGTCAATATGGTGTATATATAGTTTACAATGCTTATAATCTTTGCTGAAAATATATTTAATATTGTTGGATGAACGTTAATGATAATAACTGATTGACATAAATATGAGATATAGTAGTGATTTTAATAAAATATGTGGGATACATAATATGCAATATAGAAATAGACAGAAGCTGCTTATTTTGACTATACACAATCACTTCATTTTTTTACAAATTATATAGTGATTTTCTTCGGCTGCTCAGTTTTGTATTGCTTCGAATTTGCTTTAACACGCCATCTTTTAAACAATAGTACATCAGAAACTGTTGTATCATCTTGCACTTCAATATGACGAAGTGCTGCATGTAGAATCTTAGTATCTTTAATGTGCATTATGCTGTTTCATCAAGCTATTCTTCAACAGCAGCATCTTCTTTATTCACTTTAACAACTATTTCTACAAAGTCCTGCTCATAAGTGTATAGGTAAGCTAGACCTCAATATGAGATATTTCCTTGGGAAGCTGCTTGAACTAGCTCAAGAACACTTCATTATTACGAATTGCATTGCTGTCCACAGAGTAAACCAAATCATACTTGAACTTTGTTTAAAAAATTAGCGACTCAATATCATACCATAATTTACCCCCTCCCAGTTCCTATGGTTAGCAGTAAAAGAAGTATGGAAGTCACTTACATGGTTCAGGTATTCTGTTTATTACAAAGTACAGACATCAGTTCCAATCGAAGGGTCAAATTATGGTTTGGGACATCCCGATGCCACTAGGTTTGCATACCCCAAATGGCAATAATTTGGCTAGGGGCATTACTGTGATTCCACTGGAGCGAATTTGTCCAGACCTTGCAATGTGCACCCTGGTGCATGCTTTAAATAGACTAACAGAATTCAGCAACAAGCACAATGTCTGGAATTTGCAGCACTCATCTTGCTGGAAGTCAACTGCCATGGGATATTGCAGCTAGCATGATTTATCAAATAACAGAACAACTAGAGCCTACAGCTCACTGGAAGTAAGCATATTATTTATAATATAGCAGAAGGATGAACTCGTTTGGGGCACAAAACCCAAAGGCAGAATTGAAGCGCCACTGGAACACACCACTTAAGCTAAATTACAACTCGAAGCTGTACTGGAATTCTTACCAAAAGTTATCTCAGACCTTGTTCAAATCTACTTTTGCCACTTACTGCACTAGGCTTTTATCTTCAGATGTCAGCTGTCATCACCATCTGACATTTGGATATATTCAAAGAGCGTGAAATGTCTCATGGGTGAAAACTCTACACTCCCATTCTTAGAATATCCTGAGTCAAGGTGATGCATGGGTGAAAGCATGGGTGATGCTGCATTGGTGTGCACTTTGAACTACAAGCTTATCAGAAAAGGGCTCTTATTTGTAAACCTTATACAAGATACTTCACTTCTGCCTGTGAGCTGCATAAAATCGAGATTGATGTGATGGGCCATCACAAACTGATATACAATTGCCGCTATAAATAGGAATTTTAACAACACTGCGTTCACAAGTACCCAGACACTTATTGTAAATTTTTGCTTGTTTTCTTTCATTTAAAGTTCTTATTTGATTTTAACATTACTTCGATAAATTAACTTCGTAAATTCAATAAAGTAACTAGCATCAGAATGATATGACATGAAGCTCAAAAATTCAGTTGCCTGAAAGAGTTGTTAATTTTTCAGAAAAGGAAAAATCTTCTCATGAGTTTGTAGGTATTTATTGATTGGAAAATCAACAGTAAACAATATTTTGATGCTGTACATGCACTTGAAGTTAAGCTACGAAGAGTATGAATATAATAAACCACTACTATAGATGACAGAATAATAAAACAAAATTCATTGCTAATGTTAAAGAAAACTTCTGTATACAGATTTCACAGTAGATGTACAATGGAAAATCTCACATATAGTAACCTCATCACTGTTACAATATATCTGCATACAGTGACTCTTTTTGGTAAGTTTGTGTTAAGAAATCTTTTATAAATTAAAAAAAAAAAGCAGAAGGTACAAATACAATTTGCCAGAGATAACTAGAACTAGTTATACGAATATTGCAGTAAAATTGTTTTGTCCAATTAATGTATTATTTTTTGTCAGTAACAGTAGAGAGTATGATGTCCATCTAGCATAATTTATCAGATACCTGCATTAGAACATGGAAGGGGAGCAGTAATGGTAGAAAGTTTGATAGAATAAACGGTAACAGCAATGGTAGAGAGTAACATGTTCATATAGTACAACTGAACTAGCAAGATATCAGATTTCTATATTAAATCATCGAAAGAAAGGTGATGGTTTGAAGGTCTACTATGTTTGAAAGTGTTTGTGTGAAAGCCCCAGGCCGTCCGGCTCGTCCAGAGGACTTAGAGCAACAAAATGGATGAAAGTGTTTGTGTGTAAGTGCACAACACTGTAAATGAAGCCAAGTAAATAAACACTTCACAAGATAATTTGCTGCTATGGTTTCATTTACAGTAGTGTTTTTCAAACTTTTTTGTCATGGAACCCTTTAAATTCAATTTGATGGTGGAACCCTATAAAGAGAAAGTCTAGGTATTAAGTAGTATTTCTTTATTTATAGAAGCAAAGACAATTCTGAGCACAGATTCCTTAACACCAACTCAAATCTGATTGTATGCAAAAGTTTAAAGTTCAAATAAAATTTTGTACAAAGTTTGAACTAATCATGTTTTAGGTCATGACGATGACCAAATTTTAATTTTTGATTTATGTACTGAAATATGTGAGGTTAAAAGTCAGAAAATGTTAAGTCTATTGCGAAAAATTAATTTAAAAATATTTGTGCACCAAGCAAGTTTCTATTTGTTTGATATAACTTATACAATTGTATAAGTTGCTATATTAATTATTCATTATTTAATAATTAGGATTTAATATTTTGAGTTTCTCAGTTATTAAATATGTAACTAGATACCCTGCTTTGCTTCAGTTTCAGTTCATGAAAAACAGACTAGTTTGTTTTGTAAGTTATCTAAAAATTTTTAACATTTCTGTTGTAAAATGCGCTAATTACTATTATTTTAATGCCAAAATTGAGGCTCATTAGCATCAAATTATGCATTCAAAATTTTACATGTTTTTTAATTTTTATGAACATTTTCATGAACAATTGATGACCATTTTTATGACCATTTTGTGGAACCCTTTCAACACTGTTGCAGAACCCTGCGATTCCCCTGGATGCACTTTAAAAAATGCTGATTTACAGTATCTTAGACTTACAAACATTTTCATCAGAATAAATCTCCAAGCATTCACTTTTGCTTTTCTATAATTTACTGTTGGAATCTGATATCTTGCTAGCATAAGTTGTCCTAGGTAGACACTGTACTATTTACCATTGCAATTGTTATTTATTCTTCCTTACTCGCTACTGTTACTGCTTCATTCTCCATACTCTAAGATTACTGTTTCTTCCACCATGCTTTCTAACATTTCTTTTTCACCCCTCTATGTCTTACTGTAGGAATCTAATAAGTTATGCTAGATGGACATAATACTCTACCATTGCTGCCAGAAAAGAATTTTAATTTATTGGACAAAAATATTTACTTTAATCTTTATATGACTAGCCCTAGTTATTTTTGGTAAACTAAATTCATACCTTCTGTTGTTTTTTTTAATTGATAAAAGATTTCTTAACCCAAACTTTATAAAAAAAATTCCTTTTTATGAGGATATAGTGTCACAGTGATATGATTGGCATCAATATGGTTTTTTATTGACTATCTACTGTGAAATCCATATAGAAGTTTTCTTTATATTAGCAATGAACTTTTGTTTTATATTTGTATCATCTCTGGCAGTGGTTTATAGCTTGTCTTCAAGTACATATTCAGCTTAATACTATTTAAAAATTGTTGGATAATGGAGTGGCTTATTCTGTTACCTGAGTGAAATACCATTGAAAATCATTGAATGCGTTAGGCGAACATGTTTGTAGAAATAATATTCGTACTTAATTTTTCAGTGAAGAATGAAATAAAATTCCAAACAGATTAAATCATGCCATGCTCTTTTGTTGTTGCAAATGCTGCAATTTGCATGATGACAAAATATTAATTATATTTTAGTATAATTTGTTGTTATTGTGTCTTGGTTAAATATTTTTTATTTTCTGATATTTATGGCCAGAAATTTTTAAATAGCATCAGCAGTAAATGTTTAAATATTTATCCCAAAAATAATGAGATGTCTTTATTAGTAATTTAAGCAAATTTATAGGTACTGCATGCAGTACTATTTTACTTTACTGTACTATTCTACCACGGGTATCTGCTTTGTATAGTAGCCAGTGCAGCGTTCCTTAACTCACTCTTTATAGAAAGCTGCTTATTTACATTCCAATTAAGATCCAGATGTCCTTCCAACCCTCCGTGACCCAGAACAGGATTCCATTCTCGTGAGAAAACCTGATGATTAGGAGTGGGAATATCATAAGTATCATAAAGATCGCTAACAGTCGATAGGAAAGATGTATGGGTTTTTAGTCTCTCATTTGCTGGCCTATAATAATTTAAAAAGTTATTTTTTCTTCAAGATTTTTTCAACAAGGCATATGGCACTCTTTTGGCATCTTTCACTTAAAGGCTCTAATTCAGTCTGAAGCTCCATAGCAACTATAGAAGTTGATTTAGCACCACCAGTGATCAATCGTAATATGTTGTTTTGGAAAATATTTAGCTTGTTTCTAACAGAATCTGAGGTGGTGATCAAAACTTCATTTCCATATTCTGTAACAGGGCGAACATAACTTTTGTAGGCTGTGCACAAAACATCTTGAGTCACGCCCCAAGTGACACCAGCCAGACGTTTCAATAGCTTTGATCTCGAAAATCCTCGATCAATGACCGTATCAATTTGCCTCCTCCAAGAGATAGCTAAAGTAAAAATGTAATTTTCTTTTTTACTGGTAATTGAAATGTTAATACGAAAGGACCTCATAAGGCCATCTTCATTTTAACAATGGTTTAAAAAATGTATTTCATTTGAGCTGCTACCAAAATTAAATTTACTTTGCATTGATTTTTTGAATGACTGCAAACGATTAAGCTATGTAAACATTTTCCAAATGTCTCCAAATATACAATTAGAATTAAAATTGTCTGCTTAATGTTATTTCTATGGAAGTTTTAATTTTATATTTTTATTAATATCTCAGTGTAGCCATTGATTTTAGAAACTTGAAACATCAATGTGGTTATCAATTCAAAGTAAAGAAAAACCATAGAAAATTTGAAACAATTTTATCAAAAATTATAATTTTATGAGACAGACAGACTTTCCATTTCATATAAATAGATTATTGTTATCAAAAAGTTAATAGAATTTTCTAATTTCTACTGAATGGGATATTATAATAACAATTTCTGTTTTTTTATAGGCTTAGTCTTAGACATAGCTGATAGAGGCCAAAATGGGATGATTGTGAAATCTATCCGTCCTGCAAGTGCTGTTGAAAAAGATGGCAATGTGCAAGTTGGTGACTATATCCTCGCTGTGAATTCTGAAAATATGCGAAACATCACTCGGTCTCAAGCAAGAGCGATAATTAGACGAGCTGAATTGACTAGCTCAGATATTGTGTAGGTATAATTCAAATGCCATGCAGCATGACTTAATTTTTCTCGTATAAATGCCTTTCATTGGGAAGTAAGGTGAATTATACAGCTTTGCCCGGGTCCTAAATAAGCACTTGTTACTTTAATAATACAAATAGAGATAACACCACTCAATTTCCAAATAACTTGTTTTGAACTAAAATCTGTTTTTTATTTTTTCCATGCACAACTATACCAATTATACAATATGGACATAATATGCCCTAAATATGATATGAAATGAATGCTTGATCGCCAAACATTGGTCAAAGAACATGCAATAAAAATACCTAAAGTCGCAAAAAAGGAAGAAAGTTCCTTTATCTTAGAAGTAAAAATTAAAAAAAAATATATCACAACAAACTTTCATCCAATTGAAGTAAAATTTTAGCACAATACTCATAATGATAACCCAACAATACTAAATTAAAAAAAAAAATAGGTTGAAATCTTTTAAATTTGCGGAGTTAGAAGTCCCACAAATTAAATGCATTTAGTTTGGAAACAGCTGATTTTTATGTAGATGAAAATAACCAAAACACCTGCTCTCAAATATCATCTGTGGTGGCAATGAATTAATAGGTTTGATTTGACAAGGTGGTGAAAAATGGTGATTTTGGGCTTTAAATGTTCGTAACTTTTAAACTAATTTGAATTTTTTTAAAATCTCAACGAGATGCACTTTACGGAGACATGAAGCACATCTGTAGCAAATTTCACTGCTGTCTGGTGCTTCGATTCTCTGCCATAGATAACACACAGATACACAACCCTCTTTTATTATGTAAGATAGCATATTCAATATTAGAGCAAAAATTAAAAATGGTACTTCTGTATTTTTACTTTTTCTACCATACATAGTAATTAACTTAAAAGAACTACCGCCCTACTCGAAGGTATACGGGATACATAGTAATGTAAAGGAAAAATATTGTGATGGGGTCAAAACTCCATATCCCTCGAATTTTGATGGATTTACACATTTTGAGCATACCTGAATACAAATAAACATTTTTTCCAATCTCAGCTGTATGTCGGTATATGGAGACGATATCTTTCAAAAAAATTGTTAAAATAAAACAAATTTGATATGATTATTTTGAATTTCGGTGAATTTGAATATCAGTGAATTTTACAGTCCTATTTTTATTTTTATGAACAGACTAAAGGAAATCTCTCAAATTAAAAAATTAAAAAAAAAAATTTGTAATGTATAAAAATATTATGAAAATGCATATTTAATGTGTGATTTTTTATTCAAAAGCGAATGCCATTATACATAAAATGCTAACATCCACTGTTCTGGAAATATTTTATGTTTTTTGTGTAAAATGAACAATTTGATAGAAAATAAAATAAACATCAAATGAATAAATGCTGAGTAAATACTATTCTGAAATGAATAGACATCCAATATTTAGAAATTATCATGAGCCATTTTCCAGATATAAGAATTTTTTTCTCACATGAAATACTATATCTTTTTAACAAATTGAATATAATTTAGTATGATTTCTTCAAATAATAAATCTCAGAAGCCTATTTATAATTGGGGACTAGGGGAAAACCTTCAATTTTTCAAATATATTATTTCAAAAATTAAATAAGAAATTATAAAATCAAAATTATGTGTTAACATTTATTGTAAAAATAGCCATTATATATGCAATTTTTAATTTTAAAACTAATGCCATAATTTACAAAATGGTAACCTGATGTTCTTGAGATATTGTATATTTTTGTTACCTAAAATGGGGAAAAATTTAAATATTTTTTGTATTATATCAAATGACTAAATGCTTTAAAGTATTTTTAACCAAAATTAATGGGAACTATTGTTCAGTAAGTAGTTATCATGAGCCATTCTTAAGATCTTAGAAATTTTACTTGAGTGATATCTCTTGAAATATTTCAGCAAATTACATGAAATTCAGTATGCTGAATTTTATCGGTAACAGCAATAGAATTTTTAGTGAAATAAAATAATAAGTAAACTCTAATATTGCAGAGTTTAATGACAACTGGTAAACCCTTATATTCTGGTATGCTGACTAATGCATGGGAATATTGTAGTATGTATAAAACAGTCAAGTATTGTCACTTCAGGTTTTTTACTTATTTATCTATTTATTTATTTATATTTTTTTGTGAATAATATCTATTCTTGAAGTTTCTTTGATGGAAATCAGAGCGTTACAAAAAATGTAAACACTGGGCACTTATACTGCTGGAACTATTAATTAAAAATGTAAATAATTTTGTTTATTTTGTCAGAAATAGGGTCTAGATTATGAATTGAATACATAAAAATAATTTTAATATTTTGTACTTTTTTTTTCAAATATTTTTTAAAGCAGTTTTTTTTTTTTTTTTACTTTAACTCAAAATGTCTCCGGACTATAGGATAGATGTAAATAGTAAACATGAAAAATATGAATTAGTAAATTTAGTTTCTAAAATTTTTAAAAAAAGCTCTTATAGTTTTCGAGTAATCATCTTGTCAAGTTGAAGAAGATTAATAATTTTCTTTTTTAAAATTTGTAATGCTTATATCTCAAAACTAAAAAAGTGCTATCTGTAGACAATAAGCAAGAATTTGTAGCTCTGTGAAAGTCCTACAAATGTGTATAATTGGATTTTGAATTGTGTTTTTAGTTTTCGAAGAATAATGGTTATAATTCTGATATTTTAGTATTTTACCCAGATTTCCCAGTGACTAGGAAAGCTGTAGTCTTTAAAATACCATTATTGTTGCAACTCAGTCTATTTACTTACTCTTTGGAGATTTCTCCAAGGAGTAAGTAAACAGATTGCATCAGATAAGTAAACAGTTATATAAGGATCAGATATTTTATTTTCTTTAAAAAAATTAGGAGGTCAAATGAACTTGAGGGTTTTAAAGATGTTTAATGATTGGTGAGGTATGAACAGAATAGATGAAAATATATGTATTCAAGTACGTATTTATGTGACCCATGTCAGATACAGGGTCTGTATAAAAAGAATCGAGAAATTTTTTTTCTGACGTGAGTGTACGTCGTAGCGCGCTCGCAGTAAGCATGCTCGGTAGTGGGGAATGTGACCTTCAAGACGTGCCAAGCGACAGTCGCCTTCGAGCGTTCGTTCAAACTACATTGTGTTTTTAGTGGACCCCTGTCGAGTGACTCGGTGCAAGCGCGAAATGCAGTGAGCGATTGAATAGCTGTACGCGATCAAATTTTGTGTTGGATTGGGGAAATCGGGTACGGAGACGTTGGCCATGATTCGCCAAGTGTTCAAGGATGAAAGCATGTCACAAACAGCAGTTTTTAAGTGGCACAAGCTCTTCAAAGATGGCTGAGAGAGTTTGCAGGATGAGCCTCGCGCTTGACGGCCGTCGATGTCAAGAACTGATGGCAACGTGTGCGTGAAGTGCTGAATTCAGACCATCGTTTAAGTGTGCGAATGGTCGCAGATGAAATTGGCATTGATAAGATGACAGTGCACAGCATTATCACTGAAAATTTGGCGATGCAAAAGATCTGCACTAAACTCGTCCTGAAGGTCTTGACGGACGAGCAAAAGCAGAGGCGAGTGTCTGCTTGCGAAGACCTGCAACATGTTGAAGAAGACCCTAGCTTTTTGAACATCGTCATCACGGGAGACAAGACTTGGATATTTGAATACAACCCGGAAACAAAGCGTCAAAGTTCGGAATGGCACACTGTGGGATCACCTCATCCAAAAAAGACTCGAATGAGCAAATCCAGAGTGAAAGCCATGCTGATCGTTTTCTTCGACGCAAAGGGGGTTGTCCACTACGAATTTGTTTCTGAGGAGCAGACAGTGAATGGTGCTTTTTACCTAGAAGTGCTAAGAAGACTGAAGAGAAGGGTCAACCGGGTGAGGTCAGCCATCGCTAGAAATTGGAAATTGCATTACGATAATGCAACCAGCCACACCTGCTCCAAGGTGATCGACTTCCTGACGATAAACGGCATCACGACGGTTCCCCAACCCCTTTACAGTCCCGACTTGGCACCAACAGACTTTTTCCTTTTCCCAAAAGTGAAATCCTCCTGCAAAGGACACCACCATGGGACCCTAAGTGCCATCAAAGAAGCTTGCATGCGTGCCCTTAAGGACCTTCCGGAATCCGCCTACCAGGGAGCCTTCGAGTTGTAGAAAAGCGTTGGCAAAAGTGTGTCGACGCTCAAGGGATGTACTTTGAAGACTTTTGAGGTATTGTAGCAATATCTGTAATAAATCTATTTTTCCGAAATTTTTCCTGATACTTTTTATACAAACCCTGTATATTATACAAGTTTAATTTATATACCGAAAAGCAAGTTAGTAAAATAATTTGATATTTTGACATCAAGTCTATGGTCAAAGTATCCAGATGAAATCAGGGTAAAAATTAAAAGTGCTAGCTAGCTATAAACAGTTCATGTGTAACTTGTAGTGCTTTAAAAGTTTTCAAATGAAATAAATGAGTCTGAAAAAAATTGAATAAACATATTGAACTTTACTGAAGTTTTATTTTATAAGATCTTATTACTGCAAGACCATTTTGGACTCCCATCAGACTGGAGCCATCGCTAATTATTTTTACAGATGTTTATGCAAAATTGGTTTTTACAAATGAAAATCAATTACTTTAGTGATTTATATAGTGTTTTAATTTAAATTTTTTAAATCACTGTTGAAGTATTAGATGGAATGTGTGCTTCAAATATTTTTTTTTTTAAATAGCATCAAATACATTCCTGCTTCTGATGCTGCTGTACATCAACAGTCTGCTGTATTAGCCAAAATACATGAAGGAAATGTTTCACCCACACCTTCCATTGTTTCAAGGCAACCTTCACCTAGGTATTTTTAAAAGTTATTTTTAACATTAACAAGACAAATTACAAATGACTCATTTGTGGTTTTCCTCCAAATAATATCACTAGTCTTTAGTAGCATCTCCACAAAAACAAAAATGTATCAAAATGGTGAAATTTTTAGTGTTAAGTAAGACAAAATTCAAATTAGATAAAACAAACTTACACTTAAAATCAACTTGCACAAACTTGTGCATCAACATTTATACTGTATTGTTATGACATATCCTCTGGAATCGTTACAAAAATGAGTCCAAATTTCTGAATAACAAACATTTTTTATTTAAAAACACTAATACACACAAATAGGAATCGGCCACACATATTGCTACCGTAAACCTTAGGGTTGGTCGTGTGGTCTGGGTCTTCAACGCAAATAGGAATAATATACAGAGGATAGATAGCTCAATAACTAACAAGATTACTTAATAACTGTCAGATACAATTAAATAGCAATTAAATGTTCAGCTAATTCACAAAATAGCAGATACTATTCTCAAAACAATGGCGTGTTTCACAATTTAATTTAGCTTGTATCACTTCAACTACTGTGCAACTGAACGATTGCTCCTTTTATATACTCTCTGTAGAAATTGCCAGAAAGAGCTTGTGTCTCCAAAAATATTCAATATTTTCAAAAAGTTCTAGTATATTCAAAAAGTGGCCAAGTTAGTAATAAATGGCCAAAGATGGCAATCATGCCACTAAAGTCAAAATGTGTCAACCCTACATTCACATAATAGGAATGGCTGTCTTGTAAAGGTGTTTTTCCCTTCTGGGGATTCAAAGAGCCTATAGTGAAGGCATTTTACATATTCGTAACAGCATTATACTTACAATTTAATTGTTTAAAAAAAATATGTGATTTTCGCTTGCATGCTATTTTTTGTCTTAATTTTAAAAAAGAGCATTCTCGAGTATTGAAATATTTTGCAAATATGATTCTTGCAAATTGTAATCCAAGAATAAGTTCTTTAATAATTTAAATTCATTTGGTGTTGCAGTGAAAGAAGGAACAAAGACAGCAAATTGATTAATGTCCCAGATTGTTACGTTTTTCAAATTTGGTAATCTATCTATTGAAAACAATAAATTCTTTCAAATGAAGTCAAGTAAAAATGAGTAAAGCCTTTTCCTTCAAAATTAATCCTTTTATTAGGATGTTTGCATCATGAGCTTAATGGAACCATGTCATTAAGATCTCTTATTCATCATATGTTGAAGTTTTAACATTCTTTTCTTTGAAACATTATCTAATCTTTTGGAATTAAGATCAACTGTGTCTTTCTGTTTCAAAATTGTCTGCAGTATCCAAATTTCAATAAAAATTTAGCTCACTCAAATTGAATTACTAAATAAGACTTGCATTTAGTATCCATCATACACTTAACTCTGAGCTAACCCATATTTAGAAATTGTAATTACACAAACATATAAGTAGAGGAAATGTGCCATAAAAAGGAAATGCATACTCAAACAATAGAGGAAACATATTGTCTCTCGATACCTGTTTATCATGTGACTCTTCTCCATTGAGATTGTAAAGAATATGGGAAAGGAAAGAAACAAGAAAATACACAATGCATGTATGAAATGCTAGGAAAATCTGTCACCTAAGAAACAAACAAGTGTTTGATGCATGAAAACATAGAATTGAAATAATGTCTGACCCTCAAAAGAAATACAATAATTGTAAAGAAGATTTATCGGAAGCGAGGAAAAATAATGTATGAAGTGGGTAAGCTTGGAAGACATAAAATTGAGGTTTCACTGCAATTTCAAGAATTAGAATGGTTTATGTGAATTAAAATGAAATAACACATGCAGTGAAAAAAAATTACAACATTGTGGAAGAATGAAGAAAGTTTTCTATTTTATTGAACTATATGCAGGGTGTCAAGTCATGAACCAGGCCAACAACTCGAGAAGTATTAGTGTCGTATATTTATGTAGGTGTATAGGATATTCCTGACACTTACATGGTGAGACAACTTTAAGGGGATTGACTCCATTTTGCAGGGGGTATGAGGAGCTATCTGGCCACTGCTTGAGATAGGGGGAAAAGTTGATTACAAAATCGTAAAGCCTTTCAAGATTAGTACTAAGCATTTCTGTCCTACAGTGAAAGCTGCAAAATAGCTCTCTAAATAATGATTTTAAAAGAGACAATTTTATTAATCTGCATGTTACAGTATAAATGTGGAGACATTGAAAAACACATGGAGACATTTTATTACATATGTGTAAAATGTGTAAACATGCATCATTGCTGAAGGTGAACATTTTGTATATAATAAGGTCAGTTTTATTCTGCTACATTGTCTAGATGTTCATTTTTTTTTTGGGGGGGGGGGGATTTTATTTACTATTTTTTATGACTCTTTTCCAACTTTTGCAGTGGATGGGGGTTGAAGCAAAAATGCTTAGTACTAATTTTGTAAGGCTCTACAACTCTATAATTTACTGCCCCATATCTCTAATGGGAATCAAAATAGCATCCTATACATTACCACACTAAAAAAGGTAGCCCCATTGGTGTTTCCTATACACTTGCAAAAAAAAATGTATGATAATCTTAATTTATGACTTCCCTTGACACCCTCTATATCCTGGTTAATATCAAGGGTTTTTTTTTTTTTTTTTTTTTCTGGCTACTAATCCATAAAATTATATTTAACAATCTACTTAAACTCCATGAGGTTTTTTTTTATTATTTATATATGTTTTTCTATTTTTTTTTAATATAGTGTTTCAAAAATACAAATGCAAAACTATTAGTAAGAGAATTAGAAAATGAAAAGTGACGAAATATATTTTTGTAACAGTAACTGCTGCTATAATTTCTTTTTTGGAGATCGCATCTGACTTAAACCTATTTTGAGCTGAAAGAATGTTTCATGGAATCCTTACCAATGCCCGCCACTACTGCCCTTTTCCTGCCATTAAACTAATTGGATTATCTTATTGGATTGTCTACCTCTGTACTTTTCTTGTTGAGAGTTGAATGTCTTTGTGAAAGTTTTGTCTCTAGGAAATTATTATTTGGGGCACATTAAATGTAGCTAATAATTTGCTTTTCCTTTTCAGGGTATTTCCTGCTTATTACAGGTAATCATTTTTTTTTGTTGATTCTTCAGATTTTGTTAATTTGATCCTATAAATATTTGTTGGATTTTTTAGAGAATGCAATATTTTAAATTTATATATGGTTGAATATCTGATAATTGTCATTTTGTGTTCCTCGGCTTTAAAGAAGGTTATAATAAATAAAATAGATTTTTTTTTTTTGCAATATTTGTCTAAAATGCAATCTGTTCTATATATGCTTCAACAAAAAATGTATTTTTCAATAATTTTAAATGCAGTTTGGATTTCATAAAAGTGCAAATTTGTCATCTTTGTCACTGTCCCCCAGTGATAAGTTGAGTTTCCATCTCTTAATTACATCAGAAAAACATAAATAAAGGAAATAAATGAGTGAATCTTAGGAAATTAAATTTTAACTTATTATAAAACCCTTATTTATAAAAATTATAATACTATTATTTTGTGATATGTCTGATATGTATTTGTCTCTACAAATTGATGACATTACAATGTTGTCTAAAAAATCACCCTTTTCATCCATTAGATCAGACATGTCAAAGATATGGCCTGTGGGCCATGAGTGGCCCCCGGAGCATTTAGATGCAGCCCGCAATCTCAATTAGTAATACTCGAATTTCATTAATAGTTTTTCTATACATTGAACACATAGATACAGGTTACAGATACCTATTGAACAAGCCCTTATCTCTGTCACAAATATGTATTCTTTTTAAATTGAGTAAACCTATAATAATATTATAATGCAATATGCCTGCTTTGATAGTTTGATGTAAGAATCTCACTTTGTGATTGTTTTTATTGTTTAGACTCGGTCATACTTTGGCAGTGCACTAACACCACCATAAAGAATTTTTAAATAAATCTCAATATTAATAAATCTCAATGTCATTCAAAACTTACAGATGAGCATCTTCAGTCAATTCTCAAAATCAGTATAACCACTTTGACGCCAAACATTGATGACATAATGAAGCTGAAAAGATGTCAATTACTTTGATCTTGGAAATAATACACTGTTTTTTAACCATTATGACTTAATGCTATTTTAATTTTTGTACATATTTTAAATTTAAATAAAAGATTTTTTTATATAAAATAGTGACAATAGTGATGTTAATTTCGTTTAATTCTGTCACTATTTTAAGTTTTGTTCCACATCTGTTTGAAATTTTGCAACTTTGGTATGAACAGGTGAGTGAGAAACACAATATTATTGCTCATTTCTGATGAATATATGTATTACCTGTCATTCCTGATAAGCATTTAATTCTCATTATTATGAATGTCTCCTGTTAGTACATAAAAGCAAGTTATGCATAGAACATACTTTGTTTCCCAACTTTAGTTTTAATTTCCATGTGAAATAAAAATAAACCTATATATTGTTGGTTCTCAACCAGTAGTATGCAAAAGAAAACCGATAAATTAAATCAACTTCGTTTGGAAACAGCTGTTTTTTGTAGAGACAGAATGTCTGCTACTTAATGAAAACACTTGGTCTTGAATGTCATCTGTAATGGCAATGAATGAATAGATTTAACTAAACGAGATGGCAGAAAATGACCAGCATTTGACTTTAAAGGTTCAAAACTTTTGAATTAATTAGAATTAAAGAAAAAAACCTCACTAGGATGTGTTGTCCAAGAACTTGGAAGCACCTTTGTAGTAAATTTTACCACTGTTTAATGCTTTAACTTTCCGCTAAAGAAGACATACGCAGACACACACACAAAAATATTTTATTATGTAAGACTACAATTTAATTGCATATTCGCTTTACTATGTATATCACTTTAAATTTATGTTTTTGTGTTCAGATGGAATCAAAGTGGCTAAAACTGGCTACTTATAAACTGTGATTAACTAGTAAAAATAATTTTAGTAACGTGTGACTGATACACTGCCGAATTGTTATTTAAGCATAAGATTAGCCAAATCAACAAATGCTACAAAAATCAGTTTTCTGGGTAAAACTGAATATCACAAAAACTTTTTTGTGTAATGCATCTTTGCATTTTACAAAATGCATTGTTTAACATAATAAAATATGTCTGTTGGTCACGCAATGGAAAATCTAGACCACAACTATAAAATTTGGTACAGTGATTGTTATGTTACATTTCAAGACACCTCAAGTGATTTTTTTTTTATTTGAATTACTTTCTTAGTTAATTTATGTTAAAATGCAATTTTAAGGGATTTTCTCTCGAATGGGTTCTTTAGCAATTAAAAGTATTATCTGTCTTGATACCTTCATAAGGATTAAAAACATTCTTTCTAATGAGCTTTGAACCATAAATTTAAAAATACATCAAAATATGAGTATTAATGCAATTTTATTTTTATATTATGTATTGCATCAAAAAATTAAAAATTCACACAATTCTGATTTTTGGCATAAATATGGAGTGGTATTTTTGCATTTTAATAAATTATTTTTAATTACTCTATTTCTGAATTTTCTATGAATATGTCTAGTGGGTGTATAAAATTTGCAAATTTTTATTTCGACCACTATCAGGAGAAAGTAAATGGGAAACAAGTTCTGGCTTTTTGACATCACAATTAGTGCATGTCCATTGTAGCTACTTCCATGAAGAAGGTGGGAATATCTTCTTGAAAGTTATGATGTCACAATATGATTTTTTATTTTTTGTTCTAAATTTTGTGTTTTTTTACTTTGTGTTCTATTATTAAAGCATTTGTTGGTTTTCGAGAATTCGCTGTGAGCTCTTGTATAATTTCATCTTATATCCTGGGCAACACCAGGTATTGATCCTAGTTTATAAATTTTAATATTAATAAATATATTAATAAATTAATATTAATTCTATATTAATAAATTTTAATAGATTATATTAATAAATTTTCTCTCTACATAAATCTTTTTATTGAAATTTAATGTTTAAAACCCTTCTCTTTCAGATCTCCTTATTTTCCACATAAAAGTTCCAAGAGCACCCCTGACCATGAAGATGCTGATGGCCAAATATCCCCCTTTAGCTTCTTGAGTGAGGATGATATCTTGGCCACACCATCATCTCTGTATACTGATAACTTTGATTCGTCTTCTGATGATCTGCTATTAGATCCACCTTTTGATGGAGGAATGAAAGAAAGCAGTGAGAACGAAGTTTTTCCATCTGTCGAAGATAGGATCTTGCTTTTCCAAGGAAGTAAGCACCAAGTGCCTTCAAAGTTTAGTAGGATGTCTACATCACCAACTGTTTCACCTGTTCAAGGTACTTATTTTTTTATTTGAATTAAAGTGCACAGATCAAGTTACATAGCAACCTAATTATACTGGCACACAGATAAAACAATATATAAAATAATACAATAAAAAAGTTACAAAATATTCATAAAAAATACAAAATACAATGTCTCCACAACTAACAAACAGAAACAGACTAAAATATCAAGTTATATCAAATAAAGAAATCATTCGAGGTACACACATACACTTAAATTCCAGACTTAAGAATAACACTGTTAAAAGTAACTTTTTATGTTAATTTTTATTTTTTTCTCGTTAAATTTGTTTTCATTAACTTTTAATTAAATTCGTTAATATTTTTACTAAAATGTAACGAAAATTCAATTAAAATGGGTTTTTTACGTAATTTTCTTGCTATTTTCTTTTGGATCACTATGTTATTATGTCTTCACCTGACCTGAAAGTTGATTGCACTTGGTGTCAGAAGTGCTGCTCATGTTACTAGGATAATCCTAAAGTCTTTTCCCCCAATCCATCATGTTTTTACAGCTACCTAGAGGTTTCCTTAAGCACCCTCATTTCTTGCCAATTTTAGCGATGTAACATTAGGACCTAGTGAATCCTAAAATTAATCTATTTTGTTATTCGACCACACTCATATGATTATGATAGTTTTTGCCACATTTGAAAGCAAATGCATGTTTTACTGTTTATCATTTTCTTTTTTTTATTAACTAACTTGTAAAACACACAACCAGTTATCTCAAACATTATTATGCTGCAAAATTTTAATTTGAAATCTGAATTGCAAAAGTAACTTTTTAATTTATTTTAGTAACTTTTCTAAATAATTTAATTTTACTCAATTACTATTCTTGTGCTACAGTTCTTAATTTAATTAGTTTCTCTTCTGGTAAGTAATGTTGGATTTAATTTAGTTCGTTTCTCAAGTCTGTTAAATTTACAAATGGACATGAAAAAATATTCAAGTAACATTTATGAAAAAATATTCAAGCAAAAGTAACATTTTAATTTAATTTAGTAACTTTTCTGAATAATTTAATTTTACTCAATTACTTTTCTTGTGCTACAATTCTTAATTTAATTAGTTATTCTTCTGGTAAGTAATGTTTGATTTAATTTAGTTCGTTTCTCAAGTCTGTTAAATTTACAAATGGACATGAAAAAATATTCAGATCATTATAGCAAACTTTAAACAATTTACAAAATTTATTAACTTTAAAATGACTAGTCATGTTTAACCAACAAAAATTCAGAAACAGACATAGTATAATCCATTTTTAATTCTTGGCAATTTTAGGTGAGATTCTGGCAATTCCTGCTATGATTTAGAGAACATTCCATTCTTTCCACCCTTCCTGCATCTTTTGTTGCCCTTTTTTTATTTTTTTGTCTTCAAGGTTAAAATCACAACATTCCATTCGGGCAATGTTTTCCACGTTTTTTTGGCATCCTTTTGTCGCTGTTTGTGCAATAGTTGATCTGTAGCAATTCAAACAGGGGCCTACGCCCACTAAAACTGACTAAAACACACCACTGACTGTTGGAGGTCGCATGTAGCAATGGCGGTTTGTGCAACTGGTGTTCTGTGGCTCATAGAGTACAACATGAAAATCAGAAAATTTTATGATTTTTACCTTGACAACAAATGGTGCAGAAAACTTTATTAGAATGGAATATTGCAATTTTTACCTTGGCAACAAAAGACTACAAAATGGCAACAAAAGACATGGAAAGGGTTGCCGGAATAGAATGTTCTCCATATCATAGCAGGGATTGCCAGAATTTCATCTAAAATCACCAAGAATGGAAATGGGATTATACTACATATATACCGAAATTCACTCTAAAGACTGTCTATCTACATTGCATACCCATTTTCAAATATTGAGAATTAATATTCAATATTTGCAAACATTCAAAAGTGCACTTAACTAGCCATTATAGGTGCATGGCTAGCTTTTATCAGCTATGCATGCACTTAGCTGGAATGAGTAGTTTTTTTTAAAGGATTATTATAAAATTAAATGTTATATTTATTTATATGCAATTATGAAAAGGAAACAAACACAGAATCAATATCTTACAGATATTGATTTTAGTATATTAAAAATTATTAATTTATAAGGGTATAACTAATGATTTAAATAATTAAATATTCACCTAATTTCAAATTTTCTTCTAAATGATATGAGTAATTTTGCATCTTTTATACCTAAAGAACTATATCGTATTCAGCTTGATGTTCAGCACACAAAGCCAGGTTTTTTCACACCAATTGAGATTCTCTACAACTTATTCAATGGTTTTGTTTTCTTCAAGAAACATGATTCTTTTCATTTCTCCAGAAAACTATTTGGTTCTAATATGATCCCTATGTTTCTATTAGTCATTTCTTAGACGAATCTCATTTTGAGTATATAAATATTATATGTACATTAAATATTTTTTTTGACAAACTTGCTAATCTATATTAATAAAAGGGAGAATCTGTCTGTTTGCCCATGATGCCATGTGATATCTATCTATCGCACTTACACGTCTGAGACTTGTAATTAAATTTTTTAACTTTTTCAAAGTATTTAAGCTTGCTATTGCATCGCATATGAATAACCATTGTTTTCAAAATTAAAAATCGGATGTGGGCAGCACATGACTTTCCCTGCAGATTCAAATTCATTTTTTCTTTATTTCTTTAAGAACTCATTAAATTGAGTTTAATTGCACGAAATGACACTAAATTTGCATTTTTAATTCAATTTCTGCTTTTATTTGGTAATTGGACATTTTTCCAAAGGTGGCATAAAAAAATGTGAAAAATCTCAAATATCTCGAGAACGGTTAGTCCTAGAGTTATAGAGTTGTTCTTATTCTTTTCCTCATCAAAAATTACGTATAAAACAAGCATTTAATTGTTACATTTGAACATACTTAATCTTTTTTTAGATATTGGCGATTTTTGCGGGCCATTTTGTAAAAAAAGGCAGGTTGTTCTTTTCCGAATCGTACCAAAATCTAATCAGCATCAGAGTGTCCCAAAAGTAACTTATCTACCAAATTTTGTGAAATTTGGTCAATTAGTATTTTAGCTAGGGTGAATACATGAAATTTTTGCTGGCCATTTTGTAAAAAAAGGCAGGTTGTTCTTTTCCGAATCGTACCAAAATCTAATCAGCATCAGAGTGTCCCAAAAGTAACTTATCTTCCAAATTTTGTGAAATTTGGTCAATTAGTATTTTAGCTAGAGTGGATACATGAAATTTTTACGGGCCATTTCGCAAAAAAAGGCGGGTTCTGTTTTTATGATTCCTACCAAAAACTAATTAGCACCAGGGTCTCACCCAAGTGACTTACATACCAAATTTTATGAAATTCGGTCCATTAGTATTTTAGTTAGAGTGGATACATACATTGCACAGACAGACACACAGACGTCACGCTAAAAATGCTTTTTTCGTATTCTAGAGGTCTTGAAACGTGTAGATCCATCGAAAACTCGAGTTGCGATTTTCAACATGATTCCAATACCTTCCCTATACATTACCATGTATTGCAGGGAAAGTAAAAAGAGCCCAATATTCAGCTTCACTTTAATTCTCAGTAGTTGTGACATCACAACATGGTTTTTATTATTTTTTTTTAATGGATATATAAAGAGTTCATTGCTTTTCAAGATTCTCTGTGAATTTTGAAGGTTTACATTTTAATCTCCCGAATAATAGAAAACACAAGTTCACATTTGTGAAATTATTTGTCCATTTGTGTTTGAAATGTAGAATACTTTATTCTATTTTTTATTCTGTTTACTTGGTATGAGGTATTCTGAAAGCAGTATAATATTGCAATATTCAAAATTGTAAAATGGTTTTTCATTTATCTGATTATTGTGTGAAATAGAAGTACTATGTATGCAGTCATATTAGTGGACAAAGGCAGGTTAAGCACTTATTTAGGATGTATTGCATTCACATAGGGAGGGGGCTCAGCTGCATATGTGTAATAAAATACAACAGCTACACCTTTTGAAGAATTAAATGAATGAACGAATGTAATTGATCCCTGGCAAATCTTGGGCAATACTGGGCACATTTTCTAGTTAGTAATAATGAGACATCTTTTTTTGGTAGTTATGAACTTTTCTCAAGCTATTACTCATATTTTTCAACAGAGCATGCAATATCTTTTGAAATAATCAAGCAAATTGAATCAAATTTTATATGTTTATTTTATTTGGTAACAAAGAAAAGATTGTTTTTCAGTGATTTATTTATAAAAAAATCGCAGTATTGTTGTTTTCCCACAATCTATAATATTGAAATTTGCTAATTTGTATTCATGTGTTAAGCACATCAGATTTTTTTTTTAACTATATCTATTTTGAAAAATGATTCCTAAAATTTTAGAAATGGAATAGAAATGCATACCTCTTAAAAAGTATTTTGAAGTGACCTCTGATTCTAAGTCTTTGTTAACATATTAGAAATAAGCATTGTGATTATTGATATTATTTTCAGATGAATCTCCCCAGCAACAAAAAAGTCCAGAACTTCCAGAAACTCCAGAATCACTTCCAGAGATTCCGATTCCAGAAGCATCCCCTACATCAAACTCTGACATCTCAAGCCCAGTCCTCACTGCCATGGGTTGCCAGTGGGGAGTCAACCGAACAATCGAGCTGTGGCGCGACCCCGGGCAGGAGATTGGCATCGGTGTGGTGATGGGTTGCATCGATGTCCAGGAAGATGAGCAAGGTGCTCCCTTGTCTGGAATATTCATAAAGCATGTTGTTCCTGATAGTCTTGCTGGTCGGGACGGGACAATAAATCGAGGAGATCGTATAATAGCTGTAAGTTTTAACTAATTTTTCTTACCGGAATTTATATAATGGGAACTAGTTGTAATTAGCAGTCCTGTATGAACCTATTTGCTCTATAAATCCAGATACTTACTCCATTTTGATTAGCAAAACTATATATAGATTTTAGGAATGATCAGTAGAGCATGCTCAAGGAGCTATGTGGATCATACTTCCATTATGTTATACATATAACGTGAATCAACACAGTGGATACCACTCTATATTGAGAAGCAGGTTTTTCTCAACTAAATATAAATTTATAACCCAGATTCTACCTCTCTAGCTCTGTAATAATTTACAGGGTGGTTCCGTTAAATTAGAAAATAAAAATTTGCCAATAACAAAATTTAAAAGAGGGGAAATTATTAATAGACAAGGAACAACACTAGAAGACAAAAAGAAACTGAAAGTCTGCATTCAGGCGACATCAACATTTATTGTATGAACATATTATAAGAAAGTTGTGGCACCTAATTTCAATCTTTCAGATAGAAGCAGATCAAAACAAAGTCAAATAATGCTGTTCACAGTAGTCAAGAGCTAAACTTTAGTTCAGCCACATTTATTAAAAGTGCTCATAAAATGTTAAATTCACTCAATATCACTAATAGTCTAACCTTTTGGTGAACCAGTATGAAACCAAACAGCAGAAGACTTCCATCACTGTAGAAATCGGAGTATCCATAGTGAAGCAGGTCGCTGAGGTAAAATTATTACACTGACGGTACAGATTATCCATTCCATTTGGAAACTTACTCCCATAAATGTTCGAAGGGAATGCTAATAAGATTGGTTAGTTCACCAGTTTAATGTAATTATTATAAAAATTGGTGGTTTACAATTTCAATTAGATCTATCTACCTGGCTGATCATTGTAGTCCCTTAATTTACTTTAATGATTTCAGCAAAAGCACATGGAATTAATAATGAACTAGTTTTCAACGTAACATGCAGTATAAATCAAGATAAATAAGCATGTGTGCTATTTCCCACTGTGAATTGCAGGTAAAATCATTGCAAAGTAAAGCCATCGTTAAATATACACTTACAGTTTTGACCTTGTCCTGACTCCCACCTCATGCTTAATAGGGCCTTGTGTTTTTTAAGCTTTGAGAAACATTATTATTTAACAAATAATAAATATTTTGTGAGAAATTGTTTTTGTATCTTAATAAAAAAGGTGTCTGTGTGTGTGTTTGTGTTGTTTGTAGATGAAAATCTAAGCTTCGGATATCCTTGAAATTTGGTACTGGATAAGTTGAGTTCCTGGTTCAACAGACCTCAGTGAGATTTTTTAAAAATTTGAATTAGTTTAAAAGTGATGAATTTCTAAAGCCAAAGCCATTTTGTCAAATTTATTTATCCATTGCAGGTGCTGGCAATATATGCTTACATTCCAGATTGGTAATGGAAGAAATACAATAAAAGATAAATATGGCACAGGTGGTTGGTGGATGATTATTGAGTGCTATTTTATTTACTAATTTCTAAGTTTGTGAATTTAAAAGATAATTTTTTTTTGGCTTGGAACGTATAATTATTTCAATATTATAAGTATTCTTTGAAAATGTTACTCGAATCTGATAAAAAAGTTGCTTAGGTAGCAATTATTTTTGTAAATTTTACTTCTGTAGTAAAAGAACTTTATTCTTTTGCGACTTTAAGCTTTATTTTCAGAAAGCCAAAAGTCTGACTTTTTGAATATCAGTTTCTAACATAAGAATGATTTTGGTACAAATGAAGCTATTTAGAAATTTAGCCGTGTAATCTGTATTTGTATTATTTAAGTAGCAGATGCTCATTTAGGACACGAGCAATGCTGTGTAATTCATTCTAGTTTAATTAGTCATAAATAACTTTATCTTCAAAAATCAGTTTAATTAGTCATAAATAACTTTATGTATGATTGTTCTAATAACAATAAAATGCTTTTCTTTCACAAAAAAATTTTTGAAGAAAAAATTGCTTTATTCTGAGTGATGCAAATATCCCCTCTTGCTCTGGGCCCCCTATTCTTCTTGAGCCCATAAGCATTACTTAATCGAGCTTGATACTAGTTATGCTACTGCTTTCAAGTATACATTCTAAACATTGTCCTACTATAAATAAAATTATGAATCCCTAATTTTCAATTGATAACAAAATATGAAATATTTAAATGGAAAATCTGCAGGAATATTTGATTTTCACAATATTACAATTTCAGGTTAACGGAATTGATTTAGAAAACGCATCCTATAAAGAAGCTATTGAGACAATTCAAAACTGTGAGAATCCTATAAAATTAACTGTACAAAGTTTAGTGCCTTGGGTAAGTTAAATTGTGTTTTGCATTTAAATTAATATAATTGTTATATAGTGTTGCAATGTATTTTATGTTTGTGTTTTGAATAGCAAAGGAGATCAGAACAAATTGTATTGTGTATACAATATAGAAATTCTCAAACCGTGATCATACTGATATTCAGTAGGAAAGAATATCATATCATATCATTGATTCCCAACATTTATTAACCCAAACATCCCAAACTCATCCATTTCTTTCAATTATACCCTCAAACTGTTAGTATAATTCAATTTTCCATGACTATCTATAACTTTCAATTGTACCCTCTACTGTGTTTCTCAATTTAATATTTGTAAGTTGGCAAGCTTATGTATTGATATAGATCGTTTAGCGATGTTTCTACTGTATCACTCTTTATTGTATCAGTATCACTCTTGATTGTATCAATGCTACATCATATCAACATCATCAATATTCTAGCCTGTATGAAATGCAGAATATTTATTAAATAATTAAATTTTCTGAATCTTACATTTAAATTTTTTAAATTGGAATACACAAAGAAGATGTAAAACTAATTTGTAATTTTTATTTTAACAAACTATATCATAGCTGCCAACTCTCTCAATTTTTTTCAGGAGACTGTCAAATTTTAAAAGATTTCGACTAAATGTCCTTATTTGGATTAGTTTAGAAAAATAATCCCTAAAAATTCTGAAATAAAAAATTTGTTTCTGTATGACATTCTAGCAATGCAATAACAATCTTGTGATGATAGTTTGATTAACTGGAAGCCAAAATACCTGTAGTTAATTAATGTCAAGCAAACCAAGGCATGGTGGAAATATACAGTCAATACTGAGAAGGGTGTCCTGTTATAACCTAGGAAGGAAATTTCGGTAGCGGATATAATGAGGATCCTAAAGTCCCATTTGAGCAATTTGAGTCCGAGTTTGTGGAAGATGATTATTCTTGAACAAATTGAGGTAATTGCTCTCAATTTGGTGCAATTATTACAGTCAATCATAAGAGGTGATTAGTCTTTTCCTGAGTCCAGAGAAAAAACATTAATTGTTTAATTTTTTTTTTTCAAAAATTAGAAAAAATTATTTCAAAATATGTGTTATAAAATTTTTCAAAAATGGCCATTCTATGTGCATTTTTATTTGGAAGTGCATGGCATAGTTTGCAGAATGCTAATAAGTGCCATTCTGGAGATATTAAATATTTTCAATTTAAAATGGAAAAAATCATAAAAGAATAAGTATATTCTATATTTTCAAATGCGTAAACACTTATAACAAGAAATAAATGGATAAAATTGTTTAAGAGCTATCATGAGCCGTTCTCGATATTGAAAGTTTTAATTGCTCTTCATAGAATACTGCATTTCCTGAGCAAATTGGATCGGATTTGATATGGTTATTCCATGTTTAATAGATGGATAGTTAATAGATGGTTATAGTTAATGAATAGATTAAGGCCTAGTGATTTTCAAAAATATTAGACAATAAGAAGGTTTCTTTTTTTTTTCTTTTTTTTTTTTTTTTTTTAAAAACATAAATGATTATTAAAAATAATTCTGTTAAACTTTTTCAAGGAAATGCCTTTTTGTGCGTTTTTATTTTGAAGTGAATGACAGACTACTAACACAATTTACAGAAGATGATCCTTTTCAGAGTGATAACCATTGTCATTGCACATTTTTTTATACAAATAAAAAATATCATAAAATATTTAAGTGTGTTCACTATGATCAAATAAATAAATTATTTGTAAATGCGTATAAATAGAAATAAATGGATACCATTATTGAGTAGCTATCATTATTCATTTTCGATATATTAGAAATTTTTCTTTTTCTCTGAGAGCCCAATATTTTTGGAAATTATTAATCAAATTATATGGAATTTGGCATGCTTAATCTAATATGTAAAAATTCTTTTTATACGTTTATGAATTATTTCATGTTTTAGTTTCCCTCCAATAATAATGAAGCTGCACAAACAACTTCTCCTGTACCCGATACAAGTCCTCAGCCTACTTCAGAATCCTCCTTTCATGCTGAGAAATTAAGACAGAGGTCTGTGTCCGAAGATGAAGAGGACATGCTGGACACCGACTTTCAAGGAAAAGTGTATACTTTGAAAGGAATTGAGGTAATTTTTGCTTCTACATGATAATGTAAATAAGTTAATTATTTGATTCAACATCGCATTCGTTTATTTTTTAATTTTACTTTATTTACACACATAGCACATAATACCAGGAAAGTTAGTAAAAGTTTGCAACACTGATTGCTAGAGATGTGGGTTGGAAAATTTTCCACTGTTTTCTGAAAATTTTTCTGCTATTTCTTCCCCTCCTTAATTCATTTGAAAATGAAATGTAATACTCTTTTCACATTGCTTTATGAAAAGTAGGTAACTTTACAAGAAGTCTTTGATTTAGTTTTCTAGTTTTGAGGAAAAAAGGAATAATACTTTATTTTGAAAAAAGAATGAACTAGATAGGTACAAGTGACATTTTACGTATTCTGATAAAACAGTAGAATTTTAGAAGCAACGATTTTAAAAACCCAGTCTTTCAGCAGTTATTTCTGTGAAATTTAGGAAACTTTAATAAATATGGAATATTTTCCCAAATGATTCAGTTGAAGGAACATACTTTAACAGCACTAAATATATACTTAACTCAATGCCCATCAAATTATCTTTTTTATCTTGCGGCATTCACTCATTCAATTATAAACAGGTATTTTTTTAAAAAATTTTAAAATTATATATAGTAATTATTTTCAAAAAAGAGTTTATTTTTTTATACCTTTAATAAACTAAACAATTTATTTATTTATTATTATTATTATTATTAATTACTTAATAGTAGTAGTACAAGAGCAGTAGTCATTCAAGAAAGTGGTAGATTCAGTGTTCATGTTGGTCTAATTTATGTACTATAGGGCATAAACAGGAGTCTTTCAGATTTCCCTTTCAATTATCAGCAACAAGATTGACTGATTAGGTCTAAACCATGATTTTCTTTTTTTCTTGTTTAAACCATGGATTTTGGTCAAAAAAGGCCCTCCCCCACCCCCTTTTTTTCCCAATCCTGGACATCAGGCATTTTTTAAACATTGTTAATATAATATTTAATTATTTATTTTTAAATTATAAGTAGTTTTTATTTTTTTTCTTATAATATTTTTATAACACAATAAATAAAACTGTTGCTTGTAAGAATAAAACTTTCTCATTCTTGCTTAAAGAAAGAAAGCATATGAAAATTATATATTTAATAATTTGTTTCTTACACCTGCAATAAGCAGTAAATTATTTATAATTTCGGAAAGAGTTTAGCAATTAGCAATTTTTATTTATTTTTAATTTATTATTTCTTTTGCACATTGTTTTAAATTTATGATTTGAAAAATATATTTTCTATTGTTATAAATAAAATACAATTATTTTATAACTTTTAAGAACAAGGATTAGAAATTTTTGTGCATAGGATATTTTTATATATTCTAAATTTAAACATTTTTTTTAATCCTATTATTTAATATAGTATATATATATATATATATGACTGTAGCTCTAATGTAAGAACAAATAGTTTAAATCACTGAACATATTATTCCAGTTTAAATTTAATATTTAAGAATAAGTTCAAAATTTTCTTTTTGAAATTTTATCTGGAAAATCCACCTCTACCGATTGCAAAATTTAACAAAATATTATAAATAATTCTACTAGTACTAGTGCAATTTGAATGGGCTCTTTCATTTGTGGTAGCAACTGTTTGCCATCATAAATTGGTTGGTAACTTCTGTTTTAAGCTTATATAAAATTTTCACAGAAATACAGCATACAATAAAATTTATGAGTCAATTTGTTTTGAAGGCAAAAAACAAATCTTCTTCAGAACAAACACGGAGCATGACATCACACTTATTCAAACGAGTTCAGTATCTGTGGTAGAATAGCACTCCTAGGTAAAGACAGGAGAAAATATGCCATAACTGCGCAGAGAAATAAAATGAAATAAAACCATGAAGGCAGGAAAATGAGTGGCAAGATACTAAGAATGAATGGGAAAATCCACAGAAAAAAAATAACATAAAAAAAAGAAAAGAAACCATGGCAATAAGAGAGCAGATAGCAGAGCCAATAGAAACAGCTCAATATCATAGTTTGATTACTTTTTAAGGTTATTATTAAGGTTATAGATAAGGGTATCCAGGTATTTAAATGGGGTAACCTTTTCAAAAGTATGACCCTACATTTAAAGCGTTGAGATATGTTATTACTGTATCAATTGCTTATTTTATTACAGCAAACTTGTAATAACAAATAGCTTGTGACAGTATGAAAATGAAAAAAATATACATAGAAATTAAAACATAAGGAAAAATTGAAAGAAATTTTTGCATTTCATTTAAGAACAATTTTTATGCATGTTTTCATGCACTGGTAAAATTTTGAGAAGTAAAAGCATATTTTGGAGTGTACTAGAGGCATAATTGCAGATTTTGACATATTCTATATGTACATAATGCCATTTTCTGATCCATATGAGACTTTCTTCATAAATGTAATTAAGCATGTATTTGATAAAGTATAAATATTTTTTGGAACTAAAAATTATTTTGTTGGATTTCAGATTGACCGTAATAGTGCAGGATATGTGAAAGTGTATGATGATGATGATGAAGAAGAAGATAATTTTGGATATACCAACAGTAAGACATTTTTAAAATAATATATTATGAGTGTCTTGATGTTTGGTGTTGCTAAGAATGCACATTATAGTTTCCTACAACTTACTAATAGTATTTTATTGATAAATAAGTATCATCTTAATTACTTACATAAAATATATACAAGTGAAAATTATTGTTTAGAAATTTCAAAGGTTACTCTGAATTTTTGATTACATTTGCCAAACTATTCACCAAATGAAATTTTCCTTCCCCAAATATTGTTCTTATTTACTACATTTTATTTTGACATTCCATTTAAAGAATTTGTTTTGATTTATAAATTCTCAAATTCCAAAGATCATTGTTTTGGGAAGGACAAATAGTATAGTAGTACACATTACGATTAGTATATCATGATTTTTGATTTTGACGTTAGCAGAATTTATAATTGCTAATATTTTCAACAAATCTTTTTTTCCATCGTCAAATTGAATTCTCTTTCACAAAATGTGACAATGGCATTTGGTAGCATGACCCCTGAATTTTAAATTTCTTTTGTTGAAACGAAGCAAGTTCTGAGCTCAGCTTCCTTAACATTGATTTAAATCTGATTGTGCATGAAAGTTTCATTAACATTGTAAAACTCAACCAATTCGAATAAAATTTTATACATAGCTATGTAATCATGTTTTACTTCATGATGAAGCCGAATTTTAAATTTCAATCTATATACTGAGATATCTGAGGTCATATGTCTATAGAGAAAAATTTATTTAAAAAACTCATGCAAAACAGGATTTTTTATTTGTCTTGTATAACTTGCACAACTAGATTGTCTTGTTCACCAATATTCAATATCTTGAGTTTTAAACTACTTTTGTGAAATAAACATCTCAGTTATTTAACACGCAGCTAGATACCCTGCTTCACTCCAGTTTTTGGTTACGAAAGATGGCCTAGTAAGTATATTAGATTACAAAAATTTCAAAATCTGTTTGAATTTTAATATCAGTTAATTTTTAGTGTGAAACATGATATCGCAAACAATTATTCAGCAATGTTTTTATCAAATTTACTGTAGACATTCTTTCTTGTAACATTGAAGCAGCTTATTCTTGTTCTTAACCATTTTATACCAAAATTGTACTGTGTAAAAAAAAAAAAATGTAGTACTTTTTCAACCATGCAAAATAGAAATTGAGCAATTCAAGAATTGTGCAAATCAAGAGTTGGGTGTATAAAATAAACATACCATTTTTCATATTACTTTGAGAATATGCATTATTTTTTATGGTTGTGGGGTTAAAAAACCTCTATTAAACAACAAAATAAGAAGTCATTGTTTTTAAAATGCTGAAATCTATATATTTGCATACATACATACATACATACATACATATATATATATATATATATATACTTATATATGTATATAAACAAATTTGATAATATTTAAAGAGTATAAACTATTTAAATGTTAAATACTAAGCATGTATTTTATATTATATTAACAATACAAAATTCATAGTAATATAACTGTGTATTAAAATTACATCTATTTATTGCACTAATTTCAGTATATAAATAGGATGAAATTAATAAATGAGCTTTTTTTATGTGAAAGCTTCTTAGGGCATGGGGTACGGATTACATCATGAAAGAAATGTGATGGAGATGAAATGGACGTATGTAACAGAAGTGACATCATATTGTTATGAGTATGTAGCTGAGAACCACTGTTATAATTTGAAGGTCTTAATTGCTTGACCTTGGTAACAATTTTGGCATAATATTGTCAATTTGGTGACTTTTTTGATAGATAAATACCAAAATCAATGTATTTAAGGATAAAGTCTTTTCAGCCAGAATTTCAAGATTCTGGAATTACCATCCCTAATCATAATCATCATCAATATGAATAAAAAATCTTGCATTTATGTAACTTTTAAGTTTTATTTACAAATTATCTAAAATATTTTCTTGGTAATGTTTCTTGAAAATTTTTTTAAATTGTCTTCTCGTAGTAAAGTTCATGAATTAAATGCATTTGGCTGTTGATTTTCATAGCACTATTTCCTATGGGAAAACAATGATAATTTCTGAAATAATGAAGGTAGCATAGAATTGATAATTTGAACAATACTGTTGATGTAAATAGTATGATAATGCTCAAACATTTCACCTTGTTTTTCTCACAATAAAAATCTGATGTGAATTTATTTCCAATTAAATTTCAACTCTAAATTAATTTGAATCATCTCTAATGTCTACGCCGTGTTTTAATTATATAAGTATTTGTGTTTATGTTCTTTAATTTCAGTGAAATTTTGTAAAATATATAATACTTTATGTTTATATGCAAAAGGAATTCGTTTTAATCATTCAACTCAAAAGCAAATATTTTTAGAACAAATGTACATGCATTTGGCAGTCTAGCCAACCTAAATTTAAACATTTTTAATGACTACAAGATGTGTAATTTTTCTGACATCATGAATCAATGGTTGAGTGATATTAGTGACTTTCTATATGCATTTCAGAGATATTTCAATGGGCATTTTCAAAATTCTCTCAAGGACATAGGCCGTCAGCTCTAAGACCGAATGCCTTATCAGTGCAAAGACTATGGGTCACAATTCTATGGAAGTTATCTTTAGACTCATTCTGATAGCAATAACTTACTCTTGTGTGCATTATTGGTTTCTCATTTGTAGTTGTTTTCGCTAGATAAATTGAAAACATTGTGATGTACCTGTAGGTGATAGATATCTTATAACAGCCAAGTGTTGGCAAAGGCAGAAGTCTATGTAAACTGTGATGCCTGTGTGTGCACCATCCCACATATACTATCCTGATGGTTAGTACCTTTATAATGATTAATTTCTAAGGGCAAAATGTAAATGTCTAAATTTCTGTTATGTGGTGAAAACCCAATTATGTACTTGTATATTGGGTAATTTACGCATTGACCCCAGTTCTCCAAGGAGTGATAATAGATAGTATTACAAGTTTTAATGATGTTTGTCACCTTTAGCCATAAGTACTCATATATTTTGTTTTAGTAATAATTTGTATATAAGTTTTCTTGATATAATATATGTTTTAAAATTTACTGTTGGTGAAAAATTATGTAATATTTAATACTAGAAGGTATGCCCATCATATGACGGAATTCAAAATTTGCAAATCATTACCTCCCATTTGGTGTCATTTTTATCAATTTGGTGATGGATTTGAGATTGCTGTAGAGTTTCTTGCTCAATTTGCAGCCTATATGCTTTGGCCTTTGCTTTTTGAATATTTTCCAAAGATTCTTGACTTTGACGTGCTCGCCCTTTTCTCACTCTTTCTCTGTTTAACGGACATTTCATTTTCTTTTTCTATCCTCTTAATTTTCCATTGGCCAACATGTTTGTGAAATAAAAATTTTTTTTTAATGTCAAAGATTGTTTTTTTTTTTCTCTCTTTTTGTTCAATCATTTTAAATATAAATTTAAGGATGAGCGTCAGTAAATTTTCTGCCCTATCCGCGCTTTGTTAAATTTCGCGGCACACATATTTTGCCGAAATTCTGCTCAAACAGTTGCAAAATATTTTCTTATAGATAAAATGCTATGCTTAGATTATATTAAAACTAAATTTAATACCCAATAAAACATAGAATATATGTTTTATTTTAATTTATAATATTTTTGATGCTGCCATCTGTTGTCGTAATTTAATTCATACCGACTATTTTATTTTTTAATGAACATTCTTAAATGTCTATTCCTTCTAATACGCTATTAAATACAGCAACAGATCATATATAATGCCATGATCACGGAAACGTAATTGAACTTGGACTTGAAGACAAAGGAACTTGAAGACAAAACTACAGTCCTCAGTGATGTACATTCAGATCCCTTATCAAATTTATAGAATGATAAATTACCTTTCCGTGATTGTGGCATTATTATATATATGATCTGTTGTTGTATTTAACACTGTATTAGAAGGAATAGGTATTTAAAAATGTTCATTAAAAAATAAAAATAGTCGGTATGAATTAAATTACCACAACAGATGGCAGCACCAAAAATATTTTGGATTAAAATAAAAAATATATTCTATGTTTTTGGGGGCATTAAATTTAGTTTTAATATAATCTAAGCATTGCATTTTATCTTTCAGAAAATATTTCACAACTGTTTGAGCAGAATTTCGGCGAAATATGTGTGCCGCGAAAGTTAACAAAGCACGGGTAGGGCAGAAAATTTACTGACGCTCACCCTTAAATCTGCTGACACCGCTCAAAGAAAAAAATAAGAAGAAAAGAAAAGAAAAAAAAAATGAACCATGTTAAATCAAAAATTTAATTAGCAAAGAATGCTTCAGTTTTTAATATGAAAACTGAATTCAAGCAGCAGTGAACATGGAAAGTCAATGGGTGATCAGAAAAATTGAGTGTTCACATGGAGGGTAATGAAAATGATGATCTGGTTTAGTATCTAAATTGAAATGTTTATCTGTTATTGAAACACGTTTGGCAACATTTTGTAGCAGCATTACTTAGAGATAGATAGATAAACAGACCGATAAATCAAGGTGTTTAAATAATAATTGTTTGTTTAATTAACATTTTTTTATAGATTTCAATTTCATTCACATCTAACTTATTTTTATTTTTGCCAAGTTCTTTATTTTAATTGTAGATATCTATATATTTTACTTTTAAGGAATTTCACCAAATTCTTTGATTTCTTGTACTCTTGTACTTATTCCAAAAGGGCCAAAACAGACTGGTTTATAGCAAAACGCACACTACGGATCACATGCCCTTTTATCATAATTAAGTATTTATATTTTGTCAGTTTTCTTGGGGTGTTAAAAATGCTTTTTTCAAGATCGTAATCGAAATCCAGTTATGACAGTAGTATTAAAGTTATATTAACATAAATTAGCCGATGTCATCTACTGCAGATCATAAATACACATAATCATCTAATGCACATAAATCAGCCGATAGCATCGACATAGCAGATTTATTTCCAACTTGAAGCTCATTGTTTGAGTTTCTCTAGTGAAAAAATGGAGCTTTACAACAAATGTAAACACTTTGGATGTTTATACCCGCCGAACCTAATAGACAAAAATCTAAAAGAGTTTTGTCAATAAATTTTTTGAAAGTTGTTGAAATAAAGTCCAAATTATTATGATTATATAAAAATCATTTCAATATTTTAATATTTTGAACTATTTGTTTCAAACAGCTTTTAAAAGTATCTGTCTAAGTGACTGTTTATTTCATTTTTCTAACTTTCACTCTAAATATATAGTAAACTATAAAATATATATATAAATAGTAAACGACAAAAATGTGTACTAGAAAATTTAGTATTAAAATCTATGTTTATTATTAAAAAAAGCCCTTACAGTTTTCGAGTCTCGTCGAGTTGAAGAAGTATGTTGTGCTTATATTTTAAAAACTGAAAGAGCTAGGTTTGAAAACTTAGCAAGAATTTAGAACACTATGAAAGCAGTACAAATGTATGTAATTGAATTTTGGATTGACCTCTACTTTTTCGAAATAATTTTTTTTAAAGTATCTGTCTGAATGATATCCCCCCACCCCTCCCCCCATACTTTTACTCGAAATATCTTTGAACTTATAAGGAACAAAAATATGTACAAGGATATTTAGTTTGTAAATCTATATTTATTTTTTAAAAAGCTCTTCTAGTTTTTGAGTAACCATCTTATCAAGTTGAAAAAGTATGAAAATTTTACGTTTTTCAATTTTGTAATGATTATATCTTAAAAACTAAAAATGATAGATAAAACCATAAACAATAAGCAAGCATTTGTAGCTCTTTGAAAGCCCTTTAATTGTATACAATCGGATTTTGTATCGAGAATTTTTCTTTTTGTTGTAGTTTTTGATATTACAAAAGTTTTTTTATTTTACAAAATATTACTTAAACAAAACCGTTTTGGCTCCATTGGACTGAAGCCACCATCATTTTGTTTTTATTCTGATTCTAATTATAATATAAATGGAATGTATATATATATATATATATATAAATATGAATATATGAGAAGTATGAATGAAATATGAATATATGAAAAATATGAATGAAATATGAATGTATGAGAAATATGAATAAAATATGAATGCTTGAGAAAGTTGAGTTGTTGTTTTTGAGACCCAGACCGTCTGATCTACCTGAAAGGTGTAAGGTAACTGTTTGGACGGCCTGGAAGAGCCACCCAATTTAGACCGGAACCCAGTGGGGAGGCATCCACAGGGACCATACCCTTCTTCCCCTACCTCCAACCTCTCGGAAGGACTTATGGACCCACATGTTTAACATGATCATACTCCGCATGAATGCGGCGGTAGTTTTGGCAGCGGAGGGAATTGAACCCGGGTCTTGAGAAAGTTGAGTGGAGTGTCACACTCTAAATAATTGCTTTACATTTTCTAGTTATATATTTTACAGAATCATTCTATCACTTTACCCTTTTTTTTTTCTTTTTTGCAGAGAAGGTTCAGAAAAGATATGGAGATTTGAAAGGCGCTGTTATGCTTGTAGAAGTTGAGAAGGGTGCTAATGGACTGGGCCTCAGCTTAGCAGGGAACAAGAATCGCTCCAAGATGAGCACTTTTGTATGTGGTATGCACCCTAATGGGAATGCTGCCAGAACAGATAAAATTGAAGTTGGTGATGAATTACTAGAGGTATTTTGATTTATATTATTAAATTGCACCTTTTCCCCTTACCAGTTTTATTTGGCATTGATACATTCGAATGCAAGTAAAATACAGTACTGAAAAATTAGTAATATTTTTTGTATATATTGCATAGTAGGTGGTAAAGCACCTATTCCCTATTTTCTTGAAAAACAAATTATGTACAAAGTGTTGCAAAAGAATACAACTTGGCATTTAGAAAAGTACAACTTATGTTGTTGAGACCCAGACCGTCCAACCTACCAGAAAGATGTAAGGTAACTGTTTGGACGGCAGGATACAACTTATGTGCAGGTAAATTTTATGTCAAATTGCAATGAATTATCCAGTGTTGCTTAAGTCCTAAATATGGATCTGCTATGTAAATAATATAGATAATATAACCCAATTTCCAAAATGCCTGTTTTGAACAGAAAATATTACCGCACTCCATTTTTTCGTGTGTACAGAAAATTGCATACGGTTTAGTTCACCAAAATAGCATAGTTTCCTAGTTCAACATTGCCTTGTTCTTAGTGATGTGCATCTGGCAACTAGTTTGCTTGCACCCAATTTTGGTCACTTTGCGAAGCTCTTTCTTGCATACAGATTAATTATTTTTAATTTATCACGATGCAATTCTGTTATAAATATCTAACCAATTAAAAAATGATTTCATAAGCCTAAAATAGTGGGGACAAATTCCATATGTGTGATTTGAATTTTGTTTACGCTTCTGCATATGCTATCAGGATGCCTGCCAAATTATATTGTTCTTTTCAAGAGAAAAGAAAAATTTGCAAAATGTTTCATCCAAAAAATTTATTGGTCTGGGAAGCCAATGAAAATGCAATCTTACTAGTCTGATTGCAAATTCAGTAGTCCCAGACCAGCGGGCCACTACTAAATTTGAATACTGTCAGGTGTCAATGGCACCTAACCAATTTTCAGACGTGCCAATTCTCCGGATTTTGGCCAGAGACTCATGATTTTTCATTAAATCTCCGGCTTTCGAATTTTTAACGAAAATCTCCGGTTATTTTGTTTTTTTATTATGTACGTAATCGGAAAAAAATTTGGTCACCAAATCTACCGTATATTTCTAAATATGTAATTCTATTGTAAAATATTTGACGAAATTCCGAAGCACGTATATAAACAGAATCAAAAAAGAATCAGCCAAAATGTACGAAACATCGCCAAATGTACAAAACCTGCGGAATAATTGCTGCCAATCGTTCGACGTATTGGGAAAAGGATGCACACGTCATATCTTTCTCCTCCAGAAAGATCCAACCACATGCGAGCACCAATGAATGGATCCTTTACCGTCATAGTCACACTCGACGGCTACAAGCCTACAAGAAGATAAGCCTAATCGCTCAAAGAGCGAGCGCTCTTTACAACTACGTAAGCAAATATTAGACTACTATTGACCAGACAAGAAATGAAAAAAAAGTTACATTATACAGAAATACAGATATATACGTTACATATACAGTTAATGCGGTAATTTAAAAATCGTGTTTGGTGCTCTTTATCGCCAGTATGATAGTCAGGAAACTATTGTTTTAAAATGGTCGCCAAAAGTTTTTTGTAGCAACCTATGGAAAGGGGGGAAAAAATATATATATACAAGACTTATGATTGGGTGCCGATTCCAGTTTAATTTTCTCTGTTGTGATAAGCAAAAGAAAGGAAGTGAAGCAATCGCTATTCATATTTATTCCATGTGGTGAGCATGTTTTCCATGGAAGCATTGCTTTGAAACTCTGTTCTTTTCCCTGCTCAAGTCTTAAATAAGCATAGCATTACAAATGTCTTCAAATGGGACAAAGAAGAAATACCAAACAGTATTTAAAAAATCTTATACAGAAGAATTTCCTTTCATTATAAGTTCAAGAAAAGGTAAAACGACTGCCTTCTGCACTCTGTGCACAACTGATTTCTCCATACTTCATCACGGTAAGGGTGATATCTTAACGCATATAAATCGCCAAAAACATAAGGATTGTGTTCAAGCAGTGGAAACCAATAAAAGGATAAATTTTTCCCAGCCAAACGATTGGAATGTCATTCAAGCCGAAAACTGCTTTTCTTGTAGAGCATAATCTACCAATAAGTGCTTCGGATCATGTGGCTCCACTGTTTAGAAAAATGTTTCCAGATAGTGAAATTGCACAAAAATATGGGTGTGCAAGAACAAAAACCACAGCCATTATAGGTGAGATGGCTAGATCCAAAACACAATCTTTAATTGCTATATTGAGGAACACTCCCTATTCAATTTCCACTGATGGAAGTAACAAAGGCGATTTGAAACTGTATCCCATGGTAGTAACTTTTCATAATGATGAAAAGTCACAGATTTGAAGTATATACCAGATTTGAGGACAATAAAATTCCTAAACTAAAGCAACCAAGTCTTCCAAATATTCATTCCACTAAAATGAAAACAAAGGACTCAAATCATATAGCTAAATTGAAAGACACGAAAAAGGCTAGTGTTAGTGATGCAAAGTGCATGTTAGTGATGCATGTTAGTGATGCACCTCCTGCAAAGAAATCAAAAACTGTTTCTTCTTTAATTGCTTCATCTTCACAGGATAAAAAAATTCTTTCTCGAGAAGAAAGATTATTTATGTTTGTATCATCTGAGTTGAATAGGGCATATGCTCAATTTTTATTGAACACATTGCCTTTATTTGAAGATGTAAATATTGAATTGCAGTCAAATATTCCAAAAATTCATGTTTTGAGTGATATATTATTGAATATGTTTAAAAACATTTTATCCAAATGTATTATTCCTAATGTAGTAAAATCGTCCACTTCCTTACTAGATGTTGATTTCCATTCTGTTGCAAATCAAAAGATTGATACAAAATTGGTAATAGGACAGACCACACTGAAAATTGTTAATAAACTGAATGAAAATGATCAAAACATTTTTTATAATTCGATTAGAAGATATTTTGTAAAAGTATGTGATTATATGCATAATAAGTTCCCATTTAAGAATCAAGTTATAATTCATTCTCAAATAGCTAATATAGAAAAAGTTAATACTTCTGCATTTTCCAGTGTGAATTACTTCATAGATAGGTTTCCAGGACTTATAAATATTTTAGGAAATAATAAAAACTCAATTTTAGATAAAGACTCAATTTTAGATGAGTTGCAATCCCAGTTTTGTAATTTTCTATTGGAAGAAATTCCAGAATTTATACAATCAGAGCAAAGGATTGATGTTAAATGGGCAAAATTGGGGAAAATACAGAATTCCAAGTATTCCCTTTTACCCAAATTTATGCTTTCTGTTTTAACTCTCCCACACAGCAATGCTGAGTGTAGAAAGCCCAGAGCACACGACCAACCCGAAGGCTTATGGTAACTGTTTGTGTGGCTGGAGCAATGCTGAGTGTGAAAGAATTTTTAGTTTAGTTACAAAAACTCAAACTCAATTTTCAGGTCATCTCTTAACAGTCATAATTTAGAAAATTTAATTACTGTTAAATCTAACATGGTACAACCATGTTACATGCAAAATTTCGACAATAATTTCTTAAAAAGAGCAAATTCTGCCACCTTTATTTCTTTACATAATTAAAAGGTTTAAATAATTTTTTTCTGTATTATTTATTTGTAAGTTTTATGATCTAATAACTTATCTGAATAATCTGACTTTAAGATGTAATGTTTTATTCAGGAATTTTGTACATTGGTATTTAATGCATTATTAAAGAATTTTTTATATTGATATTTCATGCAATATTGTTTTTGCAGTAATATTTAATAAATGAATCAAGAATTCATATCATAAGTTATTTTTTATGTTTTGTTACTGACTCTATTTTTAGCAGATAAATTTTAATTCCAAAGATAGTTCATGAATTTTTTTTTCAGTTAAGTTTAAAAAATATAATGCACTTAAATGATACAGTATGTTAATGTTTTAAATTTTAATTCCAAAGATAGTTCATGAAATTTTTTTCAGTTAAGTTTAGGAACATAATGCACTTAAATGATACAGTATGTTAATGTTTTATATAAAAATATATAATATTATTTTAAACAAATTTTAAGCGTCATAAGTGACCAATATATTTCCGATGAAATAGTCTCCTGCTTTTTTGGTTTGGAAAGTTGGCACGTCTGAATTTTACTCAGTTGCCAAAATGTTCTACTTAAGTTCAATTTCAAAATCAATATTTTTTACATTCTGCAGCTCACTAGTGGCTCTGACTTTGATCTGCTGTGCAAGCATATGCAATCCAGGATGTGCGTTAGTTAGATTGTTAGAAGGAAGAATAAATAGTTGATCATTTGAAATTTGATTTATACATGTGCATAAAACAGAAAAGACATCAAAAATGACTGACTGGGTTTTAAATATTTGTCATCAAAAAGAGTTTGTGCAAAATATAACTAATCACTGCTAATTTTGAATCCTGCTTGTGAAGTTTTGGGTACCAAAGTTTAATATAAAGATTTTTCAAGTTTCCCACTGCTGATTTCAATGCCTGGTTATGAAGGATTAGGTATTATAGTTTAAAATAGTGATTTTCCACGTTATCACTCTATGTAAGCAATTGTTTAGTTTTCATTAGCATTTGTTTTTCTTTCTTTTAATTTTTTTACAAGGTATTACTTAGATCAATGCTTGTGGCATTACAAACTATTCTGTGATGAGTGTAAAATATTGATATCTGCTAGGGTCGGTGCTTGTCTGTGGTATAAGTAAATAAATATTCTGCAAGATTGGGTAGAAGCCAAGTAAAAGCAATGGTATATACACTAAAATAACTCGTTAGAAGCTGCATATAACGCAAAATAATAGTATTGATACTATTATTTTGTGTTGTATGATGCTTCTAATAAAGTTAATTTAGTGCATATATTTGGCAGTTGTTTGAGCTGTATGTAATAAAAGTAATGGTGTTACCTGTAGCAGTTACTTTCCCTGTAATGAAAGTTTATATTCGTTGCTTAAAAAAATGGCAGTTACTAACTGTAATGGTACTGCAAAAGGAATAGAAAAGTTACTTTTTAAATATTCAATATTTATTTTAAATTTGCAAATTGTTAACTTTGTTTTTTAATTTTATCTTAATTCACATCAATTTTTCAATCATGTATATTGTAATTATTTATTGGGTGTAAATTATTCTGAATTTTACATTTTAATGGCTTATTAAGATTTATCAAGAGCTGAATATAAGAAATTACAATACTATCTCAGTTTTTAAATCAAAGTGTTAGGCCACTTTACAAATGGAGTAATTCAAGATAGCAGCTTCAAATTTTTAAAGCTTAATGTTTCGTTTCTCACTTTGGCCTATCTTCACCCTAAGTCTCAAAAAACTATTCGTTTAAAGAATGCTAACAATTTTGAAAATAAAATTTTAATTTAATAAATGGTCATAATTCGAATTCGAATGTGTTTTCAAGTTAGGTAAAAGATTTTGGACTAATCTGTTAGTAATGTTTCATGTATATAAAAATTAGCTGAGCAGATTCTGAGAATATGCTGGGAACAAATGAATTCAATAAATAGTCATACTGTAAATTTTAATGTATTCTATTCTTTATTTAGACATAAATATGTAGGTTGAGACTATTTGTTTAAAAATAAAATCATGAAAAAGAGTCCTGTAAAATCCAAGAACACACACTGAGGACAACTATAAATTCCTTAAATGGCGAAAATTTAAATTTGTGTTCTTGGATTAGTAAAAAAATAATACATAAATCCGCATACACAGACCTTTTGCTTAAAAGATTGTAAAATTAAGCAATTTGAATCTGTGAACTTGCTGGGAACATAAACATCACATAGATTATTCAGTAAAATTTCCATTTCACAAAACTCCTATTTTTTTTTAATGAGTTAGCTGCTATGAAATTGTTTAGATATAACATTTATTTTGAATGATTGATACTAGCACCTTTTCTACATTTTAAGCATTTTATTTAGGTGAATGGGAATGTATTGTACAGTAGATGCCATCTTAATGTTTCTGCGCTCATTAGAGGCATTATGACACCTACTTGCAAGTTTATAATACTCAGGTATGATGATGTTAATTATCTTACAAATTATGAGTTTCTGTACCACCTAATTGTATATCTGAAATTGTATGGTAACCACTAGATAAGACTAATAACTTTCAAATTTAAATAGTAAATTTTTATCTTTATTGACACTAATTTTTATAAAATTATTTAATTATCCTTGTGACTCTAGCTATTAAAAAAAGCAGGCAGGTCATTATCAGATCTTAACAGATCAAATAAGTTTTTTCTTGAAGAATAAACCATAATTAAAAGTTCTGCAATCTTTTCAATGTGATCTATATTATTGATATAGGTTTTTGAAGTGTTTATACCTGTGTATAAGTAGCATTTATAAATGTTACAAAAAATTAGTGTGAAAATTCTTTAAATTATGTATTTATTTTATATTATATACAGTAGAGTCCTGATTATCCAAGCTAATGTGGACCAAGAACAGCTCAGATATGGTCAAAGTCAGCTAATGCAAAAAAGGCTTCACTGTAAAATTTAACTGATTTTTGGGACAATATTCCATTTCTTATTCCTGCCTTTAAAGAAATATGCACTGTAATAAAAATATATATCCAATAAATACATATGTAATTATGTGTTTATTTGTTTAGTACAGCAATCTCCAACCAGCACCTAAGGAAGCTGTTGTTGTTTTTGAAACCCAGACCGTCTGACCTACCAGAAAGGTGTAAGGTAACTGTTTGGACGGTCGGGAAGTGCCACCCAATTTAGACCAGAACCCAGTGGGGGGGGGCATCCACAGGGACCGTACCCTCCTTCCCCTACCACCAACCTCTCGGAAGGACTTTCGGACCCACATGTTTAACGTGATCGTACTCCATCCTAAGGGAGCTGTGAAATTCTTCAAGGGTACCATGAGATTTGCAGAAAAAATATACTTTTTCAAATAGAAAAAAATCATTTTCAGAAAAAAAAAATGTGTTACACCTGTGACATTCCATAGAAAAGAACAATTACCTTACACAACCTTATGTAAAAATAAATAATCAATTGCAAGCTAATAACTATGTTATGGCTTGAATTAGTGGAAGAGTATACTAATATGGTGAACCTACTTCTACCTTTTTCAAATTATTTGTGTGTTCAAGCATTCACAGCCATGATTACAATCAAATCAAAAGCCAAAAATAGACTGTCAAGTCTTCAGAGTGATATACAAGCTATACTTAAATCACCAATCACAACTTTCACATTAATTTATTTTCTGATAATAACTGCATCATTTATTTTTAAAAAAATAGCTGCAATGTTAGTATTTAATGCAAATAAATTAATAGAGTGTGAAAAATCCAGACCACACGACAGACCCGAGAGCTTACTGTTGCTTGATGTGTGGCCGGAATTAATAGAGTGTAAAATTATTGTATAAATATACAAATATATTGCATTAAATAACATATAAATATATTATTTTTCTTTATACCTTTCAATAGTATTGGTAAGTTTATGTTTTGTTACATAAACCTTTTCAATATATTTTTAGCTAATCTGGTGTTCTCAACTTTAAAATTAAGTGATAACTTAAAGTTAACTGAAAGATAAACAACACATCTTCAAAAAATCACCAGGGGTGCTGCAAGTGTAAAATTATACTCATAAGGGTGCCACAAACTTTAAAAGTTTAGGAATTTAAAAGGAAGGGTGGTTTACTACATATTGTATATACTCTGTGTACTTTCATACTACTGTTTGATGTATTGCAGTACAGTCTTAATGGCATGTAGTCCTTCTGTATGCAAAATTCTTTAATCTACTCTTGCATATCATCTTCCTCTTCACTCATCTTCCTCTTCACTCATCTTCCTCTTCACTCATGTTCCTCTTCACTCATATTCCTCTTCACTCATCTTCCTATTCGCTCATCTTCCTCTCTTCCTTTTCACTTCATTTTGTTTCACTCACTAAGTTTATAATTATGTTATCAGTCATCTTTCCTATTGCTAATCCTCAGGCAGGCTATTTCTCAAGTTGATATGAAAAACCCCTTTTATTTAATGCCATACCACATAGAAGCTGTTATTGTTACTTGAGGTAGTTTCACACAATACTGGATTTTGAAGTTAAAAAATCTTGTATAACTCTGCAAATATAATCTTTATCTATTGTAAAATGAGTAATCTGTGAGAGAAATTTAATTTGAATAGCAGGATTCTTTCTTGGTATTTCAATTTTCATAAATAGTAGTATAAATATATGAAAGTAAAGTCAAAGAATAAGACTTGCTTGTTTCTTGAACTTGTGTAACTATATCTAACAATTATTTTAAAATCTTAGATCTGTTTTGTTAAATACAGCAAATAAGTATTCTACAAAGCATAGTCCCTTGACTTATATTCTTATACTATGTGATTCTGCACAGAGTAATTATACTAATTTAATGCTCTGTAAAAAAAAAAAAAAAAATAGTATTTGGCAGAAATCCAAAATATTTGTTACTCATTTTTAGGAAAGACAAGAGTGTTGATGAAATGGCTGTCAAACCCATAACACATTTTCCTGTGGATATAGAAAATGAGGTAACCCTTTGTTTAAATAATTTTATTTTATCTTACTGTATAATATGTATTTAAATATGAAAAAATGAATAATACTCTTAAACAGTGTATTCCAAATTATGATATGCATACCTCTGCAAATACACAAAAAGGCTCTCTTAAAATACATTCTGTAAAATGACTTTATAGTCTATTGCTTCTGTTGAATTCCTACAATTTCTGTTACCTCCTTTTTAATTTTTCAGAAAATGGAAGATTTAATTTCAGCACATCCTGGAGTTCGAACTGTAGTTACTAAAAAGGTATTTAAAATATATAAACACACTTTTTTTTTATATTTTTATTTGTAAGTTATAAATGTCTTAATTTCTGAAAGTAATGTTTAATTTCTGAAAATTTCTGTTATATGTAGATAATATAAATAAATTCACAAATTTCAGTTTAAAAGTGTCAACAATTTGATCATGTAATATATATATATATATATATATATATATATATATATAATTTTATCAATATATTTTTAAATGAGAATACATTCAGCTTTATATCTAGTTATCTCTCAGAGCACAAGGGAAAATTGTTCCATAAAATTCAGTGGTTAAATCTTTACACTTGTTAATGGAACAATATGTTTTAACACATTTTTCTTGTGATATTAGAATCGATTGTTGTGGAACAACTTTGCCCTGGACTTGTGAAAATCATAATTAGGCCTTGGTTATTATTTTTCCACATGTTCTTGGAAAGAAAGTTTAACTATGCCACTGTAAATGAACCAGTCATCTTTAAACTGGATATAAAGTGCTTAACCAAATTTTATATGTATATAAATTAAATTTAAGTATCACATATAATGCCTATTTAATTTTGCTTTCTTTTATCTAGGGAGATCAGGGATTAGGGATCATGATTCTAGAAGGCAAGCACGTGGACATGGGCAGAGGAATTTTTATATCGGACATACAAAAGAGTAGCCCAGCTGAAAAAGTAAGTTTTTATGAGATCTCAGAAGTGTGAATTGTCTGATGTAGCGATTGCATCTGGAATAAAAAGTAGTAACTATAATAAAAAGTAATAAGTCATAATCATGGAATAAAAAGTAGTAATCATCTGGAATAAACATTCGTCATGGCATTGTGTCTGTGAGTTTCTGCAATGTCTCAACACTTATTTGTGGCCAGATTTGCAGTAACATTTTGCCGAGTTCCTTAGTTGATGAAGGAAGAGTGGAATTACTCATTAGATGCTTCTCTAGTATATCTCACATACCTTCAATTGGGTTGAGGTCAGGATTTTGTGATGCCCAATTCAAGTATGCGAATGAGGCCTTGTGCTTATTGAACCAATTTTTCACAAGTTTAGCATGATGAATCATGGTGCCGTTATTCTGGAATATGCCATTGCCTTCAGGGAAGAAAAATGCCATTGATGGAATAAGCTGGTCATTCAGTATGTTCATATACTCAGCTAATTTCATTTCATTGCTGCATAGTGTTGCTGTGCCTATACCAGCCGAACAGAAGCAACTCCAGATCATAACACTTCCTCCTGAGGTCTGTACAGTGGGTACAGTACTGGAAGGGTCCAATGCTTCATGCAGTTCTCTTCTAACCATGATGCTTTTGACCGTGTTGGAAAAGGGTAAATCTGCACTTAACGGACCACATGATTTTTCTTTATTGCTCAGCAAATTATGTTTCTTGGCAAATTGTAGCTTTTTTTTTTTCGATTACTCTCGGTAACCAGTAGTTTCCTTTTTACAACATGGCTGCTTAATCCCAGTGAATTCTCATTTCATTGTGTGAGTGGAAATGGTCTTGCTTCCACTATTGAACATGGTTGTGAGTCCAGGGTCAATTTTTTATGGATTTTACTAAGCAAAGCATTTTAATAATCTTTAGCAATTATTCATTACTGTTTTTTGACCACACATTTTCCATGAAGTTGATGGTTCAACACCATCTTTCCAGGATTTAATAATGCTCTGGACAGTTTGTAATCCAGTGCTAGTGTCTTCAACAATCTCCTTGCATGTCTTCTGCTCTTGACACAGGCGAAGAATTTGGCCCTTTTTGAACCGCGCAGTATATTATATTTTCTGTAACTGTGTATAACATTTTCAGCTATAATTTCTGTGAACTGATCAGCTGCAGCTGCATGCTGGGGATCGGATAACCCAGTGGTTATAACACGGGAATCATACTCAGAGAACCCGAGTTTGATCTCTATGTTTATGCAGAGTATGGGCGGACATGTTGATCTATGGATCCAGAAGTCCTTCTGAAAGGTTGGTGGTAAGGAAAGGAGGGTACCACGGTCCCTATTAATGTTACTGTACTGAGTTCTGGTCTAAATTGGATGGCACTGTCCCGGCCATCCAAATAGCTACCTTACACCTCTAGGTAGGTGGGTCGGTCTGGGTCTAAAGAAAGAAAGCTGTATGCTGATCTCATTACATTTAAAGGTTGTATTATCTGCGGAATTATGCAAATTTTTGAAATGCATCTCTACTGCTTTCCTTCTCAGTATTTGAATATTTCAATTTACACTGCTACTTTTTATTTTTGCCACTCAGTGTATAAGAGCTTTGTAAAATCAAATGATTAATCCAAAAACTTGTTTTCTTACTGAACACTTTTGTTGCCTACTGTTTATATCTATTTTTTTGTAGCTTGGAAGATATTGAGTGAAAATAAAGTCAATTGAAAACTCATTTCGACAAAAACTTTTTAATTATTTTTTCCCAAAAAATAGTTTAAATTATTAAAATATTGAAACTATTTTTATATATTCATAAATTATACCATATTTTTGACAAAACATGTATAAATTATTTATATTTTTATTTATTAGGCTGGAAAATATAATTATTCAAAGTATATACATTTTTTGTAACACTCTTATTTGAGTCAAATATTCCGGCCATAGATATTCTCAAAAGAAAGAAAACCAGAATTTAGTCTTGTATCTCTAATTCTTTGAACTTGCTAAATTTGTGTTGTGAAGCAGATTTTGTGCAATTGATAAATTAAAATATTTTCTTATTCATTTTCAGTCTGGCCTTTGTGTTGGTGATATGATTTTAGCTGTGAATAAGACAAAACTTATTGGTGCTGATTATGAACTGGTAAATATATGTTTCTCTCAGTTGATCAATAATTCTAATTTAATTTTATTTTTTAAATTAAAGTTATTGGTATGCTCAAGCTCTATCCTTAACTGCTTCACATCGCCAGGAGCTCTGCTCTAGGAGATTGTGAAGTTCTACGACTTTTTTTGTAAGGATCTGGGGCTTCACTTCTTCCTGTCAATTAACTGTACCTCAGTGGCCAGATAATAATAAAAAGGAGAACTGATGCTCTGTCAGATTTATCCCGATGAAGAAGATTCTTTTTTGTTTTAGAAATCATTTGATGCTTTATTCAATCTTTTTATGCTGTTGATTAATGAAACATTTATTTTTCAGATTCTTTCTCTCAGTAGTCAAATCGAAAAATTGTTTTTTATTAAATTAGTCGTTTCAAACGGTACATACCCATAGATAATTATAAAGCATGATTATAAAGTATGTAAAACTTGATATGAATTCTATAATGTAAAACATTGCAGAGCTAAATATAATACTATTGTAATCCTCAATGAAAACTATGGCTGAGATTCATATATGTGATGATTTATTGGAAAGGGTCCAGTTGTCTGAAATTTCAAAATTAAGTTTAGGGCCTTGGCAGTTGTGTTCTTTTCAGCTGATTCTAAAAAACAAAACTGCATGTCTTTATGACATTCACAACTCATCTTACAAATTTTGCGTTATTAATCAGTTAGAACAGTAAAACAGAGAAAAACAGCTTGAAAGTTTTGGGATTGATAGTAAGGTTGGCCAATTTAAACCATGGTTAAAACCAACATTTAAACCCCATTTGTTTTGTTTTTCTTGTTTGATAGAGAAAAAAAGTTAATTTCTCAGAATTAATAACATGCAGGGCAATAAGAAATCATTTTCTGTGTGCAAGAAGTATGTGGCTGGATACCTACATCCACTGAAAACTAAAATGGGTACAGTTGTCAGTATAATTGTTATGTACTGTAAAATAATTTATAAATCAAAATTGATATACGGCACAAGAAAGAGTTAAAAAAAATATTTTCAATATTTTGTTACTATTTGATTTTTACATTAGTGTGATCCAACTGGAGTTATTTCCCATTAAATTTTCTTCCTTGTGAGATAGGAACTTTATTCTTCAAAAATTGTTCAAAAGAAACAATTTAACATAGAATAATGTACTATTGTATCCTGTCACTATAGCTTGAATTATATGATAGCCACTAGCCAGTTGACTAGTAACTTTCAAATTTAGCTAGCAAAATTTAATATAAAATAATGTACTATTATATTCTGTCACTATAGTTTAAATTATATGATAGCCACTAGCCAGTTGACTAATTACTTTCAAGTTTAACTAGCAAAATTTTATATACTATTAGTCACTGTAGCTAGTAACTGTCTGCCATCAGCACTAGGGATGTTAAACAGCAGTCAATAAAATTATAAAATTAGATCAAATGAGTGAAATATAGAGCAACTCTTTTGTCCATATTGAGTATTATCTAAATAGTGTTTCTTTTAGTGTTTATAAGGTATAATTTAAGTAGTTTAAAATTATCAAATTTTATTTCTATATTGGTTTTTATTTCTATATTTTATTCTTTTAATTGGTTTTTTTATTGTACTGAATATAACTTTTACAAAGTATTGTTACATTTAAATAATAGTAACTTGTGCTTAGGTCAGTGGATATGATGAAATGTAATGAGCCAAAATTAGCTAGTAAAAACATGGAGTCTAATGGCATGGAGGCAGTGGCTACTAAACTCCAGAATCATAATTTAAGCTATACCTGTCATAACTTTTTTTTTCTTTTTGTCAGTTTACTGATTTATTTCAAAAGTATAAGCTACAAAATATTACTTATTTAGATTTTTTATATTAGTTAAATAAGTTATTTAAATTTATGTATTTTTTTAGGCTGCCTCTGTGCTAAAGAATGAGGATGGGCCCATAACCTTCTTAGTTGTGAATTCCCAGAAGCCTACTTCTGCTCCCATGCACAATGATGTCAGCCACGATAAAAAGCCCAGAAACAGTTTAGGGCCTTTCCCAGAAAATAGTGACATTAGTAAAAGTAGGTGTTGGAAGCTTGCAATATATCAAAATTTTGCTAATCGTTTGACTGAAAATATTTCATTTTAGTTAATTATGGTAATATGCAAACATTATCTTCATCTGTATAACTGAAAACATATTTCAAATAATTAAACAATGAAATTCAATGAACAAAATGCCTGGTTTAGGTTTTGATAAAACAGTAAAGGAATAGGAGCTAAATAGTGGTGTACAGTAAAAATATCAAATATGTAATCAATTTCTTTTCTGCTTGGATATGTAGTAAATATAAGTTGTGGTTAAAAAGTGCCTTAAAGTTTACTGTCTCTCTCTTTATCTCTTTATATATATATATATATATATATGTGTGTAATAGTTATTATCAAAGACTTAGAAGTGAAATAGGCAAGCTCTATAAAAATTGATTTATTGTATGGCACTATCTGAACAAATGTTATACATTGGCCGGGCTCCATTAGCTTCCATCTCTTACGGAGTCTCAAAACAATCTGCCTTTACATGCATGTTACACTTGTTTCTAATTTTTGAGAGAAATATGCTAATGGCATGGGAAATATGCTGTCCTTGTGTTTTCTATACTACAAAATGTGATGGGAATGCAGTTACAGATGGAAATAAGATAGAAAATAATATAACATGATAGAAAGGAATGACATATGATATGATAGAAATAACATAACATGGTACAAAAAATTTTGGGGACCCATACTATTTACTGCAGACCACTGAATGTATGATTTTATTTTATTTTTGGATGAGATCATTGCACTAGTTGTCATGGTTTAGATTAATAAATTAAATTTATCTCTCCCTTGCAATGCCAGGTACATTTTCTAGTTGTTCAATAAAATGAATGTCATTTCGATGAAAAATATAATGAACAAGATAATCTGATTTGAATCTGTATGGACAGTCGTTTGCTATTAGCATGATATATTTTAAAAATGCCTGTGTTCATTTCTATTTTCCATAGAGTATGTATTATTTGTATTGATTTAAGTGTTATATTTTATTCAGGTTCTACTCCATCTCCTTTGTGCCCTACACCTTCTCCCAACCGATGTTCACCCGCATTACCAGCCTGTCCCATCCCTCCTCCTGCAGAATTCTCTGATCCATCTGTGACATTAGATCCTGTGGGTACTGAAATGGTGGTGGACATTCACAGGGACAAGACTGGCCTAGGTCTTGGGATTGTAGGAGGCTCTGATACTGCCATTGTAAGGAAAAAATTTATGTATAGTCTATTAGATGTGGGGAGTATTCTGTTGTGTTTTATTTACTTATAATCATATTTTTATTACAACAGTGTTTGAGGTAGTGATGCATCGCCAAATGGGATAGCTTTTACAGGGTTCTATTTTGTAAAATGTTTACTTTATTTTTTCAGGACCTTTTACAAAATTTATAATGTAAAAAAGAAAAAAAAATGATTCTCCACAGAAATGTGAATTTAAAAGGACAAAAAAAAAAAACCTCTTAACACATTAAAGAACTCGTCAAAATATTCAAAATGTGAAAAATAGGAAGAAAAAATGTACAATTTCCTTTATGCTCTAGAAAAGGGATAACAGAACCAATGCTAGCAAACATTAAATGAAACCATTTCCATTATTCTAGAACTATTGAGACCCGCGGGCATTCAGCCCTATAAGTAATAAACAAAACACATGCAAGAAATTTTCCTACTTTTGTTGAGTTTGTTTACCGAGTTGAGTCGTATATCTCAAATAAAAATTTATAAAATGATAAGAAATAAAAATCATCGTGGTCTCACTTTCAGTATCTCTGATGTCATACACTACATAAAGCTCCATGGTTACATCGCAGTTTTTCGCTGTGAAAGAAGTATAGTCATTGCATTATGTAAGGAATGGGCTGCTCACATCATGGATTCACTTTTAGTATTTGATGTCATGCGCTCATGAAGCTCCAGAGTTCATGAAATGTTTATCCATGATTGAAACATGTTTAGCAACATTTTGTAGCAGTGTTACCCAGAGATAGATAGATAGACAAATAAATCAAGGTGTATATTATTAATTTACATTAAGATATTTTCCGGGGTTTTTTCAATGAGTTGTCATGATTTAAAAGGCTTCAAATGAAATTATCTAAAACTACAAATTTAGTGTAATGAATGCTTAATATAAGTGTGATCAACCACCTAAAATAAACAGTTCTCAAAATATGCACACTAAAGTGGCCGATCCATTGAAAAATTGTAACATGCAAAACATGACTTTGGTATATGCATTTGGAAAGGAAAATACTGAAAGAAGAAACTAAAAGATTTACTTGTGTATAAAGATATCAGGTTAGAAACTTGTTCCTTGTAAAGCAAAATTTATTCTGATTTCACTTTTGTTAAAAGTTTCTCAAGGCATAATGATTAATACTAGCAAGGAAACTTGCTATATACGAAAGGAAAAAGATATTACAGTCAGGGGACACAAGGTAGATAGTGTCTACCCAAGTAATTTATGACTCAGCAATTTTTATTTTAATTATATATTATTATTTGAAACCAATGTATATGATATTTTCTTTGTAAACAAATGAAAGAAGATGCAGACACACTTTTGCTTCAACTGGCACCAGACTCTCAAATGATGACTTATTTTCCAAGAGAGACATCTCTCAAAATAACTAGTTTGCTATGTAATATTGCATTGGTAATAGAAATAAAAGAGAATGCATGTGCAATTCTATCATTTAACTGTATAGGCCTGAGTAGATGTGTCCAAACTGTGGAATTTTTTGGAGGAGTAAAGATTCCCTTTCTCCCTTCATGGTGTCATTTAAAAAGTTAATAGCACATTTGATTTAGAGAATCTTTATATTATAAGGGTTTTGACATTTTGATACAATTTTTTCTATATGAATCATAAATTAAACTTTTACCAAGTGAAAAGTAAAGCAGAGTGTCGTATATTTATTTTCTTACTTTATTTTTATATACTAGTTAAAATAGAATTTTATGTGTATTCTGTTTTCCCGCATATACTGTTTTTGGATTGGTTCCAAAGAGAAATTTAAAGCTGGGGTTCTACTGTAATAACAAAATTGCAAAATGTCAATTGTTAATTTCAGTGTAATTCAGTTATTATATTTTATTTTATTCTTAATCTTGTTAAAATATACAGCATGATACTTTTTATTTTCGAAATTTGGTCCCTGGTTTTATGTCTTCCCAAATTATTTTAACATGCTTCACAGCTTCTTGCAGTGCATTGAAAATTTACCTGATTCCAGTGCTATTAACAGATATTCGCTACTGATTATCTTTAACTAAAGTGAAACTAATCCATTAATACTGTTGTAGCACTGGTTCCAAACTTTTCAAAACCTTTTAGTGGCAGGTTTTGTAACTATGAAGATATCAAGTTGTTGAAGGAATATTTAAACATTTCTTTATAGCAGAATATCTGATAATTGCCATTTTTTTTTATTTAACTTTATAGTTTTTAAAAGCTTTTATTTGGAATAAATTCTTGGAAATGCCTTTTAAGATTTCTAATACATGACATTTTTGATACTAATATAACATAATTAATTGGAATTTCAATTCATATTCCTTGCATTCTCGTGTCAGAAATTACCATGGCAGAAATGGCATATGGGGTTTTTTTTGTTCCACATGGAAAGTAAATTAGTATTCAAAAACAAAGTATGCACTATATATAACTCTCTTTTATTCACTAACAGGATGTCCAGTATTTTAAAATTTTTATTCATATTATGTAGCTGCCAACTCTCCTGGTTTTTCGCTATGTCTCCTGGGTAAGTCGCTCAATCTCCCGGTTTTCACTCAGCTGCCCTTATTTTTCTCCTTTTTAGGCAGAAATCACACGAATGCAAATCGTGACTTTCAATTGTTTTCAGTGGTGCAGTTTTTTGCTACCGCGGTGTAGGAATGGATCGCGATTGACGTTTGTATTTTTGTATTTGTATCTGGGTTACAAAAGTAAAAGAATCGGAAATAGATCACGAATATTCCGAAAAAATCACGAAATGAGAAATTAAGTCACAAATTTTGAAATCGAAGTTTTCCCATTCTTTCGTCTAAAAATCCATTTCCCAGCTATCGCGTAATCGGTGCTCACAAACGGCGATTATTACCATAACATCATGAGAGAGATGACCAATGATTATCTAATTAATGTGAGAAAAATGCATTTACATCGACTAAAATGTTATTAAATTATTTTGTTTTATATACAAAACTATTGTTCAAACGTATTATTAATGAAATGAAAATCTTTTTTGCAGCAGTATCACTAAAAATGACGTTTGTGTGCGATCCTCCTTATATTTCATTTTTTATTATGAAACTATTTTTTCACTTTTGCAATCTGCCAGCATCGTCAAATTTTTTTATAATTATTTCGTATTTTATACAGAAAAACTATTGTTCAACCGTAATATTAATGAAATGAAAAACTATTTTGCAGCAGTATCGCGAAAAACGGTATTTGTGTGCGACCCTCCATATATTTTGTTTAATTGTGAAAATAATTTCCACTTTTGCAATCTGTCAGCATCCTCAAATTTTTTTATAATTATTTTGTATTTTATACAGAAAAATTATTGTTCAAACGTATTATTAATGAAATGAAAGGCTATTTTGCAGCAGTATCACGAAAAACGGCATTTGTGAGCAATCCTCCTTATATTTCGTTTAATTGTGAAAATAATTTCCACATTTGCAATCTGTCTGCATCGTCTAAAATTGGGTTGATCAAAATCTCCTGGTTTTTTCATATTTTCGTACAAAAATCTCCCAGTTTTTCATATTTGGAGGTTGGCAGCTATGATATTAAAAATAAATAAATGCATATTAGAAGTGACAGATAACAAATATATTCATCAAAAATGAGTAATGAAGTGTATTTTTCATTTACCTGTTCCAAAATTTCAAACAATTGTGGGAAAAAAACTCTAATGTTCTTCAACTGACTTAAAACCACTGCTACCGTCTACTAGTAGATGAAAAGGATAAATTTTTGGACAACAGTGTAATGCCACGAATTCTTTGGAACAAATGTGTATCAGTCATTTTGCAAAATAATATCATTAAAAGTTTTATAAGGGTTTTTTTCACAAGCTAAAATCCTAATTTCTGAAGCTTAGCCCATTTATTTCTATTATTTAAATTTTTACTTTTCAATATATACTTTTCAGTATATATACATGATAATGTAAAGGGAAAGTATTGAAATTATGTCTGAAATTGCAACTTGAGTTTTCAACGACTCTTCTGCGCACTCTAGAAGGGAAAACACTATTTTTAGCATAATGTATGTCTGTCTGCACAATGTATATATCCACTTTAGCTGAAAAACTAACAGATTAAATTTCATAAAATTTGGTACAATTAAAAAACGAAAATGAAATGAAAACGAAAAGTGAATAAAAATTGCAAATCCAGAGTAATTTCAAATAATTATCTGTGTTATTTTTAGCAATTAAACTCAATTTAATGAATTATGAAAGAAAGAGAAATTAATTTGAGTATGTAGGGAAAGTCACATGCTGCCCACATCAGATTTTTACCGATGTAATTAGAAGATGAAAACTCAACTCATCACTGGAAGAAATGACAAATTTTCATTTTTATGAAGTCAAAAGTATATTTAATATTATAAAAAATACTTTTTTTTGAACATTTTTAAAATGGATTGTATTTGAAACAAAATACTGCAAAAATATGTATGCTATCATATTTACTACTATTATTGTTATTATTATTATTTAATTTGAAGTGACACAAAATTACCAATTACCAAATATTCAGCCATGTATTACGTATGGATTTTTTTTTTTAAACTTTAAAGTAGTCATACAGTATTGAGCATTCTTTTTTCTCCAATTAGGGTTCCATTGTCATTCATGAAATTTATGCAAATGGAGCTGTAGCTACTGATGGAAGATTGAAACCTGGGGATCAGATTTTAGAAGTATGTATTACACACTCATCTACGGTTTTTAAAACTTTCTAAATATTGTAGAACCATTCTTTAACAAGCCTAGCTTGTACAAAGCTTTTGATTATCTTAAAAACTGCTCTCACCTTTCCCTAAACAGTCATATTCAGTGACATTATCAAAAAATTTTCATGGGAATTGCAAAAAAAATGCAATAAATATTATTAATGATGATTAATATTTAATAAACTGTTTAATGAATATTACATGCATAGATGGGTTTATTGAGAATTAATAATTAATTAATGAGAAGAGTTGTAACACATCATAACTATAAAACGATTAAGAAAGAAATTAAAGACACATCTTTAGATTTTAAAAAAGTCATTTAATAATTATAAACATGGTCAATTTAAATTTCTTGTTCATATTTTATATATTGATGTATTAGTGTGTTTTTTATAATGATGACGATTGTTATATGCAAATTTGGCCTACCAATGTGTATGGTATGTAAGCATGTTGTTTGCGAATTTCATTTAATTCCACTGGGGAAGGGTGTAAGATGCCTGAAAACACTCTGGCTTTTAATTTATATGTCTATAAGAGGTTTATTAACCCTTTCGCGACGATCGGCACGCCCACGTGCCAGATGCGAACTTGCATTCAAGGATGAACGGCACTCACTCGGGCCAGAGGAAATTTTACCGCAAGCGGATAGTGGCACCAATAAGTGCCACCACGCGGAACGTTTTAATTTGTGTACTAGATGGCGTTACTTGTCCATGGAACTAACTTCAATGCATTTTGTAGAGGCATGACCTTGGCAGAAGAGGATCGAATGAATTATTTCTTCATTTGGAGCGGTGAAAATCATTTTGTAACATAAACAAACAGAGCAATTCTCGTAGCATCAACAATTTTATAATTGAGTTTCGGTTTTTATTTTTTTTCAGCGTTATGATTTCGTTGGTGAATCATAGGAATATAAGAGAGTATTTTTTTTTGTTTGGGTTCTAGAGGCAGTGAAATTATTCGTTATTTCGGATAAAAGAATGGGAGCAACTAACGAGTATTTTGTATTCAGATTTGTATGAAAATTATACATCAAATAGAACATAAATATTTCTTTTATTCCTGTAAAAAGTAGATTTCTGTGTTGAATAGGTGATATGCAACTGAATATGCAACTGTCTGTATGTGTTTAAAACATGCCTTTACTTTGTATAGCAATTTCTCAACTACAAAAGAGATTTTGATAATTTTTCTATTTAAATGAAAGCTATTATCTGTATTGGCTAAACTTTAGTGTTTTTCTTTCTGAATGTTTGTGTTTTGTAAAATCTATTATAAGATTCCTTGCTATTTTGATTTAACGCAAATGCAGGGTCTGTGCATAAAATTTTAAAATTATATAATGTTCCAAGAAATTGAGATAATATAATTTTTTTTTCAGTTAGTTGGCGCTAATTTACCCTCAAAAATGTATCAGGAATATTGTGTGCTGTTTTTAATATATCAGACGATAATTACAGACCTATTTTCATCTATCGAAGAACATGGCATTTTTCCAGAATAAAATAATTTTTAATTTTTAAGGGCAAAATTTCTTTAGCTATTCTTATGAAAGCGCCATTGAAGAGCTTTAGAAGAGTTTTAGCAACACAGTTTCAGGCATTTTTTCCTGAGTTAAAAGGAAAGGCCTGCCTGTCCTCACTTTGTCTTCAGAACCAGTTTCTCAGAAGTTTTACTAAGTGAGTTTCAAATCACACTGTATAGTATAATTTTTACTAAATGCCACTCCATATTTGTTTAGGTAAATGGTCATGATTTGAGGCAGGCATCCCACTTAGAAGCTATCAATATGTTGAGGCACTCTGTTCCTACGGTGGCACTTCGCATTTACAGACACAAGGAGACCAAAGAAAGCTCACCCCTTGTTGAACTGAATGTTGAACTACAAAAGAAGCCTGGACAAGGATTAGGCTTAAGTATTGTTGGAGTAAATAATTCGCATGGTGTCTATATTTCTGAAGTTGTAAGTAAAATCACTTTCATTCCTATATCTTAACTAGCAAACCTATTGCTGCTAACAGCATATCTTTAGTTCAGACTACTCAGCAGGGATTGAAATAACATTTTAAAATTAGCAACAAATACTGCTATGAGTTTTTATAAGCTGGCAATAAAAACCATTCAGCTCACACCAATCGTAGCCATTAAAAACGATTTCTAAATTTCAGTTAAGATTTTTTTTGCTGAATTTTAAAAAAAGTGAATGAATAATGCAATGAAAAAAACGTGTTACACTTACCTTGCAAACTCTCTACAAATTAATATGGAACACTAAAATACATCTCTGGCTGAAATGGGGGCATTGTGCAAAATTTAAACACTTTGAATGCTTATATCTCCCAACCTAATTGATAAAAGTGTAAACACTTCAAATGTTGCTTATATCTACAAACCTAATTCTTAAAAATGTAAACAATTTGCAGTCATTTTGTCAAAAATGTGGCTCTATTTATGAACATGTAAAAATAATTTTAATATTTTAAATATGTTTTTAATGTTTCGAAAAGGTTTTGTCTGGGCGAGTTTTTACCGAACTTTGCTTACTGTACTCGAAATATTTTCTAAACTATATAAAAAATAATTTGAGATCAATTATTTATTTTTACAAAGCTCTTATAGTTTTTGAGGAATTGTCTTGTCAAGTTTAAGAAGATTGAAAATTTTCCATTTTTAAAGTTTGTAATGCTTATATCTCAAAAACTGAAAGTACTAGCTGTTATAAAAAGTAATTTGTAGTCCTTTAAAGATACATAATTGAACCCCTACAAGATATATAATTGAATTTTGAATCATATGCTTAATCTTCAAATTATAGTGTTTATGATTTTTATATTTTAAACCATTTTGAAAATGTTCTAATTTTGATATTTTAATATTTTAAATTATTTTGAAAAGGTACCTCTAATTTTAATATTTTGAATTATTTTATAAGTGCCTAAAGAAGATAAACCACTCACAAAGATAGATGTTATTCGCACAAAACCATTTTAGCTCCATTAGACTGGAGCCACTGCCGAGTTTTATGCAGGTTTTGATACAGGTGGACCAAAGTGATATAGAATGTGTATGTATGTTAAGTTAAATCGGTTCTCACTTCAAGGCAAATATTTTTAATTTAAGGAGATAATACATTAGAGCCCAATTATAGCAAACAGACTGAGATCCACTAATTGGCTGGTTAAATTCAAACACTTGTTAAATACATTCTGCAGCAAAACTATATATGATTTTAGAAACTGTCAATATGCACATGCCCAGGGTATATGAAAATCACACTTTGGAGCAGTGTTTCTCAACCTTTGTGAGATCGTGGTCTTCCAACAAATTGACTCGTAAATACCTTTCCAGTTTTTTTAAGTTCATACATAAACTTACTTAATTATTAATACTTAATCATAGCATAATCATAAAGAGTATTAATACATTTATGCATACAGTGTAGCATGTTGACAGATATAAAATTGCACTTAAATAAGTTATCAATTACTGGACTCATGAAATTGTGTAGCATATTTTAATTTCCTCAGGCCAGCATCATTCAATTAATTTCTGCTGATTTTCATTGACATATCTCATTCTGATCACCAAAAATGTATATTATTATTCAGTATAAAATTGATAATTGTATTAAATTCAATTTGGTTTGAAAAAAAGAAAACAGTATCGAAAAAATTTTTTATCTATTGTAATTCACCAAAGAAGTCAGTGAGCAGTCTTATTCATTTTAAAATGTAAATGCAGCTTGGTCACTAACTTTCGCTACATAGTTGTTATTTAAGTGTTCTGGTTCTGAACTTTTGACACATTCATGAATATTATTCTCCTAAGAATATGTCCACTGTGAAATATTTATTTATAGAAAATGCCTAGAAACCAAAACGACAAACTACAGGAGAATCATTTGCGGTCCGGTATAATGGATGCCAGGCCCCCCAGTACTGGGTAGCAGCCTGGCTGTTGACAAACACTGCCCTAGAGGAACATAAAAATATCATTGTGAAACAATGCAAGTGATCCCAATTTAGAAGCTCACTCAAATTTTCTTGCAGATGTTCTCTTTTCCTTGGGAACAATTTTTTTATCGCATTTCATCAATACCGTTTATGTTACTTTTGCTCAGTATGTTTGTTTTCAATGTTGCACTACTATACCTAAAGTCTTGTAATTTATGTACTTTTTGGAATATAAGTGGAAACATTTCTCCAGATTATCTGCTGCTTGGATCTTTTCCTTACTTTTACACAAATTCTAGAATCAATTCTTGTTCTTTCTCTTTGCTATGATTTTATATTTTTTTTCTTATATTCAGCTTAAAAAATGCTGAATAATAATGAAAAAAAGATCTGCATGCTTGTTAAATCTAATATGTATTTGAGGAGCTATTTATGAATTTATGATATCTGAGGAAAACAAGCTGTATTTTACTTATTAAAAATAGGCAGTTTTGCATGCTCATTTTATTTGAGAAACTATAAGTTTTTGCTCATTAAAAATAAATTAATCATTCTTGATTTAACATTGTGTCCATAATTTACTAATTAAATGCAGAATCTTACCAAATAAAGGTTCATTATAAGTGGGTTCTACTGTATTTTTTAAAAATTAGCTTGTCTCTCAAAATTAAAAAAAAATCTTTGAATTTTTGACACTGTGTTGTGAATAGACATCAAAATATACAGTTCTTAAATTTTGCATATAGACTGATATGAACTAGAAGATGTATAAGTACCAGTAGATATGTAAATACCAGCAGATCTCTCTTTGACCTAGACTGTCCGACCTACCTGAAGGTGTAAGGTTTGGACGGCCGGGAAGTGCCACCCAATTTAGACTGGAACCCAGTGGGGGAGGCATCCATAAGGATTGTACCCTCCTTCCCCTACTACCAACATCTCAGAAGGACTTACGGGCCCACTTGTTTAACTTGATTGAATTCCATGTGAACAGTTGGTGACAGTTTGGTCAGAGGCAGGAAACGAACTCAGGTCATCCGAGTGCAATCCTCATGCACTAACCACTGGTCTGTCGTGCTCCTGTAAGACAGGCTTAGAATTTTGATTTAAGCCTTAATTAATTAAATTTATATTAATTAATAAAACTTATCATTGCCAGTATAGACAAAAATTTAATAGGTTGAGCCGACTTTTAACTTCTCTGCGATGGGTTGATGGCAGAAACATCACAAAGATGGCTGAGGACTGAATTATTAAATCACTGAAAACATTAAAACTATAGATATTTAATTCTAGACTAGAATAAAACATCTGTTAGTACACTTGAGCATGAAATTAGTTGTCGTGACAGTGCGGGTTGGGCTTACAACCAATTGTTAGCACTTAAATCTCCAACAAATATTACACCAAGAATCCTACATCAGAAATGACTTTCAAATGTAAATAATCATTGTGGTTATCTGTTATTTTTACAGTTAAGATGTTAAAAGATTTAGAGACATTTCATACCTTAGTAATGAATTAACAATTGTTATTTATAATTGTTAATTTATTAGATTTTTTTAAAACATGAAGAATTCCCAATGTAGGTGAGTGTAACAAGTACAGGCGGTGCCCTTAGTATTTATAAAGAAAATTGGGTACAATATAATGTGCATTTCTATATAAATGACTAAAAATCATACATTCCTATTTTACTTTATAAGTGCAGATTTTGGATGAGTACACATTTTTCAATCTAATGATCATAATAAGTGTCTACTATGCAATTCAAGGTATTTCTGCTATATCATAAGTATCATTGTTTTAGATCAAAGGAGGTGTTGCTGATATGGATGGCTCACTGATGGAAGGTGACCAGATTTTAGAAGTCAATGGCCAAAGCTTGAGAGAAGCTACACAGGAAGTAGCTGCTGTATTGTTAAAAGTGAGTACAATATATAATTTATATTTTATGCTAATAACAAAGATTAGTGAAGAGTACAACTATATAGAAAAAATGTACAAATACTCATGCCTGGCCCGAAAAGTTGAGTTTGAGATCATTTTTGAGAGTACAAGTTCGACTGAGCCCAAAATATATAATTAACTTCCCACTTAACTGTTACCAATTTTGAAAAATTTCCATTTGTGAAAATGGTCGATTAAGTTTAGATATCAAACACAAAAATTGCGTGAATAAATACTTTGAGTGCTGAAGCCTAGGATTTATTACACGATACTATACGGCCTAACACATTCACTCAGCAGTTTAGTAGCCTCGGAACTGTGCACCCTAAAAACAGTTTATGGCCCAAGTATAAGCAATATAAAAAATGTAAAACTATAAAAAGTTTGTTAAAAAAAACATACGAAACAAAATTAATATAGTGTCAATTGATTTCAAAAACAATAAACAGCCTTCTTCATCAGGGCAGACATGAAGTGCAACCATCACTCATTAAAGCAGGATCAACAACTGATTGGCAATCTTGTCAAATAAAATTTCAGAAACCTGTTTGCAATAACTTTTTAGTAATAAAATAAAATGAGGTTATCTTTGATTTCTTATCTGATGAAGTTTTTATAAGTATTTTCTAATCATAAACTGTTTAGAAAAAATATATCTATTAAACAGAAGTAAAAGAGTATAACTAAATAAAGAAGAAAATAAAATGAGATTATCTTTGATTTCCAAGTTTTTATAAATATTTTCTAATCATAAATTATTTAGAAAAAATATGTCTATTAAACAGAAATAAAAGTGCATAACTAAATAAAGGAGAAAATAAAATAAAAATAATAGTTTAAAGCTCTAGCATAAATTGCACTTAGTACCATAGAGCCCGAGTTTGGGCTAAGCCCATCTCATCTCTACTGTCCAACCCAAAAAATAGTTCTGCAGGCCATCTTGATGAGCTACAATTTTCTTGCAATCCACCTTGACAGGTGGTAATTTTGCCGTTGGCCACATATAAAATAGTATTATAAACATAAAAAATTAAAATGACCTTAATTTAGTCCTTAATAACTCGAATTTGAATTTTTGTCCTCATCAAAATATTGGCCCTATATACTATATATAGGAAAAGTAACTAGAACATTGAGTGCTTAAAAAGTAATGGTTAATTGTTATTTTTGCTGTTTTGTATGTTAATTATTAATTTTATCTAATATAAGTTTCTTTTTAGACTGCTGTAGGAAAAATTAATATGAAAATTGGAAGGCTCAAATTTGAAACAAATCTTCCTCCAAAAAGGTCCATGCACTGAGAATATAAGCTTTTAATCTGTAAGTTATTTTGTAATTTTATGTAGTAGAATCCCACTTATCCTTAAATTGGCAAAAATGTCCTTATTTTTGTTTTATTTTTATTTCATATATTAATTTAATTTATAATTATTTTACTTACACTTTTTTGTAATATATTTAATATTGAAAATATTGCTGGATGTTCATTGATGATAACTGATTGGCGTAAATGACATATATACTATATATACAGTAATATGTGATACAGTAGTGATTTGAATGAAATATGTGAAGTATGTATTAGTAATGACATACAGAGTAACATACATAAGTAATACATTTGTAGTAAAGAAATAAACAGAAGCAGCTTACTTTGACAATTGTGTATGCACAATCACGTTGTTTATTTATTTTTTTTTTACAAATCATATAGTGCTTTATTTCTGCTGCTCAATTTGGCATCGCTTCAAAGCTGTCTTCTCACATCACTTTTTAGACACAGCAGAGACTTGTGCTGGATCCACTGTCAACTGGTCTGTTCAACTTGTGTTTGGAATATGTAATCCGAAAAACCAATATTCAACCCAGAGGGACAATTTTTAACAGAACTTGCCAAATTTTTGCATTTGCAGATGATCTGGTTTTGCTGAGCAGAAACCAAAAGGCACTCAGTGAGTGTTGTTCTGATCTGCTTTTGTTTTAGAGGGAAGTTGGTTTGAGTATAAATGACTCAAAAACTAAGTATATGGTAAATACTAGAAATAGTGAAAGAGTTAAGGAAATTAAATATTTGGATTCACTTGTTACTGATAATAATGAGATTAAACTAGAAATTAGAGCAAGAATTTCTGCTGGAATCAGATGCTATTTTGCCTTACAGAAACTATTGAGGTCAAGCTATGGAAATATTAAACTCAAAATACTCATCTATAAAATGATAATAAAACCAATTGTTCTATATGAATTAGAGACTTGGACTTTAATTAAAAGAGATACCGATCTTTTAATAATATGGGGAAGAAAAATTCTGCGAAGGATTTTCGGAGCAATATGTGAAGATGGACATTGGAGGAGTAGAACAAATAAAGAGGTTTATGAGAGATATAGAGAGATAGATATTGTTACAACTATAAGGAAAAAAGAATTTAATGGCTCGGACATATGATGAGGATGGAGGAGAGAAGAGTTACTAGAAGGCTTTTGGAGGGAAACCCAGGTGAGTCAAGATCCCAAAGAAGACCTAGTGTCAGATGGAAGGAGCAGGTAGAGGAGGATTTGAAATTGCTTGGCCAAGAGAAAGGAATGGTCAAAAATCTTAAAGGAGATCAAGGCCCTACAAGGGCTGTAGTGCCATGATGATGATGATGAAGAAACTTGTGCTTTAATGTATCAAAGTGTTGCATCTAGAATCTTTGCAACCTCAGTATGTGTAATGCTGGCATTTTTTGTCTCATCAGGCTCTTCTTCAACAACAGCATCTCCTTTATTCACTGCAGTAACTATTTCTGCATCCATCTACTCATCAGTGTTTGCTGCAAGCCAGACCTCAAAATTGGATATTTCCTTGGGAAATCCTTTGAATACGTATGTCCAAGAACACGTTGGTATTAAGAACTGCATTGTTGTCTACAGTTCTAACCAAATCAGCTTCTGCATGCTTAAATTCTTTTTCAAAAACTGGTGACTCAACCTCAGGCCATAATTTACGTCCTTCATGCCAGTTATCTGAAAATTACTAAGGAACCTCGATCAACTGAAAATACTTCGATCCTGTGTTTTCTGATAACTGGGATTCTACTATATAATTACTAGGACTCTTTGTTTCTTGTTCATTATGCTTATCAACTCCCAATTTCAATATGTATAAATCAAAATTTAATTTACTTTTCTCATCAAAGTTTTCCAAAACAGATTTGTCTACCAGTGTTATTAAAATAGTGATGTTCTACAAAATGAGGAATAGGTACTCGCTTGTTGACGTCACATGTAAGCTTGCACCATTTGGCAGATGCCGTTTACAAAAATATTTTTTGCCTTTATTTTGTAAAATTGAATTTTCCCAGCATAATGGTTATATTTTTGGGAAGAGGAGTTCAAAATCTATAAAAGCTCTTCAACCAAATATCAAAGTTGGTTTTTTTATGCAAGTTATAAAGTGCTGAAAAATAATTTTTCATTAGCAATCGAAAAAAAATTTCAAAATGGCTTTGATCTATTTTTTTATCAGAATTGAAAACAGGGCTCATGCATTTAGGGTCCTTTAAAAGTCTTTATTTTATTTTTTATTGTTAAAAAAGTGGTGGATGGGGGAATCTTTTATCAGATTTGTTTTAGTAACATTTGCTTGTTTTCTTTCCCAGGTGTACAGCACCCAAGTACCTTACCATGAAAATCTGACCCTGTGACTATGCAATATACATCAGTTGCATCACAGAAAAGTATATGATTCACTGATTTTAGGCCACCCTCTTATGCAAGAACATTATTCAATCCAGGAGAAAGAAATTGAGGTTGTTGCCACCCAGAAAATTATGTGTAAAATAAAAGAACTGTGAGTAAATTTCATTAAACTGTACAAAAATATATTGATAGTTTTATAATGATACATTCCCATTAAACATTTTTACCTTTCAAAACATTAATTTTTATAGTGAAATTTCTGAATATTAAAATGTTCACTGAGATTTTTTATAAAACTACCACAGAAGTTATTTATTTGTATTGCACTTTTATTCGGGTTTTGAAATAATTACAGGCCTTGCTCTGGGATTTTTTTTTTTCTTCTGTAGTCACAAATTTGCCACTTTTGTTTTTTAATATCCACTTTTTATAAGTTGTTGCCACAAATTTTATTTTTATAATTTTTGCCATATCTATTTTTTCTTTATAAAAAGTTGATACTTTTTCTGCAGTAATTTGAAAAATAAAATTTAATTTAATGAAGTTGTTTCAACGTTATATTAATTTGTTTTATGTAATTGATAAAATATTTTAAAATTACCTTCTATGAGATGTGAAAAAAAATTTTTTTTAGTCACCAAGTTTTTCCACTGTAAAAAAAGTAGCCACTCAGATTTTTTTATCGCAAATAGTGAATTTAGGAATCAGCAGTGCAAGGCCTGATTAAAAGAATGAAATATTTTATTTCATTTATTGCTAAAAAAATAAAATCCTTGTACAAGTTATATTTATCCATTTAGTACTTCAATTTGTATTCTTTATCTTTCAAAAGAATATACTATGAAATGTAACTAGCCATAATTGGCCATAATGTGTTTTTACATGACATAATTTTCTTAGAACTAAGTGAGATTTTAAGTTGTGCAATATGTTATTTTATATATAAATTGCTTTTTTGTTTTAAAATATGTTTCAATACTACATTTTGTGCAGAATTGATGCATATCTTATAATTAATGGCAATATCATATAAAATCATAATGTTTCGCTTATTTTTAATTATTATAAACAAAAATTTAGAAACATAGCAGACTGTTCTGCTATTTTTAAGATAATGCTACTATACAATTGTGTAATTTATAATGTTTGTATCTTTAAAATTTGATGAGATACTTACAATTTTTTTTCTTTCTTTTAAACTTTTAAGGCTCATTGAAGAGTAAAAATATATATTCTCTAAAATTATGCTCTCTAAACAAACAAAAGTGAATTTAGCTGATTATGAATTCATTTTCACTTTCTTTCTTTGCCCTCTTAAAACTTATCTTATCCTTTTGAGTAAAATTCGCCTTTTTCTTTAAGCTGAACATCTTAAAACCATGAAAACACTATGGCTGAACTTATTCTTTTGGGGCATAAAGAATATAATTTGGATGGTGTTGGTTACATTAAAACAATATATAAAAAAAATTTTCATTTTGTTTGAATGTGCATGTAATCTGTAATTTATTATCAATTAATATCTTCTGTTTTGTTAATAATTCTTATCACCATTTACTCAAATGAAAAATGCACATGGAAAATATAATTGTTTGCTTGACCACATTCATAAATCATATTTCTATATTCATTGATATTTTGTTTGAAAGTAAAAGTGATAATTAAATATTATAAAAATTTTGTAAATATGCAACATACATTTTGAAGGCAAACAATAGCTTTCATCTTCAGGATGAATAAGAAATTCAACCTCACTTATTCCAGTAAATTCTGCATCTGAGGTAGAATAGCACATACACAACTGGAGGTCGGAGAAAAAATTGCCATCACTACAAGGAGAAATGAAAGAGGAAAAATCATGGCAGCAAGATACTATGAATGAATTGTAATTTTTCCTATTTTATTTCTCCTCGTGGTGATGGCAATGTTTTTGTCTTACTAGTTATGTGTGCATTTTGCCTCTGATGTGGAATTTACTTGAAAAGTGAGGTTATGCTTCTTTTTGTCATGAAAGAGAAGGCTATTGTTTATTTTTAAAACAGGTAGATCCCTAAATTTTAGTGTATGCTCTATATTTACATATGCTGTAAATGCTGTAAGATTTTATATTATTTAAACTTTATAGGGGTTTTTTTTAATTCGAAAATGATATTCGAAGTGTACATTAGGATGTATAGCCTTTTAATCTCTGTAGTATTCTGTTCTTGTATGGCCAATGGTGAATAATGGAAAAGTGCTTTACTATAATATTTAGATGCAGAAAAAGGAAAATTGACTTTGTATTTATTATTATTTGCAATACAATTGAATTATAATTCTTCCACAATTGAGTATTTCATTGTTTACCAAAGTATACAGGGTAGTTTGGAACTCTTTGCACAGATAGGAAACACTAAAACAAACTTTTGAACAGATAGGAAACACTAAAATAAACTTTCTTCATCAATGAATGTATGTATGTCTGCAAATGTCACCCTTTGGTGCTAGAGGGCCCTGTTGGGCATCCTGACAATTGGCTATTTTTCACCATCATTCATAACATGAATTTGGTACATATAACATGGAATATTTCAAGAATGTTGAAGTGTCCAACATGCGTCTAGCATATGGGACTGTCGATGGAAATTTGAAGGGCTGCTGTATGATTTATGGATACAGTCTTACAGCAGCTGTTTCATTTCTCTTGGAAACCCCATATGCTATATGCATGTCAGCCTATAGAGACCAGTTTACCTACCCAAAGGTGTGAGGTATCTATTTAAATAGCTTGTTGAAATCCACCCAATTTAAACTGGAACCCAATGGGATGTGCGAACTACAGGAACCGTAGCATCTTTTCCCTAACCCATTTCATCTTGGATGGACTATCAGTCCCACAGATTTATTCTGCCTATATTCTACAAAAAAATGGGGAGGTAATTTGGCACAACGCCGAGGATCAAACACAGGTCTAACTACCATGTGTGACTCTCCCACACTGGACTATCCTGGCCCAGATGCATGTTAGTTATCTCAGTATTCGTGAAATGCTCCATTTTACATGTACAAAGTAAAATATCTAATTTACATAATGCCCTTCAGCACCCTCTTGCACCAAAAGGTAATGTCTGTGGACATATATTCATTGATGAAAAATGTTTGATTTAGTGTTCTCTATCTCCCACTAAGTTTGTACAACGAGTCACTCTGCATTTCTTGATTATTGGTTGATAATTTCTTTTAAATATTTGTTTCTCAGATTTTAAAACATTGAACTGAGATACAACCTAGATAGTGCATTGTGTCTTTGTATACGGTTCTGATTTAATGAAGCAAACTCACTAAATCAGTTCACGTACTGAGTAAAATTTTCTACAAATGAAATTTCTTCATTATATTGTTTTATTGATTTGGTGCACAGAAGAATTTATATTTTGATCTCAGTCTGTTTTCAATCAGTATCAGTTTTCCAGGCCAGCCATTGGCCACCTTTCAGTAAGAATATTCTATATTTTTTCAATATTAGTAAAGTCTATGTTTTAGTTTCAAGACTGACAGTATAAATGACTACATTGTAGATATATAATATCACTTTACTTTTCCTGTGCAAATAGGCTTCTTTGAATTCAGTGCACCATAGGCAACATTCTTGATGCAAAGTTTGTACAATTGTTAAGATAACTTATATGAGGGTGCATTTTCCACTCCTTGACCTAAAGAGCGCCAAAAAGTGAGCTAAGTATTTAGATTGGCAATATTCATGTTTATTTTACGCCTAATAATCTCTCATTATTAAATAACTAGAAAATTTATCCAATGTTGCCCGAGATTTAGGATGAAAACCTTTGATTAAAATCACATTCAAACTCACAGCGAATTCTTAAAAAAAAAAAAGCTGCTGCACTGATGATGTTAATATGGAAACTCTGCAAAAATATCTTGGGAGCCAAAGTATTCTTGTACCAAATTTCATTACCATACAATGTTTATATTTTCTGCTAGAGACAACAATGGACAGACATATAGGCAGACATCTTCCTTTATTATAGATAGAAGATAGATTACATTTTCAACACAGGAAAAGTATATATTTTTTTTAATTCACAAAAATTTGTCTATTAATAGTTTGGATTCCATTCATCGTTTATTTGAAAGATAATTTTGCGATCTTTCTGACTGTATTAAGATGGAAACTTTGAGATAATAATTTCTGTCGCTAAAGAATGAGTTTGTGTGAAAATTGCCCAAAACTATGTTAAAACATAAAATAATTAAAAAACTAATTTGAATTTTTAAATAATCTTGCCAAAACACATCCTCCCAGGTACCAAATTTCCTGAGGTATTTGTGTACCATATTTCATGGTTGTACGATACTTCAATTTTCCGCTACAAACGACAGAAAGAGACATACTTTCTTTATTACTATAGATAATGACTGAATTGTAAAATATCAGTAAAATTACTTAGTTATTGAAATGGCAGTGTAACTCTTTAATTATTAAGTGTATTTATTTTATGCCTTTATATATATATTTTTTGTCTTAAGAGCAAATAGTGCTTTGTTTGAAAATTTGCAGTTTTATTTAATCATTCATGCAAATTATTGTTTATTATTTAAAATTTAGTTTCTGCAGAATATTTGAAATTTGAAATGGAGCTAATAAAAACTGCTCTAAAAAAAAATCTGATGTGGGCAGCACCTGACTTTTTTTTTTTTTTTTAATGAGTACTTCTTTGACAGTGAAATAATGGTGTACAAGGTCCACAGAACAATGTTTTGGGGATTGAATTAACACCAAGTAAATTGAAATTGGGTACTTTTGTCAACTTGCGAGTCCAAGCAGAGTGACTTATTCATACTCATGTGCAAAATACTCATCAAAATGCAATTAACTGTTAATAAATATCCCACAAAATAAAAGACTCTGTGCATCTTTGGACATTAAGATATAGAATTATTACATAAAGTATCTTCTCTCATGAAGGGAATGAACTAGTTCTATAAGAATGATGTTAATAGATCTACTGCTGAATATTGCATGTGAAAAGTGAACTTATTTACTTACTATTTTAATTTTAAGTAATTTTTTTGCTCACTTTGTTTGAAAAACATGTAATATCGCAAGAACGTTTCATGCTAGTATTTTAAAATTATTATTATTATTTTTCTAATGAAAAATTGTGTCGAAAATGATTATTTATTTATCACTAGCCGCCTTTGGCGACCAGCCTGTTCGCTACCCTTGAAAATTCTGACCGTGGCAAATTGTAACCGTGGCACACTCGCTGGCGCGACCTTACCAGAAGGTGTAAGGTAACTGTTTGGACGGCCAGGAAGTGCCACCCAATTTAGACCGGAACTCAGTGGGGGAGACATCCACAGGGACCGTACCCTCCTTCCCCTACCACCAACCTTTCGGAAGGACTTACGATCCCACATGTTTAACGTGATCGTACTCCGCGTGAACGCGGCTGCAGTTTTGGCAGTGGCGGGAATCGAACCCGGGCCTACCCAGTGAAATTCCCGCGCGCTAACCACTGGTGTACTTCGCCCTCCGCGACATTTTCCATAACTTTCTTTTTATTCACCGAATTTAGACCGGAACCCAGTGGGAGAGGCACCCACGGGGACCGTACCCTCCTTCCCCAACCACCAACCTCTCGAAAGGACTTACAGACACACATGTTTATTCCGCGTGATCGTACTCCGTGTGAACACGGCGGCAATTTTGGAAATCGAACCCGGGCCTACCGCGTGCAATTCCCGCGCGCTAACCACTGGGCTACTTCGCCCTCCGCGACAATCTCCATAACTTTCTTTTTATTCACCCAATTTAGGCCGTACCCTCCTTCCCCTACCACCAACCTCTCAGAAGGACTCACGAACCCACATGTTTAACGTGATCGTACTCTGCGTGAACGTGGCGTAAGTTTTGGCAGTGGCGGGAATCAAACCCGGACCTACTGAGTGCAATTCCCGTGCGCTAACCACTGGGCTGCCGCGCCCTCCGCGACAATCTCCATAACTTTCTATATATTCATCCAATTTAGACGGGAACCCAGTGGGGGAGGGATCCACAGGGGCCGTATCCTCCTTCCCTTACCACCAACCTCTCGGAAGAACTTACGGACCCACATATTTAACGTGATCGTATTCCACATAAACACGGCGGCAGTTTTGGCAGTGGCGGGTATCGAACCCGGGCTTACCGCTAACTTCCCGCGCGCTAATTTGCAATTTAAAATGACCATATGCTTAATTCCATCATCCTCATTCCATTGTTTCATTGTTCCATCATTTAAAATATCCATAAAATTAAAATATCCATTTAAAATATCCAAAAGTTAAAATATACATTTAAAAAATCCATATCGTCCCATCATTTAAAATATAAATATAATAATTTATATAGAGCAAAGGAGCTCTATTCAGAACCGTGACGTCACCTCCACCTTGACGTCCCCACCCACCACCTTCCCTCCTTCAGCGGGGGAGAAACGAAGCGGCACGCCGAGCGGAACGCCGAGAAATTGAAATTCGGAAACTTTTAAAATCCCGATCCTGTGGGCAATACGGAATATTTCCTGACCAGATTGGACTTGTAAGAATGCCAGATGTTTGACCTTTCTAAAAATGTAAATTATTAGTCGAAATTATGAGTACTTTTTACTATGCGAGAATTTAAAAACCAAAAATCGTTTTTTTGAGTCAAAAGTGACTTTTGTTTTAAAATCATAAAAAAATATTAGAATTTGTCCCTGAGATTTGAAATTGATATATTTTTACTCGAAATTCTCTGCTCTTTCCGATGGTGTGATTTGTTTTTTTCTACGATGTCCGGATCGTGGAGAAAAAAGAGCAAAAAGGTCAAAAAACGGTCGAAATCGCATAAAACATTAAATAACAAAAAAAATAATTAAAATTTTAAAAATCGGTTTTCACGTGTCCCCTTCTCACCCCCCAGGGTCTCCGATTGCAAAATTTCGTAGCTCTCCGACGCGCGGTCGCGAAACGTATAGTGTATAACACAGACAGACACACAGACACACACACAGACATTGCCTTTTATTATTTAAGATATTGAAGAATGTGACTTTCTTTTATGATTTTTTAAAAAATTCATTCAAAAATTGAGGAGTCTTCTGAACATTTAATCTTGTTTAAAATCAATAGTGTCTCAGTATTCACTGATTATAATAATCATACCAAATTATTTTTGAAACACTTCATTTGTGAGATGTCACATCCATAAACACACACACACACTATAGTCTACATCAGGGGTGCACAATCTTTTAGCACCTGCGGGCCAATTTCACATAGACTAAGCAACGGCGGGTCACAATTGGGGGGGGGGGTACCACCCAGCAATATATTTTTAGTAAATACCGAAACAAAAAATTAAAAGTGAAAATTAAAAACAAATACAGAAATGAACAAAACAACTCACTTGCTTCAAAAACGTACAGACATCGCCAAAATCCTTTTATTCTTTTGTAGAGCTAGTGGGAAATTTGACATTGTTTTTCATTATTCTTTCAATGTCTGGTTCAGTGTTGGATATAGCGATCTATAGGTTTCCCTACAAGTGTTCATAAGTTAGACGAGAACGACCTTTTGATTTCACTTGTTTCATTAATGAAAATGATTGTTCACATAAGTAGGTGCTCCCAAATAATGTTATCGTTTATCGACCGTGAATTTTCAATTTTTCCATTTCACAAGGCAAGGAATTTCTGTAAAATTCTAGCAAAGAGACTTCGGAAAATTTAGCTTTCAATTCGGAGTTACTCTGAATTTCAATAAGCTCCATCAGAAAACTGACGGGCGCTGTTTCAATATTTGTCGCGAGTGGTATTGCAAACACTTCCAACGATATCTCAAGTTTTTTGATATCTTGAAATCGACGACTGAACTCATTTTGCAGATTTTCTACTAGTCTTAAAGAAAATGTGATATAAAAAATAATTTTTTATAATAGTTTATGATGCAGTTTTTCTTTTCTTTTGCAATGGAATTTTTTTTATGTGTTCGCCAAGCTGAAGCTGGCGGCGGGCCGCATGCGGGCCGCGGGTTGTGCACGACTGGTCTACATCCTTAGAATTGCCTGCTCAAAGTCACCTAAATTCATTCTCCCCCTTCTGCTACTCGCCAAAATTAGAAGGCAGACAGAGAAAGAAAGAGTACATACTTATTCAAGGCTAATTTTGCTATATGGTTACGGGTTAGGTTAGTAAGGGAAAAGTGTGACCTTGAACCGCCGATATGAAAGAAACAGACTATAATATACATAGACGTACACACAGACATTATTTCAAAAACATTGGATTCAAGTTTAGAGATACTTAAAATGTGCTATTCCATCGAAAATTCAAATTTAAAATTTCATCTCTGTTATAATATTTTTCCTTTACATTATAATATGTACATGGGGAAAGTAAAAATAGTTTCTCTGGGTATTAAGCTAAAATATTTTTTCCAGTTGCATCACTGATATTATATAAAACAATATAATATAGTCATTTTTTTACGTTCAGTCTGTTTCTGTGAACTTCTGTTGTATTGACTAGCATGTCTTTCATATTTCAGATTGCTCAAAAGTTTTTGTATGTCTTATTTATAAATGTAGCCGAATCTGTATATTTAAAATTTTGAATCTGTATTTTTAATATGATGTATGATTCAAAATTTTCGGATTTATAATGCCAGTTTTATCAAAATTTATAATTCATTAAACTATTCAAAATCGAGTAGTCCCCTGTTCTTGCATTTTTGTGATTTCTCTGGAAATTTTTTTGTTTTTCTACTGATTCCCATTTAAAATTGTTATGCTCTATTTTAGCGATTACTCATTGAAGTATTTTTAATAGTAATGGTGCTTTTTGACCGGCATTGCCAATTTGGCATTTGTATATATAATTATCTTGTTGGTTGAATGTAGGCCATTAAATTTCTGCTCAGTACAGTCTCTAAACTGCACATGCTTTTGAAGAACAGTGCAATTATTTTGCAGTTTTCAGAAGTCTATCATAGATTGAAAGTAGATAATATTTATACTTTAGTGATGCAGAATTCTTTACATGAACTTAGTTTTGTTTATGATATAAATAATGATTAAAAATATTGACACTTTGCTTAATAGCTTTTGCAAATTATTCATAAATGTATGTATCATTAGAAATATTGAATAACTTGCTATTGCGAATAGATATGATTTGAAGAGGCTGTCCTATTTTTTTTTCTTTACAAATTTCAGTTTGTAACTGAATTACAAAACATTTTTTTGTTTTTCACTGTTAATTTTTTTCATTATGTTGGCAAGGATTTCTAATTCAGTTAACAGAGCTTGTGCTAGGAATTTCATATTATTAGCCAGTAAATTAACCAAATTGAAAAATGATTAGCCAAATTTCATGAATGTTAGCCAATGTTATCATTCTGTTTTTATTGTTCTACCAATTTACAAAAGGGTCTTCAAAATTAAAATCTGTTATACCTGGTCCTTCATTATTTGTAAAAATAAAGTTGCTAATATTTTTTAATTTAATGTTTTTACTAAATACTCTTTCAACATCAGTTGTTGTCATAGTCAGACCAATTCTTGCTATGTTTATATTAATAATATTTTGATATGCTGTATCATCACTTTTTTTTTTATCGTTTTGATGCCTGTAAGTCTAAGTGACAAATTTTTATGTTTGGACGTTATACTTTTAAATAAGCGCTGTTCCACTAAATAAAAGTACATCTGAGTTTATTATTGCGAATAGTTTCTCTGTTCACATTAACTTAATTTTTACTAACAATTTCACCCAGTTTCTTAATTTTCTCTTTACCACATTGTGACAATTCTTGTTTATCCTCTGGCAGTTTATAAGAGATCATTCAATACATCAAATGGCACACCCTGTCTGAAGAATTTTTTTTTCACTTTTACTGTTTAGTTTTGTAACTTTTCAGAATTTCCCCCCGATTTGGCACAGTTTAAGTACTTTTTGATACCAACAATTCCAAATGTTATGCATTTCATTATTTTATTCACTAGGGCTTTAAAGAATGACACCAGTGATCATCGGCTTGATAATCGGCAAAAGCTTTCTAGAAATATATTTATTAGTTTTTTTTTTCATTAAAATCAATTTTTTTCTACCAAATTTATCATTTTTTCACTTTTTGTGTGTAGTCTAACTATTTAATAGAAGCTGCCTGATTGAGATAAGAAGCACTGTGTTTATCATTTTGCATCCATGAAAACGGAAATTCTATTTCAAGTTAGGCACCGAGTTAACAAAATATTGAACTTTGTTATGTGACAATTACTCAATTTTCACAAAAATTCTGAAAGAATTACCCTTCTGCCTATACTCTGTTCCAATCTAACCTTGTAGCTAAAAATGTGTTATGGGTAATAATCATCCATCATAGAAATATAGTTATTTTCATTTACAAAGTTTCAAAAAGATCAAAGAAATTTTTTTGATAAAAGTTTTTCTTAATTTTTTATGAATGTTAATTTTATTAAAATTAATATTTTGCGTGGAATATAAGAATTTTTCCTACATCCGTATACTATCCAAAGTCTCAGTACATATCTGATTTTTTGCCAGACTATGGGCTTGGCATGTGCTTATTGAATGCAGACAGGTGAGAACTGGTAAATAAAGACGGGGAAAACATGATAATTCTGGTGACCTCTTTCATTGACTGAATGTGTGATTTGGTTCTACTTAACTATCATCTATATTTCAAATTGGTTGGAATAAAATATAATATTTTTTAAAATACGTTCAAAACTGGTGTTAAAACTTATACTATTATACAAAACTTATTATACAAAATCTTTGTATTACTTCAACATACAGTAAAGATATTTGAGTATCAACCAGTTTCAAAGACAACAGCTTTCTTCTTCTTGACAAGCAGGAAGCATGACTTCACTTATTCAAGACATCCAACTTGCTTGAATAAGTGAAGTTGCACTTTTTGATTGTCCTGAAGATTGTCCTGTTTTTTATCTTCGAAACCAGTTCACACGTTGATGTTTTATTATATGCTCTCATAGAAAGATTTTCTATCGTGCTATAGTACTTTTGTATAGCAACCCTGGATTAACCATTCTCTCTAGAGCAATGTTTTTCAAACCTTTTGAAATTTGCAAAACCCTTCTGAAATTCAGTTTGATGGCGAAACTGAAAATGAGAAAAAGTCTATTATAGCCCATATTGTAATTTTTTTTTTTTTTTAAAGAAAATTTACATGAAAACTATCGTGCTGCAGAACCCGTAGAATACTGTCATGGAACCTTTTTGTTCTATGGAACACCCTTTGAAAAATGCTGCTCTAGAGAATAGACCAAGAGGGTCCATTTTTATTCTAGATCATTTTAACTAAGCTGATATGTAATATGGTGAAACTTGAACTTGTCCCAAATGTTTTGTTATTGTGCATAAAAATTGCTTTCTCTATAAACACCAAATATTTAAATTGTGTCTGCCTATGTATCATTCTAAATAAAATTACAAAAATGTTGAATCAACTGCCAGTTACACTTATTATGAAAGTGACTACAGATCCAGCACATTTTGATAGATGTTATATATATATATATATATATATAAATTTGTTTCTGTATATGTTATCAAAAATTAAGTGGAGAACATTGTAAACATGGAAAATTATTACTATAATTATAATGAATAATTGAATATTTAATGTAGTCCTCTATGCTATTGAGTTTGGTGAAAAAATCAGTGCAATGTAATCAATATTTTTTAAATGGCAACGTGTCCAAAGATAGAAATCAAATATTGACACTTTTAAAATAATAAAAGGTTATTTTCAAATTATAGGATACTTACAAAAATACAGAAATCGCCTTAGAGCTTATGGGCATATGGCCTTTCATCAGGGGTTAATGGAAGGTCATACACCCGAAAGCTTTAAGGCAACTTTTGTATTTTTGTAAATGTCTTATAATTTGAAAACGAACATTTATTATTTTAAACTGCCAATATTTGTTATCAATATATTTATCAAAATATGTTTTCAGACATTGATGAAAGTAATTGTTTATTACATGAAATAAATCTTATAGTAAAAAGTTGGCCATCTAGAGTTGAATCTTCTAATTAAGTATCATTATGTGTATTTCATTTTTTTTTTTTTTTAAATGGGGGTATAATTAATTGTAATATTTTTTGTGCTGATATCCCATAGCATCAGCCTACTGAAATTGTTTTTGCTTTTTTTTTATTGTTCAAAATGTACATATTACCTGTATCTATGAGAAATATTGTTAAATATGCTCAACACATTTAGAATGAAAAATGCCAAATATTTAATAAAATATAGTTAATAGAAGTAAATATTTCTTTAAAACTGAAAATATCTGTAAAGCGATAGTTGAAGTAATTGGACATTTAGATTTCATTTCAAACAGCCATAGCAAGTTATTCTCTGTATTAAAGTGTAACTCATACTATCAATTATCTGTTTTTCGGTTAAATGATCTATCTGCATCAGGGCTCTGGAAATTGTGTATCCTCCCATTCTTATCTGGATAAAAAAAAATGGAAGTGGCTCCAGTTCAATGGAGCTGAAATAGTTTTGCATGAATAATGTTTTCCTTTGTAGATGGTTTTTCTTCTTTAAATATTTTGAAAACAATTCAAAATATTAAAATATCAAAATTATAACCACTGTATTTCAAAACTTAATCTGAAATCTAAATATATATCCTTGTAGGACTTTTAAAGGGTTACAAAAAATCTTTGCTTATGGTTCATACATAGTGCTTTTAGTTTTTGAGAACATAACATTACAAACTTTGAAAATGAAAAGAGCTCAATTTGATAAGACAATTGTGAAAAAAAAATTATTCTAGAAATTAAATTTTGTACCTTGTATCAGGTATATTAATTGCATGTTTTCAATTGAAGAATTTAGGAAATTAGGTTTATTTGAGGGGGGGGCACTTCGAGTTTCCGGAGTATGGGTTATCTGAATAGCTATCTTCGAGGACTGAATTTGAGAATTTCCAAATTTATTTTTCCGAATTTGAAGATTTCCAAAGCCCTGATCTGCAGCTGCACGTAATACAGATAATCAAGTTTTTACTATACTAATTTCAATCTATGCAAATCATTGGCGCCAATGGGGCTAGCTATGGAAGTTAGTGTCACTTGAATACTGAAAGGTAAAGTAAGACTTCATTTTGTGTTCAGTTTTAGTGACTTTTAGCATGGGATTGTGTGCTGTTTTCCACAACTTGTATTCTGCTGTAAAAAAAATGTATATTTTATGTGCACATGTCTCAAAAAGACCACCTCCTCTTCATTTCCCCCATGCTAAAATCTAGTGATTGCAATACCAGAACCATTTCGGACATATATCCTCAATATTTTCTTAGTTGATTTTCATAATTTTTTATTTTTAAATAAAGGACCATCACCTTTTATTTAAAAGGCCTGCAGGGATTTGCTCAAAATGTTTGTGCCCCAGATCAAGAACACATTTAAATTTCTATTGTGTAAATTGTATTGAATCATTCTCTCCAGTATAGCCACCATTTGCAATGTTTATTGCTGTTTCTAGATTCCCAGTGGGTTCTTGAAATCTACTCTGCAATATTTTTATTTATTTATTTGCCAGAAATTTTTTTAGAGTGTGCTAATATTCACAGTATACAGAGTGATTTGAAACTCTCAGTACAAACGGTAATGAGAGATAGGGAACACTAAAACAAGCCTTTTTTATTAATGAATGTATGTCCGCAGATGTCACAATTTGACACTAGAGGGCACTGTTGGGTGACAAGCATTGGCTACTTTTTGCAGTCATCATTCATAACACAGACTTCATATTTGTAACATGGAGCATTACATAAAACTAAGGTGGCTGACATTCATCTATTGGCTTCCAATAGAAAGGGAAGAGCTGCTGTAAAATTATTTGTAACTCTTATTCAATTTGGATCGACAAGTCTGTATACTAGATACATTTTTGTCATACTACCTGGACTGAAGACTCCAGACCATACAACTTACCCAAATGTTTAGAGTAGTTAAATGTATGGCTGGGTACTACCTAGACCGGGGGTGTCAAACTCAATATTCTAGAATGCCAATTTTACTTTCAAAGTATATCAACGGGCCAGGATTCAATTAAATACTAAATTTATGTAAAAAAAAATTTTTATTTAGATTTAAAGTATACATAAAAATAAAAATCGCATTAAGTCATAATGGTCAATAAAAAACACATTATTTCCAAAATCCAGATACTTGACATATTTTCAGCTTCATTATGTCATCTATCTTTGGCGTCAAAGCAGTTGTATTTATTTTGAGAATTGACTGAAGACGCTCATCTGTAAGTCATATTTATTAAAAAATATTTTATGGTGGTGTTCGGAGGTTTGGCCTAGTTTACTACATAGAAAAAACAATTGCAGGGCGAGATTCTTACATCAAACTATTAAAATAGGCATACTGCATTATAATATTATAAGCTGTATTTAAAGGCAATTTAAAAAGAATATGTACTTATGGCAGAAGTACATGTTCAATAGGCATCTGTAATCTATACCTATGTGTTCAATGTATAGAAAAACTATTCATGAAATTTGAGTATTACTAATTGAGGTTACGGGCCTCATCTAAATGGTCCTGGTCCCACTCATGGCCTATGGGCCGAATATTTGACAAGCCTGACATAGACCATCCAAGCTACTCGAAAGTGTAAACTGTTTAGATGGCCTGGGGAGAGCCACCCAATAAGTCGGAAACCCAATGGGAATGGTAAGCACAGAGACCGTTGAAACCCAGACCGTCCGACCTACCAGAAAGGTGTAAGGTAACTGTTTGGACGGTCGAAGCACAGAGACCGTATCATTTTCCTCTAAATCATCACATCTTGAATGGATTTTGAGGCATACAGATTTATTGTGCCACTACTCCGTGTAGATATAGGGATAGTTTTGTGTGTCGTCGTCAAAGATTGAGCATGGAACTACCATGCACAACCCTCCCACCTTAGCCACTGCACTATCCTGGTCAAGAAACATGTCAGCCATCTCAGTATTTATGGAATGCTCCATTTTACACATATGAAGTCTGCATTATGAATGATGATAGCAAAAAATATTCAATTTTCTGTCTGCGCAACAGCTTCTTCTAGCACCAAACTATAATGTCTGTGGAGATACATTCATTCGAAAAATGTTTGTTTCAGTGTTCCCCATGTCACATTAAAGTTTTTCCAGAGAGTTTCGAATCATCCTATATTCTTGCTTATATTTTAATATCCCAATTTTTATTTCATTTGCATCGAATTTGGTGTGTTAAGATTAAACCAAATTTAGTATGCCAAGATTTCACCAAATGTAATATGCTAAGACAACTTGATATGGTCATTTCAAAAATTAAATCATATTTAGTGTAATGTGACTTATGTTCAAACAGTGAATGTGTTTATTGAAAAATCCCAAGTTAATTTGATGCTAGAAATTGAGAGATGAAATTAAATTTTGTGCCATGCAACTACATTTAATACTTATCCAACATCTTACTCAAATTTAATAAAATAATTATAAAAAGTACATGAAACTAATTAAACTTTTATAATATGAAAATGGATAAACATTACTAAATTTACTTTAAAATGATGATCTCATTTAGGACTATATTTTTTATTGTAGGTCAACACATAAATAGTCATATTTAATTATGGTATTGCAGTTACTAATAAAAACACTGGTTAGTTGAAAAATAAGTTTCATTTTTTTAAAAACAATCTGCTATGGAGAAAATAAAGCTCTATTTTGGATAGTATTTATAATAAATACGATACCAAAATTATTTTTAGTTCATGTAATTTAACTTGACTGTTTCGTTAAATGTAAATTTGTTTAATTTGTTGAAAAATATTTATAATGTATTTTGGTATTTGGACTATGTTACAACTGTATATATAGTATTTTACAATTTTTGTTTTGCCATTTTCATTGTTTTTATTTGTATGTTGAGTATTTATTAAGGCAGTGTTTCTTGAACTGTTTTTTGAGAAAACTTGGGATTCTACATAATCCTTGAAGAATCTAAATTATGTGATTTTTTTAACAAAGAAATCATAATTTTAGATAGCATATTTTAATTTTTTTATGAAGTTCCTGAGATGTATATTTAGTATTTTACTTATTTTAGGACAAGTATGATATCTGGATAAACTTTATTTCATTCCTTTCTTGTTTAATTTATTTTATCTGTTAATTTTATTCTATTTTACTTTTTTTTTTTTTCGTGGAAGGCAAGCATTTTTTATTTTTTGCAAATGTTCACTTCAAAATTATTTAGGATATTTGTATTTTATTGAAAATTAGATAATGTTCCCAGCATTGCAAGGGATTTGAGATTCAAACCTCTGATTAAAATTACATTGGAACATACAGCGAATTTTCGAAAACCTAACAGCGCTTTTACAATAAATACGCCACTATTTTCCTGAGCAAGAAATGCAGATTGTGATGTCAGTTGCAAGGTCCATTGTATAGCAGCTGGAGAATGAAGCCTTTCCCCAACAAAATAAAAAATAGAGTAATTAACAAATGTTTATTAAAATGCACGATTATTTACCATTGTATAAAATTGTGTTAATCTTCCACTTTTGTATGTAATGAAATAAGAATCAAGATAATCTAAAATATGCATATTTCAATATATTTAAAAACAAATAAATAAAATATAAAGGAATTATTCTACAAATTTGGTTCAAAGATTGTTATAAAAGATAGAAAAGACATTAATGTAGAAACTCTATGATAATAATTTCAACTTTGTGTGAAAATTTGCTCAAAATCATGTTTCAACATAAAATAGCTAAAAACCTAATTTGAATTTTAAAAAATCTTGCTGAGCTGTATTGTCCCAGGCGTTCAGATACCTTTGTATCAAATTTCGTGGTTTTTTGAAACTTCAATTTTCCAGTACTGGTAACACAGACACACAGAGATATATTTTATTATGTAAGAAATGTATCTTCTCAGTTTTGCATTTAATAATATGCGGGAGTAAATACTTTTAAGCAGAAATGAATGGACACTCATTTAGCAATTTTCATGAAATTTGGTGTAATTATTTTAATCACAGTAAAACGAATCCTATATTTTCAGAAATTTGGTTATAAAAAAATTCTAATTTATTTCTTTTAATAAAATTATTATTGTGTCTATCCAAATTCCATAATCTGTAGGGTAAATGATCACAAGGTTTCCCCCTTGTCCTTAGAAAGTCTTTTTTTTTCCCACCTTTATATTTTAAAGACCTTGTAAGTCCCAAGACCTTCCCGTTAAAAAAAAGATGAAAAACTGGCCTTTTCAACAAAAAGTGATTATAACTATAAAAATATCTGATACATGATTTCCCCCACATAATGCAATAACTTAACTTCTTTCACAATGAAATAATGGTGTACAAAATCTACATTGGTCCTATACTACATAAATTGAAATTGGGTGCTTTTCACAATATGAATGTACAAAAATAATGACTTGATTAATACTCATGTGCAAATTATTCATCAAAATACAATTGATATTTAATTAATACCTCATGAAATAACCGCTAATAAATTCTTTGGGTTCAAAATACAAAACTATTACAAAGGGTAACTTATCTTCTAAATGGAACGAACTAGATCCAAAAGAAAGATGTTAATAGATTGATTACATAATAGTGCATATGGAAAGTGGACTCATTGGCTGGTATTTATTACTTTCGTGAAATTTTTGTGAAAAATGGATTTCAAAAACATGCAATATCTTGAGAACAAACAGTTCATTCCAGCATTTTAAAGTCTTGTCATTCATTTTTAATAAAAAAATTATTCATGAAATCATTATTTATTTGTCAGTGTTGAAAGTTCTAGTTTTTTAATGATTTTTTCAAAAATTGTGAAATATCTGAAGAACAGGTCATGCTAGCATTCTAAAATTTGTGTTCTTCACTTTCTAATAAAAAAATATGTCTTAAATGATTATGTATTATTATTACAATTCTTGATTTTTTAATTTCTGTTTTTTAACACTTTACAACAAAGTTGAAAAGTGTTTATGACTTTGTTCATTCTGCCTGTCTGTCTGTCAGCACGATAACTACCATAAAAATGACTTATTCATTCTGCCTGTCTGTCAGCACGATAACTACCATAAAAATGACTTAATCAAAATGAAATTTTAGTATGTTGTTCAAACGGTCTATGGGACCTATGGGAATATAAATGAATAATATCACCCAATTAGTTTTGGATTGAACCCGGGTTGAAAAAATGAAATACATTGAACCTTATGGGACATAATTTTTCAAACATTTTTAAGCGGATTTAAAATTCACAAATTGCTTCGAAAAGTTTAGGTAATATTCAAATTATCCCATAAAATTTATAAAAAAAATTTCAGCAAAATATATTCAGTAGTTTTTCAAATAAAAATTAAAATAATAATTACACCTCTTATATGAATCAATCACGTGACCATTATATGAAGAGATCACGTGATCCACTTCAAAATGAAATATGGCATCCATTTTGTCTCAAAATCGTGATTTTTAAAGTTCTTTTTAATTCATATTGAGTGTTGTATCCCCTCTAAAACTGCTTTATTTTTGCCTAAATTCTGTGCATCTACATACTGAAACAATGCAATTACAATATATTTGAGTTTAAATGATCATCCAAATTTGATTATTTCTACAACGAAGCCTATTTTTCACTTATGTAAAATGTAAACAGCAAAATATGTAAAATGAGTTGTATAAGAATTGCTGCACTTCTTTAACACAAAATTATTTAGCTCATGGAGTCTGCATAGTTGATATGAATGAAAAATTCATTGATTTTACAGAGAGAAGGACGATTTTTTTCGATGAAGTTTTAGGCATAGAGTTTAATTACTTGTACTTCCATGGTCTTTTAAATAAAATAAATTATTATAGTATTGTGATGAATGAAATGAATGGGAAAAGGTTTATGAATGAAATGCTGCTTTTATAGAGAGAGCCAGGCGTTTTATATTTCAATGGTGTCATTTGAATAAATTTCACTTGTTTTTGATAAGTTTTCAAATATAATAAATTATTGTCGTATTATGATAATGTTAAAAACATTACCGAGGAGCCAGGCGATTTATATTTAATTGACGTCATTTGAACGAAGTTCATTTTTTTCATTGAACTTTTGAATTTCAAATATAATAAATTAATGTAGTATTGTGATAATTTTTAAAATATTACCAAGGAATGTATCGCATTTTAGAGATGTTTAAATGAAATTACAGTGAGGTTGGAAAGTGTTTCATAATCTATGCTTTATGCATGATTGATCTTTCTTGTTTGTTTGTTTTTAATTCAGTCTAAAATTGAGGTTCTTCTATTGCATTGAGTAGTCAATTCTATTACATTTAAAATTAATAGGGTTCCAGTATTCAGGGATTGTAATAATAGTAGTACCAAATTACTTTTAAAACTCTTCATTTGTTCGTGAGATATCACATTCCCAGACTCATTGACACGCACATACTAACATATATACACAGGCATCCACATAAAAAATGTTGGATTCGAGTTCAGAGATGCTTCAAAAGTATTTAAACTTCAAAAGTTCCATCAAAAACTCAAATTTGAATTTCCAACACTATAACAGTACTTTCCATATACATAATATAAGTGATTTCCAACTAAGATTTCCATCAGAAGCCCCAGAGTTCTGCGAAAATTGTCAAAAGTATTTTGCGTGAAATTTAAATTATTTAGGGAATTTTAATTTTCAAGATTTTAATGCATTTTTGTAATAAAATGATGAAATATTTTAGAAGTTTAACTTTTTTAGACAGTCGTATAACAGTTAAAATTGAAGCTGGAGTTTTACTTGGGAAGACGCAGTTTTTTAAACATGACAATACATGGGAAACAGGAACCCACTTACATTAACTCATGTAGACCATTTGCTTCAACAGGATCAAATTTTGTTTAAAGTTATCCGCTTCTAAGGGAAATAACTCAGTTTAGGTAGAATTATTTAAAAAGCTGTGTTTTGCATTGTTTTCAGCATTAGTGAGTTGACTGGCATGAGTTTTCTCAGCTCATGTAGTGACCCAGAAATCACTTTTCTAGAGCATTTTCTCACAAAATAAGGGGGGGGGGGCAAACTTTGAGAGACTATTTCTTCAGATCAAGGGGGTAATTTGAAAAACAAATATCAAATTTGAATTCAACCTAATTGAATTAATATGAGCCAGCCTTAAGGGTTACAATTGGGAGTATAATATGGTTTAAATATTCATATTCTGAATTTTTAATTTGGGATGACCTTCAATATTAACTTTCCTATTCAGTTGAATCACTATGAAGGTAAAGGGATGGTCTCGTCTCTATCTCCATGAGCTGAATACAGTTAATTTTCTAGTTTAGTTTCTTGAGGCATTAAAATTTCATGATCATGCAATTGCACATTTTGTGGCAACGCCTTCGGGCTGAAATATAATTAGTACAAAAATAGTAAAAAATGGCCAAACTTTGAGAGGCTATTTCTTCTGATCCAGGGGGTAATTTGAAAAACAGATTTTAGATTTGTATTCAATATAGTTGAATTTATATACATAAGTTTTTTCTCAGCCGTCGGGATTGCAATCTGTACTAACATTCTGACATTGCGTTTTTATAATAGTGACCAGCAAAGTCCACATGCTTTGTGCACTACACCCATTATATTTCAAACTTTTTATCGTAATTTTCTATTTCTGATGGTCATACCATGGAAAAAAAGGGACTCACTCTCTTTAACTTTATGGGTCATACCTTTCAGCTCCAACCAATCTATCTATAAACAAAGTTTGCAATAATTGCATTGTTTAAGACCTGAATTTGAAGATAAAACTAGAAGCAAGTCTCTCTAACTCCATGGTTTAAATATTCATATTCTGAATTTTTTAATTCAGATGACAGCTTACTATTAACTTTCCTATTCAGCTGAATCGTGGTGGTGATCTCATCTCTAATTCTATGAGCTGGATACAGTTTTTCTTTTCTATCTTCAGGCATTAAAGTGTCATGACCATGTAATTGTATTATGTTATGGCAATGCCTTCAGCCTGAGATAATAAATGCAAAAGTAGCCAAAAAGGCCAAACTTTGAGAGGTTATTTCTTCAGATCCAAAGGTTGATTTGAAAAACGGATTTCAGATTTGTATTCAGCATAGTGGAAAGTTTTTTCAATCCTCAGGGTTGTATTTGGTGCTCTGACACACTGACACTGCGTTCGCTTTTAGAGAGGTGATCATTGTTGCAGCTATTAAGAAAGTGTGTGTATACATATATAGCTAGTTCTGATAAAGTGAAAGAAACACTGTCTTAGAGAGAATAGCCATCTTATTTGATGTGAGAATTAATATACTGACTTCAGTAGTCTAATGTAAATATTTGTTTCATGAGCTTTTGAAATTTTTAAATCATGGTGTTGTATATATATATACATATATATATGAAGTTATGGTTACATGCTGTTATTTGCATTAATATATATACCTAAATATTTCATTTTCAAGTAAGTGGTAATGTGAATTTATTGCACAGATCTTGTAATAATGTGATCTACAGTGGTGAAGTGTGATAAAATAATTTGGTGAGACATAAAACTGGGGATTATAATTGGCAGATAAAATGTTTTAATTTGTTTTCTACTTTTCAGTGCATTTTAAAATAAATGTTTATGTGTTTTGCTCACTTGAAGTTCCCACCCACAACATGTGCTTACATATGACTAGCACTGAATTAAAATATACCATGAAAAACAATAATATGTCTAATTTGAGCTTTTGAGTTGCTTCAGTTCTCGAATTATTCCTCAAAAATATGTATAGCTAGCCCGGGATAGGCCAAACCAGTAAGGTTCAAAATCCAAAGAATCAAAATGTACCACGAAAGATAACAATATGCCAATTTTCTCTCACAGTTAACAGTGGAGCATGTTTAGTTAGGGCTTCAAAGATTTGAAACATGACAAATTTTTGTGAATCACATTTTAAAGGCAGTATTAAGTGCCATAAGCCATAGAATTCGTTTGCTCATCACAATGTATGCCTACCATACGATGGCCTTAAGCTCGATCCCAGGTGATGCCAAACTCTGTTTGATGAAAAACAACAGGTAACCACGTTTATCTTAACTGTTGTAATCCGAGTAGAAGTGGCATGTGCATACTCTTTCAACTCTGAATGGAACATTGAGAAGAGGAGACACTAAGAAATATGTCTCTCCTGAAAAATCTGCATTTTCTCTCTCTCTCTCAATACAAGCAGGAAAAAAAGAAAACAGATGTCAAGGGGAGTAAAAATTTGTCAGTATCTTCTTTCATTTATTTACACTGAAAATATTTTATACTTTCATTTTGAGTGATACATAATGATAATAAAAATGACTGGGTCGTAAATTATTTGGGTAAACACTGTCTACCTTGTCTACCTTAACACTTCACCCCTGATGATCTACAACTTGTGGACCAGCATCAGTAGAGCCCTTAAACTGTTCTTTGTCATTTTACTTTTTATATCAGTAATATGTTAATCTTGTTGTAATGTCAGTAAGTGTAAATAAAAAGTGTGCAGTCGATTAGTAAACAAAATGCAGTGTTAGGTTCAGGGCGTCAACTTATCTCATGCTTTCAGTGGAATTCTGAAATGTTCTTTGCTGACATTTTGCTATTCCTTGTGTAATACTTTCAGTTACATATTTTTATTATTATAGTATCTTGTTTTAAAATGCAGGTTTTTAAATATCAGGGCTACCAGTTATCTGAGAAAAGCATTTGTATGATAGTGTATGAGAAAAATAAAAGCATAAGATGTGATCATGAAGCTGTAAAATATTTTATCATTCATTTAATAAATAATGTTTTCATCTAATTGTTGATATAGTTATTGTCACAGTTTTATGATGAATACAAAATATCCAGTTTTTCATAAGCTAGTACAAGTTAAAATAGGGTTCCTACAATCCTTGAAAAGTACTTGAATTTTATTTTGGTTTTCAAGGACCCTTAAAAATGTTGAATTTTACAATGGGTCCTTGAAAGTCCTTTATTTTAATTCTCTTATTTCAAACTTTTAGTTTTGTGGTATGGCTTTACCACAGGCTCCAGGTGTGTGAGTAGGATTATGCAACAATTGGCAATCATTCTCTGGCACCATCGGGAATGATAAACATTTTTTCCTGTACATTCCGATCCTTGAAAGTCCTAAGTTATAGGGTTTTTGAAACTTAAAATTTAGGTCCTTGAAAAGAGCTTTTATTTTTTAGTGAAAATCTGTGGGAATCTTGTAAAAGCAAGTAAATGCTCAGCTGATCATCCATCCCCACCCCATGAACCATGGTTTCACACTTATGTCTATTCGTCAGTGCAGAGCATACCATGAGATGAACAGTGATTACAAGCCTTTTTAAAGCAATTGTATTAGAATGTTTTTAGCAAACATTTACTTTGAACCCAGTAATGCAACAAGATAATGTTTCAGTTCCGCTCACCCCACACCCAATATAGGGCTGATGATTTAGAACAAAGATCACTTCACTGTAATCATGAGCACTGATAATTTTGTTAATGGTGGGTGGGACCAAAATAAAGCCTTGAATCGTTACTGGTGTTGATCTAAATATTTCTTTGGAATATACTTCCATTGCAGATACCAGCCTGAATAGATTCATCGATGCTGTTATCTGCAGTGAGCTTATATTCCAAATTTTTAGGAACGCCTCCTACAGGCGTGTTCTGTAATAACGAATTTAATCATTGCAGCTTCGTGTAGCCAAAGCTGAATTTTATTCAAATTTAAAGTCTGATATATGGCAGGACTAAATTTGTCCTTTCCCATAGAAGTTCGCAAAATTATGACTTATTGTTGCTCTTGGATTGGATTGGATGGAATTTGCTTCTGAATTGGATTTAATTGGATTTGAATAATTCGACAATCTTTTTTAATGCTCAACAGACTGTCTGGAACTCTTTGGTGCTGTTTCACTTTCTTCATTACTTCGCGTAAGTAGGGGTCAACTCAAAAGACCCCAACTGTTTAGACCTAACCCCCCTAAGAAACATCCTCGGACTGAAAAACTTACTTTTGTTATCCATCTATTCTTTTAGACATCTGCGGGCAGAACCAGTCATAGACGTTTATAAAAATATTTTCTATGTCTATGGAACCCATTGGGAAGGGACCCAAACTATGTTGTTGATTCTGTTTGAGAAAAGATATTTTCAACTGGAAGATGCTGATTAATTGAACCCCATAAATGGCAGCTGGGAAAATTCAAGAAAACCGAAACCTGAAAATACAGCTCCAAAAAAGGTCTTGTTCCAGAATCAAATTTTCCTGTTAAGCTGTTTGTCGACTGCACAGCAGATAAAACTCATAATTAAACATGCATAATAGACCCAAATAGGTTTTATAATAAACAATCTTTGAACTTTAAAATCGTTTTGGAAATAAAAAATTGTTGCTCTGGAAGCTTCTCTATGTGTAATTCTTAATGATATGAAGTTTGGTCATCTTTAATATATTCCTCCGGATTTAATAGAAATTTGTGAAATGCTCCAATACAGAAAAGTTAGATCTAACATTTATTAGTCCTCAACATGTAAAACAGGCCCGAGGGGAATGGTTATCAGATGCACCTGGTCGGGAAGAGTCATCTCTGGGAACAAGTGGGATTTCTACTTGGTTGGTCGAAGCTGTGTATCTTGTGCTTTGCCATGATTGAAGGGATTCCAGGCTTAGGTTGCATGGAATGCCTATTACTGTTTCATTGCTGCCATTGCTTTCCACCGTTGGCGTTCTGTCCACTATTCTTATATTCCAATTATGGTCCCGCCATCGTGTCCACATCATAATATGGTACCTAAAAGAGGAATTTTGGAATGAGTACGGAAAAAAATCGACCATGGCTCCAGTCCGATGGAGCCGGAATGGTTTTGCATGAGTAACATTTTGTAAATTAAAACTCTGCTTTTGTGACATTGAAAAATAAAGGACTCCTGATAGAGCTTTCAAAGAGCTAAAAATTATTTCTTCTTGTTTATAGATATCTTTTTTAATTTTTAAGATAGACACATTACAAACTTGGAAAACGTCATACTTTTTCAACTTGACCTGATAAGACGATTGATTACTCGAAAACAATAAGACCATTTTTTAATAATAAATATATATTCTAATACTGAAATTTCTCGCACTCATTTTTGTCGTTTGCCTTGTACATCTGTCCTTTATAGTTTACTATATATTTCGAGTGAAAGTAAGGAAAATGAAGAAAAAATCGTTCGCTCAGAGCTACTTTTTTAAGTTTTCTCGGAGAAAAAAAGTGTAAAATATTGAAATTATTTTTCTATTTTTCATAATCTGGACCCTATTTCTGGCAAAACAAAAAAATTTATATACATTTTTATCTATTAGGTTTGGGGGTTTAAACTTCCAAAGTGTTTACCTTTTTCGTAATGCTGGATGTTACTCGTATCAAAATAAATTCTTCATGGATTGATGGATTGGTAATTTACATTACCAGAGATATATCTCTTTCGGATAGAATATTTCCCCTCCTTTTTATCAGGTATTTTTTGTCAGAATTTCTCAAATATTGGTAATTTTATTACTATTACGTTTCAGAGCATTTTCCTAAAAATTACGAATTTGTTTCCATTTTTGGTGTGTAGTTTCGTATACTAAATTAAAAGCAATTTTTGATAAGTGTCTCTCATTCTTCTCTCAAATACTCCTTGAACTGTAGTGTAGTAGGGGAATTCAAACAGATTTATTAAGAAAATACACCATACAATAAATCTGAAAATACTGCTAAAATAGAAATAAACCTCACCATTCTACTAAATTCTCAAAGAAAAATAAATATTAATTTGCCGATACATGCTGTGAAAATGATAAAGAATAAAAATTTCTCCATTTTGTATATGATATGCTTATTGGTACTTTTATTTACCCTATGTTAGGAACCACTGCCACTCCTTAAAAAGTTTTTGTGATTGACTAGCAGTTGAATTGTAGTTTTGTGAACTGCATAGGACGGATGCTAATCTGTTGTAACAAAAATATCTTTTAGTAGAAAAAAAATGTAAACTAGTTTTTTTTTTTTTTTTTTTTTTTTAATCGCTCTAAATATTATTCTCATTGTGTCATTAGCATAAAAACAGGCAGACGCGGTGGTCGAGCGTCAGGAAGCAGGCCCTTGTGATCGCTCGGTTGCCGGGTTGTGGGTTCGAGTCCCATCTGCGGGCATGGGTGTCGTGATGTTGAGGTTAAGTCAGTCTTCTGCCCTAGTGGAGCCTCGTTCAAAATGAAGCAGCATACTACCCTTCGCCATGGACCAGAGGTCTTTGCACTTGGTGTAGGCTTTCCTGCACTATGGGGATTTGTAACAACAACAAAGCAATTTTTGCCACGTTCGAAGACACTGAACATAAAACTGGAAGCACACAAATGAGTTATTTATTAAAGAAATCGAATTTACGATAGCAAGTAAAACGCAATTTCACAATTCTGATCATTCAAAAGAATTGTGACCCAAAATGCAATGATACAACACAATGATAACATTAGGGAATGAATGGTTTTCTAGAGCCATGGTCTCCGAACTTTTTTGATCGTGTACCCCCATAGTAGATACGATTTTTTTTTTAATTTTGGGTTCTAATACGGAGGCTCTATATTGAAATAGCGCAAGAATAATTTTTATTCTAAACGGACGTTTTAGTAAAGTAATATTCATATAATCATTATTGTGTTCCTGATCATGTAATGTAAAAGTAAAAGTTAATATTTTCTGTTCTTAATTAATTTTCCTATATTCTCTGTCAATTTAAAACTTTTTTTGGGGGGTGGGGGGGAATTACAAAAATAAAATTTTCTTGGCCCCTCAAAAGCTCAGCCCTCCCTCCTGATAAAATATTGAATTTTTAGTAGTAATATGAAATTTCCTATAAAATGTTATTCAAATTTTGCATAAAAAATATCTTTGAGATATCTTTAAATTACTTCGTTTTAAACATTTTTTAATTTATCTAAATTTTTGATTATACTAATGATCGATCTATTTACATATTTAATTTAAAAATCATGACAATAGTATTTAGGATACTTTTGTATTATTGTGAGGTTCACTGTTATACATTATAGAGTCCAAATCAGCTGATAAATAGATAAGGGTTAATATTAAGCATTAACTTGTATTAACTTTCAGAATGTTTCTACAAATTATTAACAGTTTTATTACTAATTAATGCTTACGTTAAAATCAATTGTAATTATTATATATTAATATTGATGTATAGTAGCTATATGGATATTAACAATCAACTCTTACCTTGCAAATATAAATATGCAATTATTTGTTAATAATTTATATGAATGGAAATTAGCATTTATAGCATAATAGTAACTATTATGGTTTATAAATGTCAATGATTAATTGTGTGTTTGGTCAGCCCCTTCTTCAAGACTGTTGAATTTCCATTCAGCTTCTCTTCAATTTCGTTTCTGGCTACGGCCCTAACTTAGCCTTACTGCGGCCCAGGGTAGACATTCCTCCTGCCCCCCCCCCCCTTCACCTCTTGGTATATATGAAAAGAACAAAAATATTTTTCGGAAACATAATTGCATTCTAGAAAAAGGTATTCTAAATGTGGTTCTTTTATATTTCAATGGAATTTAAATTACTGTAAACTTTCTTGCCATAGCCAAGATGCCAACGTGTTACATTAGTGCGGTTAATTCCTCTCCAAAATGAATCTATCCGCTGGGAAAACCTATTTCGATGATTTACTTTTCGAAGTTGCAATTGCTTAATTTGGGGTCCCTCTGCTGCTGGGACCCGGAGCAGCTGCCCAGCATGCCCTTGCGTTTATCAGGCCCTGCTCATTCGAACCACACTAGAAAACATTTTTCCAAATCGCCCTGCTTTGCTAATCAAACTAATGTCTGTCCATATACTTGATCCGATATACACCATTTTTTGATAAGCACACACAACCACAAGAAGAATTTAAAGTTCTCCACTGTGGCACGGGAAAGCATCATGTTTTCATAACATAACGGCGATGATCTGGCGACAAGAACGGGTATTGTCAGGCAACCGATAATGCGTCAGTGATTAGGAACGCAACTTTTTAATATACGTTGTCGTTACATTCTAACAATTGAAAATTTACCTAAAAGACAGTACTTATACCAGGGTTCGATTTATACGGTCATTAAATGTCCATATACTTATTTTTATAGGCTTTATATGACAGCCATTAAATTTCTTATTTTCCTGTTTTTAATCCTTGCACAGAATGACCTGGTCACGGGATCCTAATTTGCTAAATTTGCCTAGCACAGAAAAACTATTTATAATTTGAAAATGGTCAGTAACGCAGAAGGATATTATAAGAAAAGTCCCAAGGTCTAAGGCATTTTCATTCCGGAGCACCTGTGAGAAAACTCACGTATCCTCACATTGAAGACAATAGATAATGAGCATGAATTTGTTGATAGAAGATAGGACCTTAGCATTCCTTTGAATTTGGATGCTGTAAATGGATAAGCACACATGGCTTAAGAAGCAGTCACCTTGGACGGTGGACGACAAATTTAAAGAGAGGCAAAGCAAAAGAGATAGACTGTAGAGAAGAAGAAAGTTTATTGGGAGCAAGCTCCCTAAAAAGGAGTTAAGTTCCAAATTCGCGGGACTCATCGTAACCTAGTCTAAATCTGTGGTCAAGAGGTAAAATAAGTGAGATGATAAGTAATACAGCCGAGGCTGCACCGTAGTGTCATTATAAGTCCGGATTTTGAGTTATATTGGTGCAGGCAGGTATGGCAAATGAGCTCTCTTGGCTCGAGGCTCAAAAGTTCTAGGGTCAACGATGATGTGTTGTGGTCTGCGTTTCCTGGTTCTTGGCCGCAGATTGTAGTTCAAGTCAATGTCTGTTTATGTAGGGTTTTTCAAAGTTACTCATGTAGAATTTTGTGTGAGTTTTCTAATTTGCTCTTCAATGCCATAGACTTTCAGATCATTGATGTATTACCCCATTTTGGATAAACCAAGGAGAATATAAGAAAAGTATTACGTAACAACACGGTGGACAACAATATTTATATGTGCTAAGCTACGAACAGCTTAGGAGCCCGTTGACGCATCCTCAAAATAAAATGCAATAATGGTTCAAATATCAGATTCTAGAAATTTGTATCTCATCTTTTGCTTGGATGTACATTATTTTCCTTGGGGGCATATTATCTGTTTACAAATTTTTTGTACTTTTTTGATAGAAAGCAGAGATATAAAAATTAGGTGACTTTTTTTCACGTTTTAACTTAAGCTTACAAAACCTATTTAGCTGAGAAGAATGATATCATGCTAAAATAAGCAAAGGAAAACTTACCGCACACAGAAAATTTTTTAAGAGGAATCTGGCTGTTAGTAAGTTATACTTTGTGTGTGAGTTAAGTTTTTCTTGCTTGATTGAAGACATTGATATAATGGTTGATTTGTTTAAAACTGCTGAAAACGTGTAGATCCATTAAGATCTGAGCGTCGGATTTTTAACCTCATCACAATATTTTCCCTTTACATATACTATGTGTTGTTGGGAAAATAATAATAAAATTATACCTGGTGCATAGAATAATCCAGGTGAAGTAAGCCAAAACCAAGAAAAGTGCAAGTGTGATTAAGGCAACAGTTTCTAAGGTGGAGTTTTTCACACGTTGGTAGTAGATGGCACCTTCAGCACACAGCCAGAATGTTGCTATTCCAAGGGGCGTTAAAAACGCAAAGCACGTGAAATCTCCAATAAAATTTCGGCGCTCACTCTGGGTTTCCGGTTGTCGGAGCCAGTCCCAGCACGTCTAAAGAAGATAGCAGGTATCAAATTTTCATTTACACATAATAGTGAAACATGTGAAAGATTGTATTAGGATTAGAGCAAATTTGTTAAAATATACAGAAGTATTCGAAACCCTCTGTACAAACTTAGATAGAGAACACTAAAACAAACATATTTCATTGATGAATGTATGTCCCTTTGGTGCTAGAGGGCGTTATTGGGCGACGCGGCAATTAGCTATTTTTCGCCATTATCATTCATAATGCGGACGTGGTGCATGTAAAATAAAATATTTTTTAAATGCTGAGGTGGCCGACATACATCTAGCATATTGGAGTGTCAACGGGAATAAAAGATTTATCGGTACAATCTTGCAACAGCTCTCCCGTTCCTGTTAGCAGCTTCGTGCTCTAGATGCATGTCAGACTTCCGAGACCGCCAGACACACCCGAAGGTGTAAGACAAGGCCGTAGTCAGGGAGAGGGATGACAAAGGGCCGCCCTCTCCCGAAACTAAGCCACTCGATCCACCTGATAAGCTTAAAAAAATATACATATTTTTAGAAATATGGCCGATAAATCAAACAAAAATGTTTTTTAAAAAAAAACTGATGTGGGCAGCACATGACTTTCCTTATATAATGTAATGTATTTACTATTTTTACAGTAAAAACAATATAGGTTATTCTTATAGTAGATACTTATATTTTTTCCAAGGTATTGAATTTACGTCAAATAGTCGTTATTTTCATTGATTTAGCGTCATTTTTATCCATTTGGCGAGATTTTCTTTGATTTGGAAACATTTAAAAAGTCGCCAAATTGGCGACATTCCGCCAAATTCGTCGCCAAAATCTCGCCAAGCGTTATGGATGGAGAAATAATTTATTCTTATAGCAGATAAATAACTATTGGCGTTCAAATGAAAAAATATTACTCAAAGTATCTTTTTTCATGAATGGAACGAGCTAGGATCCACGAGAATGATATCACCCAATTTATCGTATGATATTACATATGAAAAGTGAACATGTTTCTCAATAGTAAATATTTTTTTTTTATTTTATATAATTTTTTGATAATTTTTTTGAAAAATGTGCAATATCTCGAGAACGGTTCATGCTAGCTTTCTAAAATTTATGTTAATCGTTTTCTAATGAAAAATTACACAAGAAATGTCTATTTGCGTAACTTTATTAGCGGTTTTGATTTTTTGATGATTTTTTCAAAATTTTACTTGAAAATTTGAAAATTTAGAGGAGTTCTGAACATTCGATTGCGTTTAAAAACAATAGGCTTCCAGGATTCATGGATTGCAATTTTAGTACCAAATTTCATGGGAATCGCTCCATTTGTTCGTGAGATATCGTCTCCACAGTCTCACTGACACACACACACACATCACTTCAAAAATGTTTGATTCGTGATCAGGGATGCTTGAAACGTGCTCTCCTGTCGAAAACTCGAATTCGAATTTTCGACTCCGTCACAATACTTTCCTTATACATTATGTATATGAGGAAAGTAAAAATTAAAATCGCATCTGGAAAGTCTGATAACTCTGAAGTGGTGAAGATTGTTCAAAATTCTTGCATATGAAATTAATATCACTATAAAACATTTGCAAGCATGTTACTGAAAGTTTCAGGGAGTAAGGTTCCTGATAGTTATGATAATATATAGTATATAAAAATGCAAAAATAACGCTTCGGCAGACTATAATTAGCTGAATATTTCAGAAATGAAGCTGGAATTTTCATGAACGCCTGTAATTGTGGCTTTCTCGTCAGTTTGCGGAAATGATCAACAATGTAGCTGGAAAAAATGAGCAAAGGTTGCAGAATGTTTTACAGTGTACAGAAAAATGAGAGCGTTAATTGACTCTGAAACCTTTACGTCTTGAAACCATTAATTGACTCTACCTATGCTCAGCAATCAGTAATATAGCGAGAGAAGTGTCCATTCTCTTTCGCATGCTAATCCTAGAATGAGTGAAAACGCAGAATTTTATCCATTTTAATCCGTTCTCTTTCGCATGCTAATCCTAGAATGAGTAAAAACGCAGAATTTTATCCATTTTAATCCATTCTCTTTCGCATGCTAATCCTAGAATGAGTGAAAACGCAGTATTTTATCTATTTTAATCCATTCTCTTTCGCATGCTAATCTTAGAATGAGTGAAAACGCAGAATTTTATCCATTTTAATCCATTCTCTTTCGCATGCTAATCCTAGAATGAGTGAAAACGCAGAATTTTATCCATTTTAATCCATTCTGTTTCGCATGCTAATCCTAGAATGAGTGAAAACGCAGAATTTTATCCATTTTAATCCATTCTCTTTCGCATGCTAATCCTAGAATGTGTGAAAACGCAGAATTTTATCCATTTTAATCCATTCTCTTTCGCATGCTAATCCTAGAATGAGTGAAAACGCAGAATTTATCCATTTTAATCCATTCTCTTTCGCATGCTAATTCTAGAATGTGTGAAAAGGCAGAATTTTATCCATTTTAATCCATTCTCTTTCGCATGCTAATCCTAGATTGAGTGAAAACGCAGAATTTTAGATCTCCGCGCTTTGTAAACTTTCGCGGCACACATTTTTCGCCGAAATTCTGCTCAAACAGTTGCGAAATACTTTCTGAAAGATAAAATGCAATGCTTAGATTATGTTAAAACTAAATTTAATACCCAATAAAACATAGAATATACTTTTTATTTTAATTCAAAATATGTTTGGTGCTGCCATCTATTGTCGTAATTTCATTCATACCGACTGTTTTTATTTTTTAATGAACATTTAAAAATATCCCTTCCTTCTAATACGCTATTAAATACAACAGATTATATATAATAATGCCACAATCATGGAAACGTATTTGAACTTGGACTTAAAGACAAAGGAACTTGAAGACAATGCTGCAGCCCTCAGTGATGTACATCCAGATCCCCTTATCAAATTTTTAGAATGAGAAATTACCTTTCCGTAATTGTGGCATTATTATATATGATCTGTTGTTATATTTAATACTGTATTAGAAGGAATAGATTTTTAAAATGTTCATTAAAAAATGAAAAATAATCGGTATGAATTAAATTCCAGCAACAGATGGCAGCACCAAAAATATTTTGGATCAAAATAAAAAATATATTCTATGTTTTATTGAGTATTAAATTTAGTTTTAATATAATCTAAGCATTGCATTTTATCTTTCAGAAAACATTTCGCAAGAAACAAAAAAATGCTACGATATGTATTTTTTAAGAAGCATCGAAGAGATAATACAGTGATATCGGAACAAGAAGAAATGCAAGAAATTAATTATTATTTTATTGTCATTTTTCTAAAATATAGTACTTTGTACAGAATTGTTCAAAATAATCTCTAGAGTGGAATGTAATACGCACAGGTTATTATCGGTATGTGAAATAAAATGGCCAAATTTAGTGATTTTTTGAAAAATCACTTAGTTTTTAAAGGTGTTAGTATTTAATTTTTAAAATACAGGTATAAAATATTCATTTATTCGGAGTATATAAGAAGTGCCAACGGACGGTTACTGTTCGTCTCAATTGCAAAGTCAGCTTTTATAAACACTTAAAAACTCACAAAAATATCTAGGAATAAAGTTAAATATTTTTAGTATTGGAATACAAAGATATCACTCCATTAGAATCGTCTGAATATTCAATTCTCCGATACGCGAAATAAAAAGAAATAGCTTAAAATGTGCATAATTCGATGTTATTCAAAAACATTTTTAAATATGAAGGAATTGTTCTACAGATTTAGTTAAAAGTTCATTCGAAAGAATGTTCTTCGATTTTTGAAAGGTGTTAAGATGGAAACTTTGTACAGGGGCTGTAAAAAATGTAGAATAACTGAATAAATGCCATTTCAATCGTATCAAACATTTTTGCAACCATTGTTTATATATATATATATATATATAAAAATACGAAGCATGCATTTCTTAGTATCTACTATAGATAGAGTTTAAATAATGACTGATATGGATTCAGCATCACATTCCAGAGGAGGTAGACGGAAGGGTGTTCACTGAGAATTTCCACTTCTGGTTCCTTTTGCATTTCTTTTTCAAAAATTTTCATTTTATCCGAATCACATTTTTCAAGATTGGCTGTAAAGAGCTAAGATGATAACTGATATGGATTCAGCATCCAATTCTGGAGGTGGTAGGATAGTTCTCTAAGACTTTCCACTTCCGGTTAAAAAAAATGAAACATTTTTATTTCCTATTCTGGGAATATTGTTTCCATCTTTTCCGAAAATTCGTGTGACAGTACGAAGTAAGTACGTAAAAGATTGTAGAAATGCTTATTCATCGAAAATGAAATGTATACATCACTGGCCACTATATGTGAAGACTCCTTTATAAATTTCTTATTTAAATAAATAAACTTTATTTTGCCACACAATAGGTACAATTTCATCATATAAATGAACGTCTAACAGTGGGGAAAGGAACTGGGAAAAAAATTTATAAACTTATGACATTCAAATTGCAAATAATTCTTAGCAGTAGGTTAGAACCTGGAGGTCTAATAACATTAATTGTCCGCCACTGCATACAATTAATGTTATTTTAAAAGTTTATAATAAATTTCCAGTTCCAAGTAGTTCAGATACAACGATCTTAAAACCCCATTAATGGAAAATTTTCTATTTGTAGAATTTGAAACGCCCAATGGAACGAAATTTCCTTTCATGCGACAATAAAAAACTCTAAACTTGTGACGACGAGAGAGTGGCAGCTGTAGGTCTAAAAATATAATGTCCAATTGTAATAATAAAAAGGTACGCAAATAGTAGCACTATGTTGTGATAATGTGATTTATTCCTTCACTGGAACGAACTACCCGGCCTTATCCGGGTTCTAAATAAGCACCCACTACTTAAATAATACAGATACATATAACACCACTTAATTTCCAAATTGCCTGTTTTGAATCAAAATATTCCGCGCTCCTTTTTTTTCCATGCGCAGCCACGCCAATTATACAACTCGGGTGTGATACGCTTTAAATAAGAGTTCAATCACCGACCGTTGGCAGAACCATACTAATTTTACAATAAAACTGTAAATTTACAGACTTTAAGATGTTTCGACCTTTAAAATGTTTCTACAGATTTTAAGATGTTTCGATTGGAATTTTCCGAATTTGTCAACTTTTAGCTTTTTGTCATACGTTGGAGTGGGGGGGGGGGGGGGGGGAGGAACCGATTCCACCATATTTAGTACCATATCAGGTATATATGTGTACTTGTATGCAGAGTCTGATTTAAGCGTGGCCTTTGAACGCTTAAATCAAATTAAATTGGGCCTTTGAACTGCTAAATGTCAAAATTTAGAAGGTTTTTAAAATAGCTCAGAATATCAACAACAAAAAAATTATTCTATTTAATATTATTACTGTGATTTTATGTCAAACTTATATCGCTAGGCATATAACGTAAACAAAGTTTTGCTTAGGAAATCCACCACGAAATGTATCTCTTTGACAGTATAGTCATATCTAGCCTTTAGATGATAAAATCCTTAAAAGCTCCTTTAACGAATGAAAACTGCATTTTCTCACCTTTCGGGTTCTTCTTGTTTCGAAATGGTGATTGCACAGCTCACATGTTTCGAAGTTCTTGGCCGCCAACCATCGCTCCAGACAATTACGGTGGACAAATTCGATAGTACCTGAAAATGCAAGCATATATTAAATTATGCATCGGATGTACTGAATGAACTAGAAGATAGATCAGTCAGGTTCACATAATAAGGGCAACTCTGTTCAAATGCCCTGATGTCTTCTTCCAGCAACTCTTTGTGCCCAGGCGAAAGTCAGCAGGACCCTTTTGACATAAGCAAAGTAGGCAAATGCTGGGGCTTCGTGAAGGTTGGGGCCCGTCTTCCGTGCTCAATATACATTTTTTCTTATAAAAGATTTATGTGTAGCTCTAGAATTTACTTTTACCTAGAGACTCCTGCAAGGGTTAAGTTGGTTGTGCAGGTCAGCCAAATCCACGGTACCCATAAAACTTTTTCCAGGAGGAGGAAAACTCAAGGATAAGACGTACACCATAGAATAATGCCCCCCTTTGTGACCTTGACATTTCAGGGGAGGGCAAGTGCCCCCTTGTCCTTCCGTAAGGGCGCCCATGGCCAGATTTGCATAACAAGGCCAGAACTGTTGAAACACTCTGTATGGTATCTGTTTGGACGACCAGGAAGTGCCACCCAATACAGCCCGGAACTCAGTGGAGGGTGGCATCCACAGGGACGTACCCTCCTTCCTCTACCACCAACCTCTCGGAAGGACTTACGAACCCACATATGTAACGTGCCCGCATATATTCCACGTGAACGCGGAGACAGTTTGGGCAGGCGGGGAATCAAACTCGGGCCGTCAGAGTGCAATTCCCTCGCGCTAATAAGTGAGTTGCCTCACCCCCATACGTATGTTTCGGAAATCCACTGGATTCCCATCATCAGTGCAAAAAGTCAGGACCTAAACGCCCAAGTAAACACAAGACAATATTGACCAAGCTACGCTAGCGTAAACTTGCGTTTACCTGGGCGTTTAGGTCTAGACTTTTTGTACTAATGAAGGAAATCCAGTTGATATCCAAAATTACGTATACTTGTTTATTTCAATTTGCGTTGCAGTTTACTTTGTAAATTAGCTTATTATCGATTGTGCGCAAAGTCACGTGTTATACATTTAGATTCATGTCTAAAAATTGGTGATTTAATTGGTGATGCATAGCCTGCCAATGTTGCTAGTTTTAGTACAGTTTATTACGTAAAAGAAACATAATTTAAATTGAAAATTCTACAAATCGGCGATTTTATCACACACAAACTGTGCATTTGATAACACAAAATACACTTGGTTTTAACCGTTATTGCTATATTGCCAATGTTTACTGACATCAAATATTTGACTTACAGCAAGACGGGGACGAAACTGCACCCCCAATTCCCCAATTATTACAATCGCCAACTTGTAATAACGTGCCTCATTCATGTTTTTTGCCAAACTCACCTAGAGATAGACTAAAGCAGAACTATAAATAAATTTAATAACCAAGTGAAAATCTACATCTAACGTGGACAACGCATGACTTTCCCTACATAATGCAAGTACTTTACTTCTTTCAATGCAAAATAATGGTGAACTATATCCACGGCACCATGTTTTTAACTTTGAAAAGTACACTGGCAGCGGGCGACTTTCTAAATAACACCATGTAACATTATTTTGAAGTACCAAATCAATTTATATTTCGCGCAAATATAACTTGACAATTGGAAATATTGCTAACATCTGTTAAGCAACATGTTCCATTCTGTTAAAATATGTTAATTATAATTTCATCAATTTAGCGTCATTTTCGTAACTTTAGCATCATTTTTGCCAGTTTGGCGACATTTTCATTAATTCAATCCCACATTAACAAGTCGTCAAGCTGACAATATTTCTCAATACGAGTCGCGAAATATTTCACGTGAGAAATGTGTATTATCTCGAGAACGGTTCAAACTAGCGCTATAAAGTTTGTGTTATTTATTTTAGGATGAAAAATCACGTACAAAATAATTATTTATTTAACATCGTTGAATGACTTTTTATGATTTTATCAAAAAGAAAAAAAAAAAAAAATGAGACTCCTGACATTTTTCTGATTTTATCAAAAATTCATTCAAAAATTAGGAGGGGTGGAGGATGTCTTTCGAACGTTCGATTCGTTCATGAGATATCGCATCCACAGACTCACGGATAAATATATTAGCACAGACTTACGGATACACACATATATATACAAACATCACCTCAAAAACTTTTGATTCGTGTTCAGAGATGCTTGAAACGTGCTCTTCTGCTAAATCTCTAATACGAATATTCGATCCCGTCACAATACTTTCTCTACATTATACTATGTATGTAAGAAAAGAAAAAACTAAACTTCGCTAAGTACAGTACTTGATAAAAGGTATGAACCTGTTTTAGAGATCTAATAACCAATTATCAAATATTTTAATACCACGTATGTATTGCTTGTATCACTGTAAATTATGGATTTACAGAAAATATTTGTATGAATCAAGAAAACATTTCACCTTTGCATTTACATGGCTTAAGAAGTCTTTCTTTACTTGAGCCACCATAACATATTCTGCAAGTTGGTTTAGAGTCCAAGTCGGAAACTTTCAAAACAACTTCGTTTGCACTCGGTTGAGCAGTAATTAAAGATTCTCTTGACCCTTCAGCTCCGAAATTATCCGTGTTCATGCCAATAATTTTGTTTTTCCCATCCATATATATAACACTTAATTTTTAGCAAAACAATGGACTGTCATTGAATTGTTAATTCTCAAATACTCAGCAGGTTCCATTAAGTCAAATGTTATGGTTATCTTGATGCCATTTATAGAAAGATTATTTACTTATATAATAAAAATGTGGCCCCCATGGAGGTAAAAGTAAGGAGTTAAAACGCCATATTAAAAAAACGCCAATATCGTTTGAGACAGTCATTCAGGTGCAGTGTTTCTTTTAGGACTTTTTGGCCGGGGGGCGAATGAAATTTTAGGGGGACAAGTTTCCTATTTGCTGTATATTAAATATATTTAAACGGTGTGTCACATAAATAGAAACTAGGTTAATATAAAATATCTCCGGGAGGGGGGGGGGTGAACACTCGTCTCCAGATATACCTGAAAGAAACACTCTCAGGTGGCGCTGGGATAAGATAAGTAGCCCTGCATTGCATGCATTTCTATTGCGAAAGGTCTAAAATATTTATTTAAACTGTCCACTTTGTAAACATAAATTATGAGCACAATGCAAAGTAAAACTAAAACAATGAAGAATATTCCTACGCATTCAAAATTATTTTACCTTTCAATTTATTTTTATCTCCATATATTCTATACTTTATGTTACAATTATGAAAAAATACTGATTTAAATATATTTATAATTAGAGAACCCTTAATTTAGCAATAATAAAAAATATATACGTTAAATACTACGCCTTTCTGTTGCGTCAACTAACTATAGCAGCTACTTTACTAAAATCAGCTACACCTAGATATAATTCTCAAAGTATTATGGCATTTTCAAGCGTTTCTTCCATAGGAAATTTATCTCCTTTCTAACTCCATGGTGGCTTATTATTTATTTTCAATAATTGAACTGATCCTGGAATTAGTAAGCAGGAGATAAAACTCCTATGGATGAAATGTTTGAAAATGCTATAATGCTTTGAGAATTCTATCTAGGTGTCGCTAGTGTTAGTAAAGTAGCTGTTATTGTTAGCTGACACAACAGAAAGGCGTAGTATTTAATATACGTATTTTTGATTATTTTTAAATTAAAGGTTCCCAATTAAAAGTATAATTAACCAGTATTTTTTCATAGTAGTAGATGGAGTACAGAATATAGGGAGATAAAAATAAATTGAAAGGTAAAATAATTTTGAATGAGTAGGCATATTCTTCATTGCTTCAGTCTTACTTTACATACCACTACTAATTTATTTTTGCAAAATTGACAGTTTAAATACAAATTTTAGGCCTTTCGTCATAGAAATGCATACAATACTTATCTTATCCCAGCGCCACCTGTATTATTGTCTCAAACGATATTGGCGTTTTCTTAATATGAAGTTTTAATTCCTTACTTTTACCTCCATGGTATTGATATACATATCTGTTACTTTCCTTATATACATAATGTATAAGGAAAGTATTGTGACGGGGTCGAAAATTCGAATTCGAGTTTTCGACAGGAGAGCACGTTTCAAGCATCCCTGATCACGAATCGAACATTTTTGAAGATGTCTGTGTGTGTGTGTATGTGTGTGAAAGTATGTGTGTGTGTGTGTGAAAGTATGTGTGTGTGTGTGCGTGTGTGTCAGTGAGCCTGTGGAGACGATAACTGACGAACAAATGAACCAATTCGAATGAAATTTGGTACAAAAATCACAGTCCGTAAACACTGGAAGCCTATTGTTTTTATACGCAATCGAATGTTCAGAACTCCCCTAAATTTTCGCGTGAAATTTTAAAAAAATCGTCAAAAAATCAAAATCACTAATAAAATTACGCAAATGGACATTTCTTATGTAATTTTTCATTAGAAAACGATTGACATAAATTTTAGAACGCTAACGCAAACCGTTCTTGAGATATTGCACATTTTTCAAAAAAATTATCAAAAAGTCATATAAAATAAAAAAAAATATTTCCTATTCAGAAACATGTTCACTTTTCATATGTAATATCATGCGATGAGTTGGGTGACATCATTGTGTTGGATCTAGCTCGTTCCATTCATGATAAAAGATTATTTGAGTAATACTTTTATATTTGAACTCCAATAGTCATTTTTCTGCTGTAAGAATAACTTATTTCTTCGTCCATAAGGCTTGGCGAGATTTTGGCGACGAATTTGGCGGTATGTCGCCAACTTGGCTACTTTTTGAAATGTTGCCAAATTAACTAAAATCTCGCCAAATGAATAAAAATGACGCTAAATCCATGAAAATGACGACAAATTGTCGAAAATTCAATATCTTGGAAAAAACGAAAAACCTATTTTTTTTATTGTAAAAGTAGTAAATTCATTACATTATATAAGGAAAGTCATGTGTTGCCCACATCAGATTTTTTTAATTTGTGATGAATGATATGTATCCGTTTTAACTTCTTGGATGACATTTTTAACATACTTTCTTACATCCTGGAGAGATGAAATTTGATACATAGTTTAATCTAGAACATTTTAATCTATTAAAATTTGGTGGATCCTCAAAAAGAAGAACCGTCACTGTTTTTGCAAAATGGATCGCAAAATCCTCCTTCGCTTAATACCAATAAATTACTACCTTTTACTTCTTGTAATTCGGTTCAAATTTTTCGTAACATCATTAAAAATCAATTGTACCGAATCTATAAATTTTCCGATAAAAAGTTTCATTAATTACATATAAAAATCCTTATTCAAACTAGTAAATCTTACTTTTATCCATCTTATTTGGTAAATAGTATAATATAATAAAAATGTTTAGAGTTTCAGCGATGTTAAAGCATATTATTAAGACTAATTCACTACATCACTCCCCATTCAACCTTACCCTTTTCTTACTATTAACTTACTGCTACTTATGGTTATAGATTATATGTTTAAGCATTTCGATATACTTGCATCATATAACACTGCATTTTGCCAGGAGATAGATGCAAAGTGTTTGTGGTATGTCTGTAATAATTTCTATAATCAATTATATTCTATTGTCTATTCGATTATTTATTATTCATTAATTATTATTTATTATTTATTAACTCTATATTATTTCATGGGGATTAAAAATCATATTTTATATATACATATATGCAATATTACACACTTGCTCTATTTTGATTGCAGTATATTTGGTAGTTATCACTTCATTTTTTAGTATGTTATTACTATTTACAATTTCTGAGAATGGCAACATCGACTTCACACTTTACACTCATGAATTGGCAACATTTTCACTGCAACTCTGCCTAATATTTCACATGTTGTGCTGGCTTAGGCTTAAAAACTTCTACACGTGTAAATCAATTATTATTTTTCTAATCTATATATACTAATTGCCAAGTATCCGTCTGCCTGTCTGTCTGTTCGTCCGTCACGCTTTTTTTAGGCACTTTCCGAAGAGACTTGAACTTGGTACACGGCTCGGTCGTTCGATAAAAACCCCTGGAAAAATCGAATTTTTCGAAAACTTTCCCTAGAGGGGGTGCTCCACACCAAAACTTCCGAAAAGTGAAATGATAGGAAAGCATGCTTTGCGATAAGATAGAGACTTCAAATCTGGTGTATGGGTAAATCGTTCGGAAGAAAGAAAGTGTGCAATTTCAGATTTCCAATATTTTCTACTTAAGGTGATGCCGCACACTAAAATGTTCGATTTAGCGAATAAGTGAGAAAAAGCTCCTTTAAAATTTGATAGAGGCTTGAAATTTGGTATATGGGCTAATCATTTGACGAAAACACCCAAGACGAATATAGTTTTTCAAAAATGTTCATTTAAGGGGGTGCTCCAGAGAAAAACGATCGAAAAGTGAATTGATAAAAAAACCATGCTTCTGAATGAGATAGAGATATCAAATTTGGTGTAAGGGTAGATAGTTTGGAAGGAAGAAAGTGTCCAATTTCAGTTTACCAATATTTTTTACTTTAGGGGGTGCCGCACACCAAAATGTTCGATTTTCGGAATAAAGGAGAAACGCCCCTTTTAAAACGAGATAGAGGCTTGATATTTGGTATAGGGGCGAATCATCTGATAGAAAACACAAGAAGAATAGAGTTTTTAAAAAATGTATTGAAGGGGTGGGTACTCCACACAAAAACATTCGAAAGGTAAAATGATAGAAAAAGCATGCCTCCCGATGAGATAGAGACTTTAAATTTGGTGTACGGGTAAAAAGTTGGAAAGGAAGAAAGTGTGCAAGTTCTGATTTCCAACATTTGCTATTGTAGGGGGTGCCGCTCACTAAAATATTCGATTTGCCTAACAAATGAAAAACACCTCCTTTGCAATGTGATAGAGGCTTGAAATTTAGTATATGGACTAATCATTTGATAAAAAAACCAAGGATGAATACGATTTGACAAAAATTTTCATTAAGGGGGTGCTACACAGAAAAACGTTCGAAAGATGAAGAGATAGAAAAAACATGCTTCGCGATAGGATAGAGACTTCAAATTTGGTGTACTGGTAGATAGTTTGAAAGGAAGAAAGTGTGGAATTTCAGATTTCCAATATTTGCTACTTTAAGGGGTGCCGCACAATGTTCGATTTTCCGAATCAGTGAGACACACACGTTCGAAAGGGGAAATGATAAAATAGCATGCTTCGGGATGAGATAGACTTTAATGTGGTGTATGGGTAGATAGTTCGAAAGGAAGAAATGCGCAACCTAAGTTTCACAACATTATGTAAACAGTAATGCCGTACGGCAGTTTTATAAGCATTACAAACTTGGAAGACGGGAAAATGTCAATCTTCTTGACTTTGACAAAACGATTCCTCAGAAACTATAAGAGCTTTGTTAAAACAAATTTCAAATCTAAAAACTGAATTTTCTACTGAACAGTTTTGTAGCATACTGTTTATATCCATATTCTATATTGCAGAAGATATTTCGAGTGAAAATAGCCAAAGGGAGGCAAAAATGCGCTTGGTCAAAAACGTGCTTAAATAAAATCTTTTTTAGTTTTTTCAAAAAAAAAAAAAAAAAACCCTCTTGATTTTGAAATATTGAAATTATTTTTATATGATCATAAATAGACCCATATTTTCGACCAAACAATTAAAAATTGTTTCTTATTACTTTCCTTATATACATAACGTATAAGGAAAGTATTGTGACGGGGTCGAAAATTCGAATTCGAGTTTTCGACGGGAGAGCATGTTTCAAGTATCTATGATCACGAATCGAACATTTTTGAAGTGATGTCTGTGTTGTGTCTGTGTGAGTGTGCGTGCTTGTGTGTGTATGTGTGTATCAGTGAGCCTGTGGAGGCGATAACTGACGAACAAATGGACCGATTCGAATTAAATTTGGTACAAAAATCACAATCCGGAAACACTGGAAGCCCATTGTTTTTATACGCAATCGAATGTTCAGAACCCCCCTAAATTTTCAAGTTAAATTTTCAAAAAATCGTCAAAAAATTAAAACCTCTAATAGAGTTACGAAACTAGACATTTCTTATGTAATTTTTCATTAGAAAATGATTGACATAAATTTTAGAACGCTAACATGAACCGTTGAGATATTGCACATTTTTCAAAAAAATTATCAAAAAATCATATAAAAAAAAATATTTCCTATTGAGAAACATGTTCACTTTTCATATGTAATATCATGCGATAAATTGGGTGACATCATTCTCGTGCATCTAGCTCTTTCCATTCATGAAAAAAGATACTTTGAGTAATACTTTTGCATTTGAAAGCCAATAGTCATTTATCTGCTGTAAGAACAACTTATTTCTTCGTCCATAACGCTTGGCGAGATTTTGGCGACGAATTTGGCGGAATGTCGCCAACTTGGCGACTTTTTGAAATGTTACCAAATTAACGAAAATCTCGCCAAATGGATAAAAATGACGCTAAATCAATGAAAATGACGACTCATTGACGAAAATTCAGTATCTTGGAAAGAAGATAAATACCTACTATAAGAATAACCTATTTTTTTTACTGTTGAAGAAGTAAATTCATTGCATTATATAAGGAAAGTCATGCCCGCATCAGATTTTTTTTATCTATTGGATCCGTAGATATAAGCTTCCAAAATGTTTACATTTTTCGTAATGCTCTGATTTCAACCACAGATGTCCCAACCGTAGATACTATTTACATTAAACAGTCTAGGGTCTGCCTCCCTTCCCCCCCCCCCTAATCGGGGACTATCTTCACCCGTACGGGGAAAAGTATTGGAAGGCGGTCGGAACTTAGAATTTGAGCTTTGCATGTATTTTCACGTTTTGGGCGCTTTAGAAAGAATTCGGTGTTTTAACGGCCTCTTGCGTTCTGTCTGGGAAATATTCTAATCTATCTCAACTATCCGACGGGATTTCATAAAATTTGGTAGTTAAGTGTAATTTTAGGTATCACATCCCGATTCTCTCATCTCCAAGTCAGTTGCCAGAAACTGTTTGGGAGGGGGGGGGGGGGTAATTGGAGGCGTCAAATAGTTTCTTAAAACAATTGTATGCCCTATCCGTTATTATTAAAAGCATTGTTATTCCTACATCTTACATAATACAGGAAGATGTTTGTCTGTGTGTGTATGTCATCCAAAGTTGGGTACTAAGCAATGGGACGATAAGCCTTGACGAGATTTTCTAAAATTACAATTAGTTGTTTAGTTATTTTATGTTTTAGAACAATTTTGAGCATCTTTCACTCAAATCGATGCCTTAATGACCAAAAATATTATCACAAAGTTTCTATCACTATCGGAAAGATCGAAAGACGTTTTTTTCAACGGTTTGAACCGAATTCATAGGACAATTCTTTATTATTTATTTATTTTTTTAAATATACATCGAAATTTTCATTTTCTAGGTTATTTGATACTTAGTTCGCCGCATCTGAAAAAAGATTAGCACAACTCTACAGTTTGGCGAAAATATATGTGTATATCTTCGCATTCTAGCAAAGAATTTCTTTTAATTATGCATCACACTTTTCTTATTTTTTGTTATTACTTTCCTTATATACATAATGTATAAGGAAAGTACTGTGACGGGGTCGAAAATTCGAATTCGAGTTTTCGACGGAAGAGCACGTTTCAAGCATCCCTGATTACGAATCAAACATTTTTGAAGTGATGTCTGTATGTGTGTGTGTGAAAGTATGTGTGTGTGTGTGTGTGTGTCAGTGAGTCTGTGGAGGCGATAACTGACGAACGAATGGACCGATTCGAACAAAATTTGGTACAGAAATCACAATCCTTAAACACTGAAAGCCTATTGTTTTTATACGCAATCGAATGTTCAGAACCCCCCTAAATTTTCGAATGAAATTTTGAAAAAATCGTCAAAAAGTCAAAACCGCTAATAAAGTTACGCAAATAGACATTTCTTATGTAATTTTTCATTAGGAAACGATTGACATAAATTTTAGAACGCTAACATAAACCGTTCTCGAAATATTGCACATTTTTCAAAAAAATTATCAAAAAGTCATATAAAAAAAAAATATTTCCTATTGAGAAACATGTTCACTTTTCATATGTAATACCATGTGACAAATTGGGTGACATCATTCTCGTGGATCTAGATCGTTCCTTTCATGAAAATAAGTTATGCTTTTGTATTTGAACGCCAATAGTCATTTATCTGCTGTAAGAATAACTTATTTCTTCGTTAATAACGCTTGGCGAGATTTTGGCGACGAATTTGGCGGAATGTCGCCAACTTGGCGACTTTGTGAAATGTTGCCAAATTAACGAAAATCTCGCCAAATGGATAAAAATTACGCTAAATCAATGAAAATGACGACTCATTGTCGAAAATTCAATATCTTGGAAAGAATATTAGTATCTACTATAAGAAAAATCTATTTTTTTTTACTGTAAAAGTAGTAAATGCATTACATTATATAAGGAAAGTCATGTGGTGCCCACATCAGATTTTTTTTTAAGTAAACGCATAAAAAATGCCTGCTTCTTTCACTCGGCCCTTTCTGTTGATTTTCAACTTTGCTCTAGAGATCTTTTCCACTTTTTTACTGGTCATGGGTCCTTCGTGGCCTATCTCCATCAGTTTCATCTTAGGGACTCCCCCCTATGCTCTTGTGGGTTGGAGAGGGACGCGGGCCATTATGTCTTCGTCTGCCCTCTACCTCGCGATTTCCATCTTTCTGGGCCAATGGAGGGTTGCAGGACTTTATGGTTTAATAGGGTTGTAGCCAACCCCGGGTCTATACGGAGAATAAGTAAATGTGTTTCAATCGCTATGTCGATCGCAGGTTTGAGCATTTAGTGTTAATATTGAGGAGCTCGGAAAATACCAGTGAAATATAGACTTTGGAGTTTAGACTGTTGAAGCATTTCCTGCAGTATCATTGGTTTACAGTGCAAAAGCTGAATGTAGGCCTTTGTTGTAAAATGTTGTTATTGTTGTTGAAACCCAGACCGTCCGACCTACCAGAAAGGTGTAAGGTAACTGTTTGGACGGTCGGGAAGTGCCACCCAATTTAGACCGGAACCCAGTGGGGGAGGCATCCACGGGGACCGTACCCTCCTTCCCCTACCACCAACCTCTCGGAAGGACTTTCGGAGCCACATGTTTAAGGGTGAACGTCAGTAAATTTTCTGTCCTATCCGCGCTTTGTTAACTTTCGCGGCACACATATTTCGCCGAAATTCTGCTCAAACAGTTGCGAAATATTTTCTAAAAGATAAAATGCAATGTTTAGATTATATTAAAACTAAATTTAAGGCCCCCAAAAACATAGAATATATTTTTTATTTTAATCCAAAATATTTTTGGTGCTGCCATCTGTTGTCGTAATTTAATTCATACCGATTATTTTTCATTTTTTAATGAACATTTTAAAAATCTATTCCTTCTAATACAGTGTTAAATATAACAACAGATCATATATAATAATGCCACAATTACGGAAAGGTAATTTATCATTCTCTAAGTATGATAAGGGGATCTGAATGTACATCACTGAGGGCTGCAGCATTGTCTTCAAGTCCAAGTTCAATTACGATTTCGTGATTATGGCATTATATATGATCTGTTGTATTTAATAGCGTATTAGAAGGAATAAACATTTAAAAATGTTCATTAAAAAATAAAAATAGTCGGTATGAATTAAATTGCGACAACAGATGGCAGCACCAAAAATATTTTAAATTAAAATAAAACATATATTCTATGTTTTATTGGGTATTAAATTTAGTTTTAATATAATCTAAGCATAGCATTTTATCTATAAGAAAATATTTCGCAACAGTTTGAGCAGAATTTCGGCGAAATATGTGTGCCGCAAAAGTTAACAAAGCGCGGATAGAGCAGAAAATTTACTGACGCTCACCCTTAACGTGATGGTACTCCGCGTGAACACGGCAGCAGTTTTGGCAGTGGCTGGAATCGAACCCGGGCCTACCGAGTGCAACTCCAGCGCGCTAACCAATGGGCTACCGCGCCCTGTAAAATGTTGTAAAAGTTTAATGTAAAAGTTGAATGTTATTTTAGGCCTTTGTAACCGCCCTGGCCAAGCACAAATAATTTGTTTATAAATAAATTTAGGATTCCTTTCCGAGCCGGGGTTTTTAAGCAACTATAAGCCTGATTAGGCAAGCCCCCGGCCTGGGACGACGAAAAAGAAAAAAAAAGCAAACGCATAAAGGGCGCGACAGCCCAGTGGTTAGCGCGCGAGAATTGCACTCGGTCGGCTGCGGTTCGATTCCCGCCACTGCCAAAACTTCCGCCGTGCTCACACGGAGTGCGATCACGTTATACATGTGGGTCTGTAAGTCCCACTGTTTAATCTGTAGGTCTGTAACCCCCCTGCTATAATTGTGATCATTTGGATCAACAATACTGATTTTTCAAAAATTTCTTGCAAAGTTTACAAAAGTAAATACATAACAAGCTATTTAATTGGATTCTGGTATGAAAAGGTCGAGTTGAGCCACACGCCATTTAATTTAATGGAAGAGAAAGAAATACGAAAAAATAGTGACGCCTAATTGATGAATTTATTATTAAAGTATTTTAATTTATTGCTTATTGAGGATGTTATTAATATTGATAATTCTTAATTTAGAATTGCGCGAAATATTTGTTAATTGAGTACGAAATAGCTTTACATGTTGTCATCCGGAAAAGCGCCAAATGTGCAATTCAACGTTATAAACATTGTACCGCGGATCTTTTCATCATTTTTTCACTATAAAAGAAGTAAATTCATTACACTACATAAGGAAAGTCATTATTTATGTCTTTTGATGCTATTGTAATTACCATGTTTACTCCTCTCCTTCTATAATATCAATCTTTTAGGAGTCGTGGATTCTGTAATGTCCTTTCAAAGGATTATTATTAAAGCATTATTATTATTATTATTATTAAAAACATCTGATGTGGGCTTTCCCTACAGATTTAAAATCATTTTTCTTTATTCCTTTAATAATTCATTAAATTGGGTTTAATTGCACAGAATAACACTGAATTTACACTTTTTATTCAATTTTCGTTTTCAATTGTTAGCTGGTCATATTTTCAAAGTCGTCATAGCAAAAACAGAAAAATGTAACATATCTCGAGAACGGTTAGTTTTAGAGTAATGGAGTTGATCTTTGAGTAATGGGGTCTTTTCCTCGAAATTATTTACATATAAAACAAGTATTTAATTGATACATTTGAACATGTGTGGTCTTTTATTTTATATATTAACGATTTTTGCGGGGTATTTCGTGAAAAAGGAAGGTTATTTTTTTCAAAATCGTACCAAAATCTGGCCAACACCATGGTAACCCACAAGTGACTTATAAAATTTTATGAAATTTGGTCCATTAATTTTTGAGTTAGAGTGGATACATACATTGCACAGACAGACACTCACACAGGCTCACAGAAACACACGTCACTCTAAAAATAGTTTTTCTTGTTCTAGAGGTCCCACAACGTGTAGATTTGTAGAAAACTCGAGTTGCGAAATATAGTTCAACACTTTCCCTATACATTACTATTGTATTGAAGAGAAAGTAAACATCTTTTCGAGATCAATTTGTTTCTTGGTAAAGGTTTACCGTACTTTAACAGGTACTCTCATACCCGTATTCAGGAATCACTCCTTTTTTTCGGTCTAGCTTGTTTTCAAAATCAAGTTATTCAAAAGCATGAGTTTCACAGGAGAGATTCGAAATCGTATCTTCGTATAATTGCCGGGATCTGTAGATACTGTGAGGTACTCGAGTGACAACAATACCGTAGGGCGTTGTTATCTCCGTTGCTTATCGGGGCGGGTGCAAGGTTCTTCCACGCCACTACGATCGCAACTCTAGTGTGTTTCGTCGTTAACGCCCAGTCCGTCCATGCCCGTTAGAGAGCCATGACGCAGCAAGCCAACATCACTGGAAGTCCACCAAAAGCCAAAGAAGAAGCCATCGAGAAACTTCTGCAAAGTACCGGCTTCGAAATCACCAGCGAGAATGGGCAGAGAAAATACGCAGCCCCGGACACAGTTCTGCCACCGCCCCCGAGGGGCAGCGAAGTGTTTGTGGGAAAATTGCCCCGTGATGTTTTCGAAGACGAGTTGGTACCCCTGTTCGAAAAAACGGGCCCCATTTATGAAATGAGGTTGATGATGGACTATGGATCGCTCAACAGGGGGTACGCTTTCGTGATGTACACCAGTCCAGCCCATGCCAAGAAAGCTGTTGAAGAACTTAATAATTTTGAGATACGGAAGGGCCGTGGGATTGGGGTCTGTAAGTCTGTGGACAACTGTCGACTGTTTGTCGGCGGCATCCCCAAGAGCAAGACCAAGGAAGAAATTTTGGAAGAAATGCAAAAGGTGACGGAATCTGTGTCTAAGGTGATTCTGTACAGTAGCATCGCGGACAAGACCAAGAACAGGGGATTCGCTTTCGTTGAGTATGAGAGCCACAAGTCTGCGGCCATGGCCAGGAGGAAGCTCATACCGGGCAACATACAGCTCTTCGGACATGACATCGCTGTGGATTGGGCAGAGCCAGAACCGGAGGTGGACGAGGAGATAATGGCGAAGGTAAGTGCCTGTAACTTTTTTCTTTTATAAATTCATTTCATTTTTGGTAGTAGGGTTTTCACAATCATTGAAAATTCTTGAAGGGAACTAGAGCATTCGACACCGGGGTCAAGAAAATCTGTATTCTGGAGATTACTTGAAAACCATAAAAGCTTTTCTTAAATAAATTTTAATGCTAAAATTTATAGTACACATTTTTGCAGTTTAATATATATATATATATCCTTTATAGTCTACTATATATTTTGAATGACAGTTAGAAAAATGGAAAAGAACAGTTGCTCTGATAGCTACTTTTTAATTAAAAAAATATATATTCAAAATATTGAAATTATTTTTATATATTCATAATATGGACCCTATTTCCGATAAAACAAGAAAAATTATATACAATTTTATCTATTAAGTTTAGGAATCTAAGCGTCCAAAGTGTTTACATTTTTCGTGACGCTCCGTTTTTGCGCCAGAGAATCTCCAACCATCGATATTATCCACATAAAAGAGAAAATGTGATCATTCTCCACAATATATTGAAACTTACTAAGCAGGAATAAACGGTCTATTTATTGTGTATATGTATAAATTCATTTGGATGACTTTTCCTGAACCATCTGATCTTTCTAACAATTTGATTTTTTACAATTTAAGGATGGAATACTTGTTCTCAGGTCTTGAAATAAAAAAGGCTAACAAGTTCGCCTGAAACATGGACAATTGTCTTTATCTGACTTTTGTTGAAAATGATCGAATTTTACAACTGTCTTTGAAAGTACTACTAGTATTTATTATCCTCTAATTCTTTATATTGACCCTTTATATGCTACGTCACAGCTTTACCATACCACTTTAGAGTAAGCTCTTCTTGCTGTTCTATCTATCTCTTCTTGCTGCTCTTTGCTTCTAGGAAGTAAATATAGATCTATACCTAAACCTCCTACACGCAATTTCTCTATATACTTTTTACATTTCTCATATACACAATGTATAAGGAAAGTATTTGTGACGGGATCGAAAATTCGAATTCGAGTTTTCGACAGGATAGCACGTTTCAAGCATCTCTGATCACAAATCGAACATTTTTGAGGTGATGTGTGTGTGTGTGTGTGTCAGTGAATCTGTGAAGACGATATCTCACGAACGAATGAAGCGATTCGGATGAAATTTGGTGCAAAAATCACAATCCATGAGTACTGGAAACCCATTGTTTTAAAACACAATCGAATGTTCAGAACCCTTCTAAATTTTCGAGTGAAATTTTGAAAAAAATCATCAAAAATCAAAACCTTTAATAAATTTACGCAAATAGATATTTCTTATGTAATTTTTCCTTAGAAAACGATTGACATAAACTTTGGAACGCTAGCATGAACCGTTCTCGAGATATTGCTCATTTTTCAAATAAATTTATCAAAAAAATCCTCTAAATTAAAAAAAATATATTAACTGTTGAGAAACATGTTTACTTTTCATATGTAATATCATGCGATAAATTGGGTGACATCATTCTCATGGATCTAACTCGTTCCATTCACGAGAAAATATACTTTGAGTAATACTTTTGTATTTGAACGCCAATAGTCATTTACCTGCTGTAAGAATAACTTATTTCTCCGTCCATAACGCTTGGTGAGATTTTGGCGATGAATTTGGCGGAATGTCGCCAACTTGGCGACATTTTTATATGTTGCAAAATTAACGAAAATCTCGCCAAAAGGATAAAAATGACGCTAAATCAATGAAAATGACGACTCATTGAAGAAAATTCAATATCTTGGAAGGGATATAAGTATATACTATAAGAAAAACCTGTTTTTTTTACTGTAAAAGTAGTAAATTCATTGCATTATATAAGGAAAGTCATGTATTGCCCACATCAGATTTTTTCGATAGTGTACATTCATATTTTTATCGTATTTGTTAACGATATCATGACTGGATCCATTAGTGCATTGACCTTTATTCTGTCCAAGATGATGACGTAAACAACCGTGACGTCACATTGTGAGGTACATGTAAATACAAGGCTCCTATATGCTCCTACACTAAAAATATTTAAGAGCCCTAAACAAATAGTCAATTTATATAAGCTGTGTCCACATAGTTGACCCAGATTTTCGAGTTCTCGAAATTAGTCTTACATACTTCCAATTTGAAAGTTTGTTAAAATTAAATATGAAATTCCTTCATATAATTATCTTCTCGGTGTGTGGTATTTTTATGAAAATTGGGTGTCTAAATTTTTATAGGGTTCTTTGAGCAAAAACATAAAGTAAAAGTTTAATCAAAAAAAGTTGTGCTGCGTGTGTACATTAACAAATCAAAGAAAAAAACCCCAGTATAATTATTTACAATATTCATGAAGATATTTATAATAGAAATATGCAACGTAAAAAGCTGATGTGGGCAGCACATGACTTTCCCTGCAGACTTGAATTCTTTTTTCTATATTTCTTTAAGAACTCATTAAATTGAGTTTAATTGTACAAAATAACACAAAATTTTCATTTATAATTCAATTTCTGCTTTTATTTGGTAATTGGACATTTTTCCAAAGACGGCATAAAAAAATGCGAAAAATCTCAAATATCTCGAGAACGGTTAGTCCTAGAGTAATAGAGTTGTTCTTATTCTTTCCCTCGTCAAAAATTGCGTATAAAACAAGCATTTAATTGATACATATGAACATACTTAATCTTTTTTTAGATATTGGCGATTTTTGCGGGCCATTTTGTAAAAGAAGGCAGGTTCTCTTTCTTGATTCCTACCAAAAACTAATCAGCACCAGGGTCTCACCCAAGTGACTTATATACCAAATTTTATGAAATTCGGTCCATTAGTGTTTGAGTTAGAGTGGATACATACATTGCACAGACACACAGACAGACACACACACAGACGTCACGCTAAAATTAGTTTTTTCGTATTCTAAAGGTCTTGAAACGTGAAGATCCGTCGAAAACTCGAGTTGTGGTTTTCGACATGATTCCAATACTTTTCCTATACATTACCATGCATTGCAGGGAAAGTAAAAACTAGCAAATAGGCTAAAACTGAAAAATTGAAATTGGGTTATCTCTTGATATTGACTAGTGTTGCGGGGGCTGAACACAAATTGAAACTCGACTTGCATAAAATGTGTCTGTGCAATTTTATGTACAACTGACCCTAGGTTTGGGCGAAGAAAATTCTCTATTTTTACTCTCATACTATGTAGTATTACAGTATAGAGAAATTATTGTTTTCACGAAAATTTTCGAATTCAAGATTTTGATGCCAATTTATGTTTGAAGATCTCCTGAACATGTTATAACTATTTTTAGTGTGATGTCTGTGGTTGATTTCTTGTGTACACTATAACAGCCACAAATATTAATGGATTTTCACAAAACTTTATATCCGGCGTTGTTATGAAATAATCTAGAACTGAATAGAATTTTTTGAAATCCGATCTAAAACTTCGAAATTTAATCGAAAATTTATATTTCTTTAACATGGCAACATAAGACAAAGTTTGACATAAAAGGGTTTATTTAGGACTTAATGATCACGAGGCTTAAAATTTGAAACAGTGTTGTGAAAAATAGCCACGATACAATTTTTTTTTGTTTGTGACGTCATTATCCCTCCCCCCTGGGGGGAACGTTACTTCCCGGGGGATGTACTGTTAAGTACGGTATCAATCGAAATAATTTTTCAAACCCTTTAAAGTGAAGGGCAACACTCTATAGTTGCAATCATTTTGATCTACTGTACCAAATTTTTTAAAATTCGAAGAAAAAAATGAATTCTAGTATGAGAAAGTCGAGTTGAGACACACGCCAGTTAATTTAATACGTAATAACTCACCGAATACAACGGATAATTGCACCATGTTTCTTTTTCTTTAGACTTGTTACTGTATAGCACAATATTTTCTAATTGATTTTTTTTTGCTCATGGAACTATATAAAAATTTAGACCCACCCCCCTATTTTTATGAAAACACCACCCACTAGAATAAAAATTATATAAAAGAATTCGTCATTTAATTTTAACCGACTTTTAAGTCGGAAATATGTTTCTAAAATAAGTTGGCCTGAGCTAAATGCTAAAATACCATCTGTATTGATAGTTTGGGAATAAGGTAAGACTCAGATTTTTGTTCTGCCCATGAAATCCATTTCAAAGAGATAAACGAGCCATGTGCTAGTTTTTAGAAAGGTAACATAGTATTTTTAAGAAAAATTAATATTTTATATTCATAATCTACCTGTAATGAATCAAAAAGTATTAAAGATTGTGGCCTAAATTATGTGGTAGCAACTAGCGATCTGACTAATGGTGACCAGTGAGTGGTGACCAGTCAGTGGTGACCATTCAGTGGTCACCAGTCGTGACTAGTCAGTGGTGACTAGTGTTGCTTTCAGGACTTTTTAGCCGGGGGGGGATGAAATTTTAGGGAGGAAGCAATTTTTCCATTTGCTCTATATAAATATATCTAAATGCTGTATCACATAAATAGATACTAGGTTAACATAAAATATCCCCGGGGAGGGGGGGGGGCGAATACTCGTCTCCGGGGATTTCGCCTCCCCGGAGGTATGCCAACTGCATGGACGACGCAGGTAGTTTGGAGGGAATAAGGGCGCAATGTTAATGTATGATAGCATTAAGGCTGTAAAAGAGGTGGGGGGGGGGGGGGGCAACCAAATTAAACTATCTGTTACTGGCTAATATTAGCAAATTTTTTTTTAACTTGTAGTGTGGCTATCAACTTATATACATTAACCATGTTGTCCCAGCAAAACAAATGGAAAAGAGTAAGCAATAAATATCCTAACAAACAAATTATATCTTTTGGAGTACAGTTTTTTCAAAGTTGTTTCAGAATAATACATTATCATTTAAGTATCATTAAATAATTTTTAAGTATCTATATCAAATAGTTATGTATACTCCCTATCTATTATGTATAAGATTTATAAATTATATTGTATTGTTTAGGACTCAAAATTACATTAACATTTTCAGTTATAAATGTAGGTAGTTTCATGAGTTAAAAATTGGAGTACACTAATCCACAATTTTTGACGGATTGGGTATGATTATTTTTTACTTATTACAGGCAACACCGTCCATGCATAAAAATGACGCTAAATCAATGAAAATGACGACTCATTAACGAAAATTCAATATCTAGGAAAGAATATAAGTATCTACTATAAGAATAACTTTTTTTTTTTACTGTAAAAGTAGTAAATTCATTGCATTATATAAGGAAAATCATGTGCTGCATTATCAGATTTTTTTTTATATTAATGAACGGTATTATATATTCGCTTGGGGATGAATTGTGCCACTTACAACCTTGGGATATGAGATTACGGGAATAATTGATATTTTCTATTTTTGAAGTCATCTGTTTAATTTTAACAAAGATTTTTCAAATTTATGTGTTTTCCTGTGTTTAATCGATTGACGGAACCGAATAGAAATGGTACGGGTATACCTTCTACTATTTTAGCGTTTTCAGTTTGGTGTATGTTGAACTAACTTCAAGATTTGTTGGTGAAAATAATTTTGTAAAACGAGAACACAGATTCCTATGCTTTTTTTAGGGGGATTAAACTAGCAAGAATCCGGACGTTGAATGTACATGCACATATGAAGTATGCGAGCTGTCAAAGATTTCAAATGGAAACTTAATTTAGCAAAGGCATGATTCACAGGACGTGTGTAGTAACTCAGCAAAAGAACACATTTTTAGGAAATAGAAACCGTCTGATAAGCTATTATCGACAAGAATGGAGTTGTATCTGCGATTGCGATGTAACCAGGAGAGTGCTTGCTAGAGAAAGAATGACAAGTTTTCTCCCCTTTATCGTCAAGTTATCAAATGCATTTTATCAGCATTTCCTTACCGGCTTTTTCTTGTGCCGAGTCGATTTGTAAATGTACAGGTACTGTCGTTTACTCTATGGTCACGTTTGCTAGATAATTTCTTTTGCATTTCATAAAATTTAATATTCATAGAAGCAATTACGAAAGAAAAAAAAGTTTTCTTCTGTCTGGAAACCATTTTTCAAAACAATATCAAAAGATAGGCGAATTCGAATAAATATCTGTAAAATTTTGGCATTCCTAGAACTTCCTTAAAGATTTATAAGTTTTTTTTTTTGCCAAAAAACAGAATTATATTTCTACTCTGAGTGCCAGATGTTCTATTTTAGTGAGTTTCATGGTTTTATCTGAAAAAAAATCTGATGTGGGCAGCACATGACTTTTCTTATATAATGCAATGGATTTACAACTATTTCAGTAAAAAAAATAGGTTATTCTTATAGCAGATACTTATATTCTTTCCGAGATAGTGAATTTTCGCCAGTGAGTCGTTATTTTCATTGATTTAGCGTCATGTTTATTCACTTGCCGAGATTTTCGTTAATTTGGCAACATTTAATAAAATCCCCAAGTTGGCGACATTCCGCCAAATTTGTCGCCAAAATCTCGCCAAGCGTTATGAAGAGAAATAAGTTATTCTTATAGCAGATAAATGACTATTGGCGTTCAAATACAAAAGTATTATTCAAAATATTTTCTCTCATGAATGGAACGAGCTAGATCCATGAAAATAATGTCACTAAATTTATCGCACGATATTCCATATGAAAAGTGGACATGTTTCGCAAAAGTTAATATACTTTTCTTAATATATGAGATTTAGGGATAAATTTATTTGAAAAATGTGCAATATCTTGAGAACGATGTTAGCGTTCTAAAGTTTATGTCAATCGTTTTCTAAGAAAAAATTTCATAAGAAATGTCTATTTGCGTAACTTTTTTTTTTAAAGGTTTTGAGTTTATGATTTTTTCAAAATTTCACTCGAAAATTTAGGGCGGTTCTGGACATTTGAGTGTTTATAAAAACAATAGACTTCCCGTATTCATGGATTGCAATTTTTGTACCAAATTTCATTCGAATCGCTCAATTCGTTCGTGAGATATAGTCTCCACAGACTCACTGACACACACACATACACACACACATATAGACATCACCCCAAGAATGTTCGATTCGTGATCAGGGATGCTTGAAACGTGCTCTCCGGTCGAAAACTCGAATTCGAATTTTCGACCCCGTTACAATACTTTCCTTATATATACATTATACTATGCATATAAGGAAAATAATAATTTGTTCTAAATAATTGAATATCTGATGGCATATTTTGAATCTAAAAACATTTTATATTGATACTGGCAAAGACGGAAAGGGTTGCTGTCTTTTATTAGCAATTATTCTTCAACATAATATAAAGGACAGGTAAATCTGAAGAATTTTCTGTTAATTTTTATCCTTCTTAGAACATAAATAAATATTGATTGATGAGCTTTTAAAACCAAAAAGAAATTGCATTTCTACGGTGATTGTGCGCCAAATGTGTAGTTATTTTAGTTAGTTCTTTAGATTTATTTGAAAGATAATTTGTTCTGAATAGCAAACCTTATATCTAAAGATATTTTATATTGATGGAATCAATTACGGAAAAAAAAAATCATTCGTCTTATTAGAAATCACTCTTCAAGATAAGACTAAAAGACGAGAATTCGAAAAAATCTGTGTTAATTTTTGGCATTTTTAGAACCTGCATGAAAATCATCCAATAAACTTTTATCGGAAAAAAATATTTCTTTCAATCCTGCCAGATGTAGTACAAGTATTTTGGTTCATGGTGGGCGGTCTAGTCTGAATATTTCCGAAAAAAGAGATCTTCGTTTGTTCCTTGCTAAAATTGAACCGGATATTAAATATTTAGTTTCGCGGTATCAGCCTCAAGGATCTCATTAATAATTAATTAAAGGTAATTTAAATAGACTTTACGTTTTTACTTTCCCTGCAATACATGGTAATGCATAATGGCAATGCATGGTAATGCATATTGGAATCATGCCGAAAATCGCAACTCGAGTTTTCGACGGATCTACACGTTTCGTGACCTCTAGAATACGAAAAAACTATTTTTAGCAAGACGTCTGTGTGTGTGCCTGTGTGTGTGTCTGTCTGTCTGTCTGTGCAGATTTTTATCCACTCTAACTAAAAACCTAATGGACCGAATTTCATAAAATTTGGTAAGTCACTTGTGGGCGAATAAGGTGCTGATTAGTTTTGGGTACGATTCGAGATAAAAGAACCCGCCTCTTTTTGCGAAATGACCCGCAAAAATTGCCTATATCCACTCTAGCTGAAAAACTAATAAATGAAATTTTACAAAATTTGGTTGATAAGTCGCTTGTAGGCCACCCTGGTGCTGATTAAATTTTGGTACGATTCGGAAAAAAATAACCTGCTTTTTCTTGCGAAATGGCTCTCAAAAATCGTCAAAATCTAAAATAAAAAACGACGTGTACTCAAATATATCCGTTAAATGTTTGTTTTATACGCAATGTTTAACGAAGAAAAGAATAAGACTAACCCCATTTCACTAAGACTAGTCGTTCTCGAGATATTTTAGTTTTTTCGTATTTTCTCTACACCACCTTTGAAAATAAGTCCAGTAAAAGTGAATTAAATTGAATTAAAATGAAAAGAACGTGGATATAAGTCTGCAGAGAAAGTCATGTGCTGTCCACATCAGATTTTTATATTTAATTTTCTTTTTCTTCAATTTAAGCAGCTTCGGCACTAGTAGGCGCTATATCGATGGAGATGCAGAAATGCAGCATTCGATTAAATTTTCTGTGTATTACAAACATATGCAAAGCATATATAAAAATATAAATTTAACTACATATATATGCATTTTTACTAAACCTCCACTCGAAAATTAAGCGTACTTTGCAGTTGAGCTAAATTAAGTTGCTGCGGAACCTGTGGGCGGTTAGAAAATTTTTCTACCCTACAAAAGTGGACAGTGGGTATAAAAAGGTCGACTACCCCTGCTCTAGGACAAATCGTTTTTGAGATATTTACGTTTTTTTAGAATTTTGAGAAAATGGCGACGTTTAAAAATGCATTAAGCTGCCTAGTGAAACCGAAACTGTAAACTGGATATAATATGAAATAAATATCTTTGTCAATTTGAGCTATTATACTCGACTTAGTGGATTATGAATTGGAGTCTGTAGCCAAAGTCATGTGCTGCCCACATTAGATTTTTTTCTAGAATTTGTCATCCAATTTTGTTATCCTTCAACTGCCACAGTATGGAATAGGAAATCGTTATAATCGTTTTCAAGACACATTACAATTCACATTTTGAAAAGATGTACGTGGTCAGAATAGTTTTTGTTTTGGTTCCGTGACCTTTCCACAATTTTATCTTTAAGCTGAAAAACAGCTGAGTTCTTATCTTTTTTTAAAATCAGTGTTTCCGATAATCTTTTGCAGTTTTCGGAATTTTTCTCCGAGTTTCTGTTTCTTATAGAAAGAATAACATTCTAACATTAATTTTCGGTTACCATTTTTGATTAATACTGCAAAATAAAAGTTGCTTATTTGTCTGTGTTTCTTTCTGCTTGTATGCCCTTGCTGTCTGTAGCTGAAACTCGAAGCGTCGGACAGCGGGGAAATTTAACATAAAGGTGCTTAACTTCCTCGTAATATGCACCTCAGGGGGATTTTTTAAAAATTCGAATGAGTGTCTTAGCTATTTTATGTTTTAGCCCGATTTTGGGTGAATTCCGAACAAATTGGTCCTTTAATGAATTTAAATTTGATATCGTCGGATATCACTTTGATATCATCGGAAAGATCAAAGAATGTTCTTTCGAACGATCTTTGAAACAAACTCGTGGGACAATCCCATCATATTTATTTATTTATTTATTTTTACTTTCCCTGCAATACATGGTAATGTATAGGGAAAGTATTGGAATCATGCCGAAAATCGCAACTCGAGTTTTCGACGGATCTACACGTTTCAAGTCCTCTAGAATGCGAAAAAAATCATTTTTAGCGTGACGTCTGTGTGTGTGTGTCTGTCTGTGCAGATTTTGTATCCACTCTAACTAAAAACTAATCGATCAAATTTCATAAAATTTGGTAGGTAAGTCACTTATGGGCGATTCTGGTGCTGATTAGTTTTGGATACGATTCGGGACAAAAGAATCCGCCTTTTTTTGCGAAATGGCCTGCAAAAGCTTGTATCCACTCTATCTGAAAAACTAAAGGACCGAATTTCACAAAATTTGGTAGATAAGTCACTTGTGAGTCACCCTGGTACTGATTAGATTTTGGTAGGATTCAGAAAAAAATAACCTGCGTTTTTTTTGCGAAACGGCCCGCAAAGATCGTCAAAATGAAAACTAAAAAACTACGTATGCTGAAATATATCCATTAAATGCTTGTTTTATACGTAATTTTTAACGAAGAAAAGAATAAGATCAACCCCATTACACTAGGACTAGCCGTTCTCGAGATATTTTCGTTTTTTCGCTACGCCACCTTTGAAAATGTGTCCAGTTACCAAATGAGAACGAAAATTGAGTTAATAATAAATTAAATTTAATTAAAATAAAGAGAATGTGTATATAAGTCTGCAGGGAAAGTCATATGCTGCCCACATCGGATTTTTAAATATTATATTGAAATATACGTGTTTCAGGTTATCTGATACTTATTTCGCCACATTCGAAAAAATCTGATGTGAGCAGAACATGACTTTCCCTGCAGACTCAAATTCATTTTCTCTTTATTTCATTAATAATTCATTAAATTAAGTTCAATTGCACTAAATAACATGACTAATTAATTGAAGTTGCACTGAATTTACACTTTTAATGCAGCTTTTGCTTTCATTTGGTAACTGGGCTTATTTTCAAAACAGGCATAGTAAAAATGTGAAAATACTAAAATATCTTGAGAACGGCTAGTCTCAGAGTAATGGGGGTTGATATTATTCTTTTTACCGTCAAACATTACATGTGAAACAAGCACTTAATTAATGCATTTCATTATATGTAGTCATTTATTTCAGATTTTGACGATTTTTGCTGGCCATTTCGCAAAAAATGCAGGTTCTGTTTTCCCGAATCATACAAAAATCTAAAGCGCACTAGGAAGTTCTACAAGTGACTTACCTACCAAATTTTGTGAAATTTGGTAAATTAGTTTTTTTTTAGCTAGAGTGGATACAGGCGATTTTTGCGGGCCATTTCACAAAAAAAACGGGTTCTTCTATCCCTAACCATACCAAAATCTAATCAGCACCAGGGTCACCCATAAGTAACTTAACTACCAAATTTTATGAAATTTGGTCAAACAGTGTTTCAGTTTGAGATGATACATACATTGCACAGACAGACAGACAGATACACACACACACACACAGACGGGCGCGGTAGCCCATTGGTTAGCGCGATGGAGTTGCACTCGGTAGGCCCGGGTTCGATTCCAGCCACTGCCAAAACTGCCGCCGTGTTCACGCGGAGTACGATCACGTTAAACATGTGGGTCCGTAAGTCCTTCCGAGAGGTTGGTGGTAGAGGAAGGAGGGTACGGTCCCTGTGGATGCCTCCCCCACTGGGTTCCGGTCCAAATTGGGTGGCACTTCCCGGCCGTCCAAACAGTTACCTTACACCTTTCTGGTAGGTCGGACGGTCTGGGTCTCAACAACAACAACAAACACACAGACGTCACGTTAAAAATAGTTTTTTCGTGTTCTAGAGGTCTCAAAACGTGTAGATCCGTCGAAAACTCGAGTTGCGATTATTGGTACGATTCCAATACTTTCCCTATACATTACCATGTATTGTAGGGAAAGTATAAAGGACAATTGGCGAAATTCTATAGTTTGGCAAAAAATGATGGACGTTTACCTTCTATTTAAAAATGAACTGGCGTGTGGTTCTACTCAGCCTTTTCATTCCAGAACCCATTTTTAGTGGCTTCTTTTTTTCCAAATTGTACAAGAAAATTTTTCAGAAATCGGTATTATGTGTCCAGTGCTACCTTTCACTTTAAAGGACTTTAAAATATCCTTCAATTGATGCCATGTAAACCCCTTGGTGGGACGGGTAGCTTTTCATCCTCAGGGGGGGGGGGGGGGGAATTGAAACTATAATCCTTTTTTATGCATAATTATGTCAAATTTGCTCCCATGTTAAAAAAATATAAAATTTAGAATAAATTTCGAAGCTCTCGCTCGAATTAATTTTTACTTTCCCTGCAATACATGGTAATGTATAGGGAAAGTATTGGAATCATGCCAAAAATCGCAACTCGAGTTTTCGACGGATCTACACGTTTCGAGACCTCTAGAGTACGAAAAAACTATTTTTAGCGTGACGTCTGTGTGTGTGTTTGTCTGTGCAGATTTTGTATCCACTCTAACTAAAAATCTAATGGACCAAATTTCATAAAATTTGGTAGGTAAGTCACTTGTGGGCGAATCTGGTGCTGATTAGTTTTGGGTACGATTCGGAATAAAAGAACCCGCCTTTTTTTGCGAAATGGCCCGCAAAAGCTTGTATCCATTCTATCTGAAAATCTAATGGATCGAATTTCACAAAATTTGGTAGATAAGTCGTCGCTTGTGGGTCACCCTGGTGCTGATTAGATTTTGGTATGATTCGGAAAAAAATAACCTGGCTTTTTTTGCAAAATGGCCCGCAAAAATCGACAAAATCTAAAATAAAAAAACTACGTATGCTGAAATATATCCATTAAATGCTTGTTTTATACGTAATTTTTAAAGAAGAAAAGAATAAGACCAACCCCATTACACTAGGACGTGCCGTTCTCGAGATATTTTCGTTTTTTCTCTACGCTACCTTTGAAAATGAGTCCAGTTACCAAATGAGAACGAAAATTGAATTAATAGTGAATTAAATTTAATTAAAATAAAGATAATGCGTGTATAAGTCTGCAGGGAAAGTCATGTGCTGCCCACATCAGATTTTTTCTTATCTAGTTCTAGATTTTTTAATAACAAAATCGGATGTGCCAAAACATATTCAGAACGTCTTAAAACATAGGTTGGCATCAAAATCTCAAAATCGAAAATTTTCTGGAAGACAATACTTTTTCAGTACTATGTATGAGAAAGTATTTTTTTTAAATTTGTCTAATTTTTGATTTTCTGTTAATTATTAACCAAAAGCATAAAAATCGAAATTTTTGATGTCGTTCTTTCTCCGATTTGCTGGGCGTTGTTATGGGGAAGAGTGGGTGTTTGTGCACATGCGTGGCAAATAGTTGCGCGCGACTACACAAGCAGTGAAACGAAAGGGGAAATGATATCGATTCAAAACAGGCGTCTTGAGATATGGAGTGGTAAGCCAAATTGATTTATTAATTAAAATATTTTGATATATGATGGCCTATATTGCGTATTGCCGATGTTATCAATATTGATAATTGTTAAGCTAGATTTGCTGGAAAAGTAAAATGGAACTTCGAAGTTGCAATAAGAGCTTGGAATTTCGTCCCGATGGCTCAACGGTAGAGCGTCAGCTGTCCAGTTCGAAGATCCAGGGTTCGATTCCCGGTTGGGGCAGCAAGATTCTTTCTAAAATTGTCGTGTTGACATCCAGAAAAGATGCGAAATGTTCAACGTTAAAAACATTGTGCCATGGATCTTGTCCATCATTAAAAGAATAAAAACAGAAAGTACCTGTATTATGCAAGAAAAGAAATGTGCTCCCCACATCAGATATTTTTTTTTCCTTACATACGTACATAATATAATGTATAGGAAAAGTATTGTGACTCAGTCGAAATTCGAATTCGATTTTTAGACGGAAGAACAAGATTCACGAATCAAACATTTTCCAGGTGATGTCTCTCTCTCTCTCTGTGTGTGTGTGCATGTATGTGTCCGTGAGATTTGGTCGCGATATTTCAAGAACAAATGACGCGTTTTGAATGTAATTTGGCTTAAAATTTACGATCTGTGAATACTGGAACCCTAATTTAAAATTGATTTTAAACACAATCGAATGTCTGGAAGGGCCGCAGAAAATCATTAAACAAGAAAGATGAATCATGCATAAAGCATTGATTATGAAACACTTTCCAACTTCAATGCAATTTTATACAAACAGCTCTCAAATGCGATACATTCCTTGGTAATATTTTTGAAATTATCACAATACTACATTAATTTATTATATTTGAAAGCTTCATCGAAGAAAATGAACTTCATTCAAATGACAGCATTGAAATATAAATTGCCTGGTCTAAACATCTCTAAAATGCGATACATTTCTCGATAATATTTTTAAAATTATCATAACACTACAATAATTTATTATATTTGAAAACTTCATCGAAAACAAATGAGCTTTATTCAAATGACGTCATCGAAATACAAATCGCCTCTATATAAAAGCAGCATTTCATTCATAATCATTTTTCCAATCGTTTCATTCATCACAATACTATAATAATTTATTTTATTTAAAAATTTGGAAAATTGTTATCTTCCATATTTATTTTAAAATGTGAAACCTTTCTCACATATTAAATAATTAAACTCTTGGAAAGATATATATTATATAATATATCTCTTTTTTCTTTCTGGAGGATATAATGAGAGTCAGAATTTAATTGAATTTTTTTTTCTCCCCATATTAAATAATTTTTATTTAAAAAACTACCAAACATATTTTACTCAAAGTTTTTTTATATATTTTATGGGATAATTTGAATATTTTCTAAAATTTTTGAAGCAATTTGTGAATTTTAAATTCGCTTAAAAGATGTTTGAAACATTAGGTCCCATAGGATTCAATGTATTTCATTTTTTCAACCCGGGTTTAATAAAAAACTAATTGGGTGATATTATTCATTTATATTCCCATAGGTCCCACAGACCGTCTGAAAAACATACTAAAATTTCATTTTGATGAAGCCATTTTTACGGCAGTTATCGTGCTAACGGACAGACAGACAGAATGAACAAAATCATTAACACTTTCAACTAGGTTGTAAAGTGTTACAAATTAGCGAGTTTGATAATGTTAAAAAAATAATCATTTCGAAATTTTTCATTAGAAAACGAATGATACACACTTTAAAACGCCAGTATGAGCTGTTCTAGAGATATTGCACGATTTTTAAATAAATTGTTGAAAAAAATCATCAAAAAATGACTTTCAATACTGTTAAATAAATAACGAATTAATACGTAATTTTCTATATTAAAATAATCGATATAGACTTCAAACTCTAGCATAAACCATTCTCGAGATATGACACGTTTCTCAAACACGTTTATAAAAAAATGCATAAAATTAAAAAAGAAGAAAGTGTCGTCAAATATGTCCGCTTTCCATATGCAGTATGATTCTCGTTCACCTAGTTCCTTCCATTCACGGGAGAATATACCTTTTAGAATGGCTTTGTACTTTGACGCATAAGAATTAATCAATAGCTATATATTTTTCGAGATTGATTTTAATTAAATATCCATTCAATCTTGATGATGATTTTGCACGTGAGTATGAATAAGTCAATTTGTCTGGACTCTGTCTGAACTGTTCGAAATAAGTTTCCAAAAACGCCTAATTCCTTATTTACATGGTGTTAATTCAGAGCCCAAAGCAATGTGTCATGGATATTGTACATCGTTATTTCGAAGTGAAAGATGTAAAGGGATTCTATTATATAGGGAAAGTCATGTGCTTCTTATGCCAGATCACGTGCTTCTTATGCCAGATCACGTGCTTCTTATGTCAGATCATGTGCTTCTTATGTCAGATCATATGTTTTTTACGTCAGGGCACCGCGACTGTAAATTTGGCAGGCAGTGGCTTCTTTTGCCAATTGATTTAAGTCAACGCTGAAAACGTGCCATGCTCACTTAGTAATAGATTTGCCCCCTATTTCACAGCCTAATCTTTTATCTCTATCATAAAACTATTAGTCAGCGTTTTCCTACTGATTACCTGCCCTGCATTGCGTATCTAAGTTGTGCCAACGTGACACATTCAAGACTGTAACTAGAAACGAGACCCATGAAGGGTTGGAGTGAAATTTAAAGGGGATTAACAATCCTGAAGGAGGGATTCATTAGAAACTTTTTTTTAGAGGGGATTGGTATCAAAATTTCGAAGTCGAAAATTTTCATGAAAGCAATACTGCCTCATATTCTATATTCTATAGTATAAGAAAGTAAAAATTAAACTGTAAAGGAATTAATTTCACAATAAATATTCAATATTTTCAAATTTTATTAAGCACTAGCAGCATACCCGTTCTTCGTACGGAGTATATAATATAAAGAAACTTGAAATTCATAATCATGCCCAAATTCTTATAGTATACTAAATGACATGTTTAATCAAAATATTCTGTTAAAATATTTAATATAATGCTCCTAAAAAGAAGTTTAAGAATCTCTGTTCTCGCTATATAAAATTATCTTCATGGACATATCTGAAGAATGAAACATCTTGGACCCCTTATGTAAGCAAATATAAAAAAAAATATGGAATTGAATCAATATATGCAAAATAAAAGCGTTAAAATTGTATGGGACCCGTACTAATTATATACGCTAATATTAGAAAATATAACCTGTATTAGTAGATTACATGTATAAATTGAAAATAACAATAAACCCGTAAACTTTAAATCTGAAGACAGTCATTTATTCCAATATATGTCAAAATTAAAGTGCTAAAATTATATGGGAAGATATACACGTACTACTTATAATGTCCGATTATTAGTAGAAGATTACCCGTTTTGCAATATGAGTCACAAATGTTTTTTGGTAAAATACAACAGACGACGTAATAAATTGAATATATAATTAATCCCCTTAATTTTCATACCAGAAGACTGTACTTGATTCCAATATATATGCCAATATATGTCAAAATATATGCCAATATACCTGTACTACTTATATTCTCGTAGGTTAGAAGATATACCCGTGCATTCCTAGAAGATTACTCGTACAACGTACAATATGCGTGTGTCAGCAGTTTTTGCCGCAATAAAACAATGGCGTAATAACTTAAAAATATCAATAATCCCTGAATCAATAATTCCGGAAAATATCAATAATAATAATGTTTAAACCTGAAGAGTATAATTGATATTATCCAGTCCAAAATGAAATAGCAATGAAATTTATTTTATATACATATCTTCATTATTCAAATCGGAAAGGATTTAATAAAAATCGTCTGCCGCATAAACACATTGGATTTAAATCCGTTGCTAAGCGACATGATATCATTTGCTTCAAATAAATTGGTAGAAAAAATATCGTCTAAATAGTTATATTTCTATGGAACATTTGGCGACAGTTTCGTCAAATTAGCGACATTTTAAAAAATCGCCAAATTTATCGCCAAGTGGGACTGTAGAACTGACAGTTCCACTTTGCGGCAAATTGACGAAATATCATCACAATACTATCCCCTAACAAGAAACAATTAATATCATTTATGTAGCGCAATTTTATCAATTTCAAGATATTTTTATAGATTTGAAAACATTTTTATCAATTTGGTGGCATTTTAAAAATTCGCTAAATGTATTACTAAGTAGGATGGTTGGTCTGACAGATAAATGCTAACCAAACATCATTTCAGTACTCTCTTCTAACAAAACAAAACAAAATTTCATTGATATGTAGAAGACCCAAGCCACACGACCAACCCGAAGGTTTATGGCAGCTGTTTGTGTGTCGTTTATATCAATTTGGCGACATTTCCGTCAATTTGGCAAAGTTTAAGAAAAGTTGTCAAATTAGCGATATCCCTCCAAATTCGTAGCTTTGAATTTGCAGATCTGAATGAAACATTCTTATCCCGTTTCAATATACTAAATGAAAACTCTACAATTGTATTAGAAGATATACCCGCTCTACTCTTTTTCTGTTTCAACAATCGGCTATATGAATTTATTGGCTAAACACAATATATGAGTTTAGTAGCTAAATACGATATAAGCTTGAAAACTCTTTGCCAAAATAAATGAAATTGATGTACGCAGTCAGCAATTAATATAATTAAAAGAAAAATCAAACCGTCCATTCATAAGATATACTTTTATATCCATTTATCCATTTATTTATTATTTAAATCGAAAAAAAATAATAAAAACATTAAAAAACACATTTAATTTAATTGCGATGCCGAGCAACATGATATATCCTCCTAAAATGTTAAAATTTATTAACCACTAACAGCATACTCGTTATTCGTACGGAGTGTATAATTTAAAGAAACTTATAGTTCGCAATCATGTGCAAATTCTGTTAAAATATTAAATTTATTGCTCCTAAAGAGAAGTTTAAGAATATATGTTCTCACTATGCAAAATTATCTTCACGATCAGATCTGAAGAATAAAACATCCTGCCCCCTTTTGTAAGCAAATTTACAGAAGAAAAAATAGGAATTGAATGAATATATGCAACCCCGTACTAATTATATTGTCGCAGATCAGAAAATATGCCAATGTGTTAGTAGAAGATTACCCGTATTACAATATGCGTCTCAAAAATATTTGCCAAAATAAAAGAGATGACGTAATAAATTGAAAACATCAATAATATCCGTACTCTTTATACCAGAAGGTCGTAATTGATTCCAATATATGCCAATATATATCAAAACATATGTCAATATACCTGTACTACTTATATTCTCGTAGATTAAAAGATATACACGTGTATTTGTAGAAGATTCGTACAACATACAATATATGAGTTTAAACAATTTTTGTCATAATAAAATAATTGCATAATAACTTGAAAATATCAATAATCCTTGAATCAATAATCCCCGAAAATATAAATAATAATAATTTTTAAACCTGAAGACCGTAATTGATATTATCCAGTCAAAAATGCTATAAGAAAAATCAAATCGTTCTTTTCTAAAATATATTTTTATATCCATTTATTTATTATTCAAATCGAAAAAATAATTATTAAAATTAACAGACAGATTTAATTTAATTGCGTTTCTGAGTAACATGATATAAGATAGAATCTTATAACATGTTAAATATGTCATGTCTTATAACATAAACTGCGAAATTAAATAACGATTTTGATTTCTCTATACTTCTCATTGTTCCGCAAAAGCGTGTTTTAAATAAACCATGAACCATGGAGATAGATTTCCCCTTTAAATCATGTTTCAAACAATTCATTTTTTCAGAAAGTGACTAATTAACGCAAAAAATCTCCCATCAAACTCAGAGATTAAATTTTAATTCACTTTCAAACGATTTTCAAGCTTTTCGTTTGGATAAACCACGGAGTTAGGGAGTAGAACTCCTAGGAAAAAGTTCCGTTTTTCATTAATATCTCGACAACCCCAGGTCTTAGAAACTCGAAACTTGGACAAAATTTATGGGGGGATATTTCAAGGCTATTCACCAAATTTCATTAAATTCGGTTCAGCCGTTTTTCCGTGATGATGAGACAAACGAAAATTTCGTTTTTTACAAATATCTCGAGAACCACTGGTCGTAGAAACTCAAAACACAGATATAATTTTAAGTGGGGCTATTTCTGGGCTACCCACAAAATTTCATCAAATTCGGTTCAGCCGTTCTCCCGTGATGGTGGGACAAACAGACAGACAGACAGACAGACAGACAGACAGACAGACAGATTTTCATTTTTATTTATATAGACTAGCAGCATACCCGTTCTTCGTACGGAGTATATAATATAAAGAAACTTGAAATTCATAATCATGCCCAAATTCTTATAGTATACTAAATGACATGTTTAATCAAAATATTCTGTTAAAATATTTAATATAATGCTCCTAAAAAGAAGTTTAAGAATCTCTGTTCTCGCTATATAAAATTATCTTCATGGACATATCTGAAGAATAAAACATCTTGAACCCCTTATGTAAGCAAATATAAAAAAAAATATGGAATTGAATCAATATATGCAAAATAAAAGCGTTAAAATTGTATGGGACCCGTACTAATTATATACGCGAATATTAGAAAATATAACCTGTATTAGTAGATTACATGTATAAATTGAAAATACCAATAAACCCGTAATCTGTAAATCTGAAGACAGTCATTTATTCCAATATATGTCAAAATTAAAGTGCTAAAATTATATGGGAAGATAAACACGTACTACTTATAATGTCCGATTATTAGTAGAAGATTACCCGTTTTGCAATATGAGTCACAAATGTTTTTTGGTAAAATACAACAGACGACGTAATAAATTGAATATATAATTAATCCCCTTAATCTTCATACCAGAAGACTGTACTTGATTCCAATATATATGCCAATATATGTCAAAATATATGCCAATATACCTGTACTACTTATATTCTCGTAGGTGTTAGAAGATATACCCGTGCATTCCTAGAAGATTACTCGTACAACGTACAATATGCGTGTGTCAGCAATTTTTGCCGCAATAAAACAATAGCGTAATAACTTAAAAATATCAATAATCCCTGAATCAATAATTCAGGAAAATATCAATAATAATAATGTTTAAACCTGAAGAGTATAATTGATATTATCCAGTCCAAAATGAAATGGCAATGAAATTTATTTTATATACATATCTTCATTATTCAAATCGGAAAGGATTTAATAAAAATCGTCTGCCGCATAAACACATTGGATTTAAATCCGTTGCTAAGCGACATGATATCATTTGCTTCAAATAAATTGGTAGAAAAAATATCGTCTAAATAGTTATATTTCTATGGAACATTTGGCGACAGTTTCGTCAAATTAGCGACATGTTAAAAAATCGCCAAATTTATCGCCAAGTGGGACTGTAGAACTGACAGTTCCACTTTGCGACAAATTGACAAAATATCATCACAATACTATCCCCTAACAAAAAACAATTAATATCATTTATGTAGCGCAATTTTATCAATTTCAAGATATTTTTATAGATTTGAAAACATTTTTATCAATTTGGTGACATTTTAAAAATTCGCTAAATGTATTACTAAGTAGGATGGTTGGTCTGACAAATAAATGCTAACCAAACATCATTTCAGTACTCTCTTCTAACAAAACAAAAAAAAATTTCATTGATATGTAGAAGACCCAAGCCACACGACCAACCCGAAGGTTTATGGCAGCTGTTTGTGTGTCCTTTATATCAATTTGGCGACATTTCCGTCAATTTGGCAAAGTTTAAGAAAAGTTGTCAAATTAGCGATATCCCTCCAAATTCGTAGCTTTGAATTTGCAGATCTGAATGAAACATTCTTATCCCGTTTCAATATACTAAATGAAAACTCTACAATTGTATTAGAAGATATACCCGCTCTACTCTTTTTCTGTTTCAACAATCGGCTATATGAATTTATTGGCTAAACACAATATATGAGTTTAGTAGCTAAATACGATATAAGCTTGAAAACACTTTGCCAAAATAAATGCAATTGATGTACGCAGTCAGCAATTAATTTAATTAAAAGAAAAATCAAGCCGTCCATTCATAAGATATACTTTTATATCCATTTATCCATTTATTTATTATTTAAATCGAAAAAAAATAATAAAAACATTAACAAACACATTTAATTTAATTGCGATGCCGAGCAACATGATATATCCTCCTAAAATGTTAAAATTTATTAACCACTAACAGCACACCCGTTATTCGTACGGAGTGTATAATTTAAAGAAACTTAAAGTTCACAATCATGTGCAAATTCTGTTAAAATATTAAATTTATTGCTCCTAAAGAGAAGTTTAAGAATATATGTTCTCACTATGCAAAATTATCTTCACGATCAGATCTGAAGAATAAAACATCCTGCCCCCTTTTGTAAGCAAATTTACAGAAGAAAAAATAGGAATTGAATGAATATATGCAACCCCGTACTAATTATATTGTCGCAGATCAGAAAATATGCCAATGTGTTAGTAGAAGATTACCCGTATTACAATATGCGTCTCAAAAATATTTGCCAAAATAAAAGAGATGACGTAATAAATTGAAAACATCAATAATATCCGTACTCTTTATACCAGAAGGTCGTAATTGATTCCAATATATGCCAATATATATCAAAACATATGTCAATATACCTGTACTACTTATATTCTCGTAGATTAAAAGATATACACGTGTATTTGTAGAAGATTCGTACAACATACAATATATGAGTTTAAACAATTTTTGTCATAATAAAATAATTGCATAATAACTTGAAAATATCAATAATCCTTGAATCAATAATCCCCGAAAATATAAATAATAATAATTTTTAAACCTGAAGACCGTAATTGATATTATCCAGTCAAAAATGCTATAAGAAAAATCAAATCGTTCTTTTCTAAAATATATTTTTATATCCATTTATTTATTATTCAAATCGAAAAAATAATTATTAAAATTAACTGACAGATTTAATTTAATTGCGTTTCTGAGTAACATGATATAAGATAGAATCTTATAACATGTTAAATATGTCATGTCTTATAACATAAACTGCGAAATTAAATAACGATTTTGATTTCTCTATACTTCTCATTGTTCCGTAAAAGCTTGTTTTAAATAAACCATGAACCATGGAGATAGATTTCCCCTTTAAATCATGTTTCAAACAATTCATGTTTTCAGAAAGTGACTAATTAACGCAAAAAATCTCCCATCAAACTCAGAGATTAAATTTTAATTCACTTTCAAACGATTTTCAAGCTTTTCGTTTGGATAAACCACGGAGTTAGGGAGTAGAACTCCTAGGAAAAAGTTCCGTTTTTCATTAATATCTCGACAACCCCAGGTCTTAGAAACTCGAAACTTGGACAAAATTTATGGGGGGATATTTCAAGGCTATTCACCAAATTTCATTAAATTCGGTTCAGCCGTTTTTCCGTGATGATGAGACAAACGAAAATTTTGTTTTTTACTAATATCTCGAGAACCACTGGTCGTAGAAACTCAAAACACGGATATAATTTTAAGTGGGGCTATTTCTGGGCTACCCACAAAATTTCATCAAATTCGGTTCAGCCGTTCTCCCGTGATGGTGTGACAAACAGACAGACAGACAGACAGACAGACAGACAGACAGACAGACAGATTTTCATTTTTATTTATATAGATTTTATTTATCATGCATTAATACTTTCCCTGCAATACATGGTAATGTATAGAAAAAGTATTGGAATCATGTAGAATATCCCAACTCGAGTTTTCGATGGATCCACACGTTTTGGGACATTTAGAATACGAAAAAGCCATTTTTAGCGTGGCGACTCTGTGTGTGCGTGTGTGTGTCTGTCTGTGCAATGTATGTATCCACTCTAACTGAAAAACTTATTGACCGAATTTCATAAAATTTGGTGGGTAAGTAACTTGTGGGTGACCCTGCTGCTGATTAGATTTTAATACGGTCCTGTATAAAAGAACTTGTCTTTTTTTTTTTGCGAAATGGCTCGCAACAATTGCCTGTATCCAGTCTTTTAACACTTTACAACATAATTGAAAAGCGTTAATGACTTTGTTCATTCCGTCTGTCTGTCTGTCCGTTAGCATGATAAATGCCGTAAAAATGATTTTATAAAAATGAAATTTTAGTATGTTGTTCAGACGGTCTGTGGGACCTACGGGAATATAAATGAATAATATCACCCAATTAGTTTTGGATTGAACCCGGGTTGAAAAAATGAAATACATTGAACCCTATGCGACCTAATTTTTCAAACATTTTTTAAGCGAATTTAAAATTCATAAATTCCTTCGAAAGTTTTAGGAAATATTTAAATTATCCCATAAAATATATAAAAGAAATTGCAGCAAAATATATTCAGTAGTTTTTTAAATAAAAATTAAAATAATAATTACACCTTTTATATGAAGCGATCACGTGACCACTATATGAAGAGATCACGTGACCCACCTCAAAATAAAATATGGCATCCATCTTGTGTCAAAATCGTGATTTTTAAAGTTCTTTTTAATTCATATTTAGTGTTGTATCCGTCCTGAAACCGATTCATTTTTGCTTAAATTCTGTGCATCTACATACTGAAACAACGCAATTACAATATATTTGAGTTTAAATGATCATCAAACTTTGATTATCTCTACAACGAAGCCTAATTTTCACTTATGGAGAATGTAAACAGCAAAATATGTAGAATGAGTTGTATAAGAATTGCTGACGATTTTTTCGATGAAGTTTTAAGCATAAAGTTAAATTACTTGTACTTCCATGGTTTTAAGTTTTTAAATAAAATAAATTATTATAGTATTGTGATGAATGAATGGAATAAAAAAAGTTTATGAATGAAATGCTGCTTTTATAGATAGAGCCAGTCGATTTATATTTCGGTGACGTCATTTGAATAAAGTTCATTTGTTTTCGAGGAAGTTTTCAAATATAATAAATTATTGTATTATTTTGATAATTTAAAAAATATTACCGAGGAATATATAGCATTTTAGAGATGGTTAAAACAGACAATTTATATGTCAATGCCGTCATTTGAATGATGTTCATTTTTTTCGATGAAGTTTTAAGTTTCCAAATGTAATAAATTAATGTAGTATTGTGATCATTTTAAAACTATTACCGAGGAATGTATCGGATTTTAGAGATGTTTATATAAAATTGCATTGAAGTTGGAAAGGTTTTTCACTTATGTAAAATGTAAACAGCAAAATATGTAGAATGATTTGTATAAGAATTTCTGTATTTCTTTAACGCAAAATTATTTAGCTCATGGAGTTTGCATAGCTGATATGAATGAAATATTCATTGATTTTACAGAGAGAAGGACGATTTTTTTCGATGAAGTTTTAAGTATAGAGTTTAATTACTTGTAGCTCCATGGTCTTAATTTTTAAATAAAATAAATTATTATATGATTGTGATTAATGAAATGAATGGGAAAATGTTATGAATAAAATGCTGATTTTATAGAGAGAGCCAGGCGTGTTATTTTTTCTATGACGTCATTTGAATGAATTTCAGTTATTTTCGATGATATTTTTAAATATAATAAATTATCGTAGTATTATGATAATTTTAAAAGTATTATCGAGGAATGTATTGCATTTTAGAGATGTTTAAACCAGGCAATTTATATTTCAATGCCATTATTTGAATGAAGTTCATTTTTTTCGATGAAGGTTTAAGTTTTCAAATATTATAAATTAATATAGTATTGTGATAAGTTTTAAAATATTACCGAGGAATGTATTGCATTTTAGAGATGTTTAAATAAAATTGCATTGAAGTTGGAAAGTGTTTCATAATCAATGCTTTAAGCATGATTGATCTTTCTTGTTTAATTTCTGTGTAGTTTTTGAGATATTCTATTTTTTATGCATTTCTGAAGTGAATTTTTTTTTCGTATCGGCACATCTAGCGATGTCTTGTACTGTAAAAACTATAGCAAAGAAAAATATGAAATTTAGTACATATATAGAGAAATAATAGGGTAACATGATGAAGTAAACCGTTTATCGATTCAAACTTTAGTTTGGAACGAAATAGCTCGCGAAGCGAGCTCATGATCAAGGAATTCAGTTTTTGGATTCCATGGGCTGAGAAAAACCCCTGCTTTTCCTTCCTGCGAAAAATAGGCAGGGATAGGAAATTTTTTTTTTGAAAGTAGAATTTTTAGGAAAGATAGATATGAAGCGAGCTCTGTGAGCTCAGAGAGTAGGATGTTGAAGGGGGTTGCGTGAACGGAGAGAGCAGGGGGCAGAGCACCCTAGTTTCCAAAATAAATAGAGAGGATTCCAAAATATTGGTGTGTGGGGTTTTGGAAATGGGTGTTTTGACCGCAAAATTATTGCCTGCCCAGGGTCTGCAAAGTTCCTAAACCGGCACAACTGTTCGAAAAGCAGGATTGGAACCCACTGATACCCATGAACTAAGATAAGGATAAAATTGGAAGGCATTTGTTGAATGGTGATGACAATACCTTCCACATTGTTTCTTTACAATCTGATTTGTTATCGAAGAATGGACAGACAAAGAGGAAGAGTGCTTTTTGTCATTGTATTATCTTCCCCTTTTGTCCTGAAATGTATTTTCGAGAGTCTTAATCTTATCTCTAGGACTGCCAACCTGAATATTTCACTTCTACGGGAAAAACTCTTCACAGAAGTAATTTCGATAGAGGAAAAAAAAAATTTAGAGTGTGAGGCTCCATTCGATTTTCTCATACACTCATATTCGACAGTGTCCAGTCTTGTTTCAAAATCCCTATCGGAATAAAAAAAATTCGCATGTGGACAGCACATCACTTTCCCTACATTATGCAATGACTTTATTTCTTTCAATGCGAAATAATGATGGGCAAGATTCATATGAACTTATATTTCGTATATATATATATTATATACTTATATATATATATATATATATATATATATATATATATATATATATACATATCATTAACTTATAACTTCAGTACCAAATTAATTTATATTTCGCGAAAATCTAACTTGACAATTGGTAATAGTGTTAACATCTGCTAAGTAATATGTTCCATTATATATAAAAATATGCTAATGGTTAATTTATCATTTTGGATTCATTTTCGTAACGATATCCCCATTTTTGCCACTTTGGCAACATTTTCGTTAATTTGGTACCACATTAAAAATTGCCGAGTTGGTGATATATCGCCAGATTAGTTGCCAAAGTCACCAAATTTATCGCTAACTGTTACATATTTAATTATATTTGCCATTATTCATTTTTATGTAATTTTTAGATACATTTATTTGAAAAAATGTGTAATATCTCGAGAACCAACAGTTCCAGTTATCGTTCAAAAGTTTATGTCATTCGTTTTAGAACAAACAAGAAAGATCAATCATGCTTAAAGCATTGATTATGAAACACTTTCCAACTTCAATGCAATTTTATTTCAACATGTCTAAAATGCAATACATTCCTCGGTAATATTTTAAAACTTATCACAATACTACATTCATTTATTATATTTGAAAACTTAAAACTTCATCGAAAGAAATGAACTTCATTAAAATAACATCATTGAATTATAAATTGCCTGGTTTAAACATCTCTAAAATGCGATACATTCCTCGGAAATATTTTTAAAACTATCATAATACTACGATAATTTATTATATTTGAAAACTTCATCGAAAACAACTGAAATTCATTCAAATGACGTCATAGAAAAAATAACACGCCTGGATCTCTCTATAAAAGCAGCATTTCATTCATAACATTTTCCCATTCATGTCATTCATCAGAATACTATAATAATTTGTTTTATTTAAAAATTAAGACCATGGAGCTACACGTAATTAAACTCTATGCGTAAAACTTCATCGAAAAAAATCGTCCTTCTGTTTGTAAAATCAATGAATATTTCATTCATATCAGCTATGCAGACTCCATGAACTAAATGATTTTGTGTTAAAGAAATACAGCAATTCTAATACAACTCATTCTACATATTTTGCTGTTTACATTTTACATAGGTGAAAAATAGGCTTCGTTGTAGAAATAATCAAATTTGGATGAGCATTTAAAGTCAAATATATTGTAATTGCGTTGTTTCAGTATGTAGATGCACAGAATTTATGCAAAAATAAAGTGATTTTAGGACGGATACAACACTCAATATGAATTAAAAAGAACTTTAAAAATCACGATTTTGAAACAAGATGGATGCCAAATGTTATTTCGAAGTGGGTCACGTGATATTTTCATATCATGGTCACGTGATCGCTTCATATAAGAGGTGTTATTATTATTTTAATTTTTATTTAAAAAACTACTGAATATATTTCGCTAATTTTTTTTATATATTTTATGGAGCAATTTGAATATTACCTAAAAGTTTCGAAGCAATTTGTGAATTTTAAATCCGCTTAAAAAATGTTTGAAAAATTAGGTCCCATAGGGCTCAATGTATTTCATTTTTTCAACCCGGGTTCAATCCAAAACTAATTGCGTGACATTATTGATTTACATTCCCATAGGTCCTACAGACCGTCTGAACAACATACTAAAATTTCATTTTGATTAAGTCATTTTTACGGTAGTTATCGTGCTAACGGACAGACAGACAGAATGAACAAAGTCATAAACACTTTTCAACTTTGTTGTAAAGTGTTAAAAATTACGTATAAAATTATCATTTATTTAACATTATTGAATGTCCTGAAATTTTTAATGATTTTTTCAAAAATTCATTCGGAAATTAAGAGATTGTCCAATACGTGAAATGAGCGCAGTGGGTTGCTCGACCATTTTATTAACACTTTACAACAAAGTTGAAAAGTGTTTATGACTTTGTTCTTTCTGTCTGTCTGTCTGTCTGTTAGCACGATAGCTGCGGTAAAAATGGCTTTATCAAAATGAAATTTTAGTATGTTTTTCAGACGGTCTGTCGGACTTATGGGAATATCAATGAATAATATCACCCAATTAGTTTTGGATTGAACCCTAATTGAAAAAATGAAATACATTGAACCTTATGGGACTTAATTTTTCAAACATTTTTTAAGCGAATTTAAAATTCACAAATTACTTCGAAAGTTTTAGGAAATATTAAAATTATCCCCAAAAATATATAAAAAATTTCAGTAAAATATGTTAGATAGTTTTTTAAATAAAAATTGTTTAATGTAGGGAGAAAAACAAATTCAATTAAATTCTGATTCTTGCTATATTCTCCAGAAAGAAAAAAGTGATATATTTTATAATAAATATCTTTCCAAGAGTTTAATTATTTATTTTTATCATGCCCATGAGTAAATTATTTTCAAAAATCTTAACCAAGTAGGTCATATAGTACGAAAGCTAGAATCGATACCGCTATAAGTAGAAATGGGTGAATAACACTTTTCTCGAATTCGAGGGTTCTAATCAGGCTGTGTAGAGTTATTGAGTTTGTCGTCAATGTTAATTTGACGCAAATGAGCGCTATTTTGTAAAACTGTTAAGATATTACATAAAATAGTTCTTCACTTCTGCTGGACTGTCAAATTGTGGGCTGCAATCAGAAATAATTTTGCCATCCGCAAACCCAGCAAGCTTTTAATATAACGAGAAATTTATATATTTTAATTTTCTACAATTTCTGAATGAAATTCTAGCACAAATTAACAAGAAAGATCAAAGATGCATAAAGCATTGATTATGAAACAATTTCCAATTGAAATGCAATTTTATTAACATTTTAAGCTGCTTCAAAAATTGCCTTCGACAAAATGAAATTTTAAACTTCACAGAGAAAGACAATGCTAGTTACAAAACAAGAAAGATCAATCATGCATAAGCATTGATTATGAAACACTTTCCAACTGAAATGTAATTTCATTTAAAAATTTCTAAAATGTGATTCATTCAGTGGTAATATCTTTTACATTATCACAGTACTACAGTAATTTATTATACTTAAATATTTAAAACTGTATCGAAATATAAATCATCTGATTCTTTATGCAAAATCAATGAATATTTCATTCATATAACTTGTATTCCAGACTCCAGAGCTAAATAATTTTGTGTGAAAAAAATTCAGCAATTCTTATGTAATTCATCTTACAATCGCTTGAGATATTTGCATTCTGCATATATTAAAATTAAGCTTCCTTGAAGAAATAATAAAAGTTTAGGGATCATTTAAAATCACAACTATTGTAATTGCATGGGCACGGAATTTAGATACACAGATAATACACAGATAATATATATGTGTATGTGTATGTACTTAAAGTATTGGAATCGTGCCGAAGATCGGAACTCGAATTTTCAAAGGATCTTCACGTTTTGGGACTTCTAGAACACGAAAAAACTACTTTTAGGAAGACGTCTGTGTGTGTAAGGGTGTATCTGTGTATGTTTCTGTGTGTCTGTGTGGATATTACATCCACTCTAATTGAAAAACTAATGGACCGAATTTCATACAATTTGGTAGGTATGAGTTTTGTGGGAAATCCTGATGTTCATTAGATTATAGTACGATTCGTAATAAAAGAATCTGCCTTCTTTGCGAAATGGCCGCAGAAATTGCCTTTATCCACTCTAGCTAAAAACTAATGAACCAAATTTAACAAAATTTGGAGTATAATATTTCAATAACCTACAAGTGATTTATATACCAAATTTAACGAAATTTTGTATATAAATCATTTGTAGGTTATTCTACTACGATTCGGGAAAAAGGAACGGGCTATTTTTGCGAAATGGCCAGCAAAAATCGTTATATATAAAAATAAAAGACTACGTGTGCTCAATTATATCAATTAAATTCCTATTTTATATGTGATTTTTGACAACAAAAAGAATAAGACTAACCCCATTACTCTAGGACTAGCCGTTCTTGAGATATTCTAGTTTTTTCGCGTTTTCGCTACGCCATCTTTGACAATAAGTCCAGCTATCAAATGAGAACCAAATTTAAGTTTAACGTGTAAATTCAATGTCATTTAAAATACTTATGTTGTGCAGATAAACTCAAATTATCATTGAATAAATAAAGAGAACGAATATGAGTCTGCAGAGAAAGACATGTGCTGTCCACATCAGAATTTTTAACAATATTACACCAATGATTTATAGAAGTGAACGGGGATTATTTTCAGGCCATTTCGAAAAAAATGTATGATCTATATTTAAAGATCCATCAAATTTTTGTCGAATAAAATGTTCAACAAATTTAAGCTGTGTACCAAATTTTAACTCTCTAGGACGTAGGAAAGTGCATTTAAAATGCCATCAATTAAATTTATCATGAAGAGTTATATAAAATTTAAAAAAAATGAAAAATTGTTATCTACCAAATTTATTTTAAAATATGAAGCCACTCCCATATGCAAAACGTTTAAACCTTCGTAGTGTCGTACAAGACAGAGCACCAGGCGCGAAGCGCCTTTAATCTCCAGTTTCAATATGTGGTTCTTATCGTCAAACTGTGACATTAATTCAGTGACCCTAATTGGAGGTTCGAGGTTTTTATTTACTACTTTTTATTATTTGTCCTAGCTCCTAGTGTGGCAGTTTGTTGCACATTTAGAGTTTAAGCAGTTTGGGGGGTTGATGCAGATCTAAGGGTTACCTAGCGTTCTGGCAGTTTAGAATATATATATATATATATTTTTTATAAAATAATAGTCGCGAGTTTTATTTTAAACTCAGATGTTTGAGGTGGGATCTTTTAATTCCGATTATCGATGTTTAGAACAGCGCGGGGTCTCTTACGAGATTTGGCCTTGCGATGATCATAGTCATGCAGATTGAATAACAGTTCGTTTGGAACGGGTGGCAAATTTCTGTAAAATTTAAGCGCTAGCTTTTTAATTTGGGCTCTAACAGTTTTTATTTTGAAGTCATTCCTAATTACCGAGTTTCTTAAGTACCTGGGAGCTTTCCTGATAATCCGTAGGATTTTGTTTTGTTTTGTCTCTAGGAGGTCTATTGTAGTTTTACAGGCATATCCCCCATACGGGTGCTGCATACAGCATTCCCGGGCGGATGACCGATTTATAAATTAGGAGTTTATTTTGATAACTTAGATTTCCGTTTCCTATCATTGGATATAAGGCTCCTGTGGCCATATACGCTTTTTTGATTAAGTTCGTTACGTGCTGTTTCCAGGTTAGGTGGGAATCTATCGTTACACCTAGGTATTTAGTAGATTTTTCCGCTTTTAGGGCATGGTTGTTTATGTACAGAGGCGGCGGAGGTTTACGTTTTCTTGAGAAATAAATCCAATGACATTTATTGGGGTTTAATTTTATTCGACATTTTTCCAGCCAAGTTTGGAGTATGTCTAAGTGTTGTTGTAGCTGTCTGTGCATTACTGAAACATAGGGGTGTTTTGCAAGTATCGCACTGTCGTCTGCATAGAGTGCCAGCTCTGTGTTTGGAGTCCTAGGGATGTCGTTCAGGTATATGTTAAAGAGTGTCGGTCCCAGGATAGAACCTTGCGGTACACTACTTTTAATGAGCTTGGGTGTAGATAAGTTACCTCCTACTCTGACTTGAAAGTGTCTGTTATTTAAGTATGAGATTAAAAGTTTGACAATAGCGTCAGGGACTTTTAAAGTGATCAATTTGTACGCTAATCCACAGTGCCATACTTTATCAAAGGCTTTTTGTATGTCCAGAAAAATCGCAGCTGTGGGTGTCTTGTTATTGAGACCAGAAGATATGTACTCTACCACTCTCAGCAATTGATGAGTGGTAGAGTGCTTTGGCCGAAATCCAAACTGCTCCGGAATGATAATGTCATTCTCACTAAGGTGCGTGTTCAGTCTCTTAAGAATAATTTTCTCAGTAAAATATAAAATAATCTATATAAAATCATATAAAATTTCATATAAAAAAAATTTTTTTTTTTGTCGAATCGTACAAAATTTAATCAGCATCAGAGTAACCCACAAGTGGCTTATATACCAAATTTTGCAAAATTTGGTCAATTAGTTTTTCAGTTAGAGTGGATACAGACAATTTTTGCTGGCCATTTCGCAAAAAACGCAATTTTTTTTTTTTTACTTTCCCTGCAATATGTAATATATAGGGAATGTATTGGAATCATACCAAAAATCGCAATTCGAGTTTTCGACGGATCTACACGTTTTGGGACCTCTAGAATATGAAAAACTATTTTTAGCTTGACGTCTGGATATTGGACTTGGCAAATTGGATATAATGTCATAAAAGTATCTATGCTATTTGCTGCTATTAAACAGAGTTTAATGCAATCATGAAATATAAAATAGGAAAATGCATTTGAATTTGTCGGGAAAGTGATGTGCACATTAGATATTTTTAACATGGCAGTACAGGACAAAATCTGACATAATCATGCATAAAAGGGTTTATTTATGGTTCAATGATCACGATACTGAATAGTTTCAATCATTGCGAAAAAAAGCTGTGATGCAATTTTTTACTTTCCTTATATACATAATGTATAAGGAAAGTATTGTGACGGGGTCGAAAATTCAAATTCGAGTTTTCGACGGGAGAGCACGTTTCAAGCATGCCTGATCACGAATCAAACATTTTTGAGGTGATGTCTGTGTGTATGTGTGTGTGTGTGTGTGAGTGTGTGAAAGGCCCAGACCATACAGCCAACCCAGGGGTTAAGTGTGTGAGTGTGTGTGAAAGTGTGTGTGTGTGTGTGTGTGTGTGTGTGTGTGTGTGTGTGTCAGTGAGTATGAGGAGACGATATCTCACGAACGAATAGAGCGATTCGAATGAAATTTGGTACAAAATCACAATCCATGAATACAGGAAGCCTATTGTTTTTAAACGTAATCGAATGTTCAGAAACCCCCTAAATTGTCGAGTGAAATTTTGAAAAAATCATCAAAAAATCAAAACCTTTAATAAAGTTGTGCAAATAGATATTTCTTATGTAATTTTTCTTTAGAAAACGATTGACATAAACTTTAGAATGCTAGCATGAACCGTTCTCGAGATATTGCACATTTTTAAAATAAATGCATCAAAAAATCCCATAAATTAAAAAAAAATATATTAACTGTTGAGAAACATGTTCACTTTTCATATGTAATATTATGCGATAAATTGGGTGATATCATTCTTGTGGATCTAGCTCGTTCCATTCATGAGAAAAGATACTTTGAGTAATATTTTTGTATTTGAACGCCAATAGTTATTTATCTGCTATAAGAATAATTTATTTCTCCGTCCGAAACGCTTGACGAGATTTTGACGCCGAATTTTGGCGGAATGTCGCCAACCTGGCGACTTCTTTATGTTGCCAAATTAACGAAAATCTCGCCAAATGGATAAAAATGACACTAAATTAGTGAAAATGACGACTCATTGACGAAAATTCAATTTCTTGGAAAGGTTATGAATAGTTACTATAAGAAAAACCTATTTTTTTATTGTAAAAATAGTAAATTCATTGCATTATATAAGGAAAGTCATGTGTTGCCTACATCAGATCTTTTTGTTTGTTATGTTATTAGCCACCCCCCCTCTCTCGTCGGGGGATACATTATCAAGAATGCTATGAATCGAAAGATGTTGTCAAGCTCTTTAAAGTGAAGGGTAACACGCTATGGTTTTTATCATTTGAACCCACAATACCGAGTTTTCAATTTTTTTTGTAAAATTTGGGAAATGAAAAAAGTTAATAAAAATGGATTCTGGTATGAGAAAGTCGAGTTGAGCCACGCTCTAGTTAATTAAATATGTATTTATTTCATATTCGCCACTATTAGTTTCATTTTCCAATTAAAATTATCAAATTGTTTCGTCTAAATAGAAATAGCAAGCAAGATATATTATCTCTGTCATTCATAAAAATATTTCTTCGACCCCATAAAATATCTTTTCGATCCCAAATAGAGTCACGACTCAGGAGTTGTGCACCTCTGCTTTAAGCCTGGGTCTGGACCTGTTTAAAGAATCTTGGGCCTGGACTAGGGATTAAGTGTCTGGAAAGATATAAAACAACATCCTAACCTCCACCCCGGGGGAGGGTTGAAAATCCGACCATGCTATGTACTATAAGTGTGCAAAGATTCAGCCTTCTAGGTCACCGGAAGACTTTTAGAGGATCTAAAGAGACTTTCGAGACTCTCTTATTTCCCCTAGGGGGGGATGTAAATCGAAAATCCGTCTCCGTTAGGTTCTGTGTCGTAGTCGATACTATAAGTGAGCAAAGATTCATTCTTCTGGTTAAAGGAGAGCATTTTTGGGGGGTGGGGGTGGGTGGGTGGAAGGAAGTATGTAATGACAAAAACACGTTAGACAATTATATATGATGATACTACCACTGTTCTCCTGTAAAATATCTTTTTCTTTCATAAAAAATAATACTATGAAAATCTAAAAATTCAAATTCTAATCATGACGGTTCTTAAAAATTCTATCATGTTCTAGTTTTTTTATATGATGCATCCATATATCAAATTTGATGGCACCAGAGATAAAAAGAACTGTAAAATGACATTTTTTATGATTGTCGTTCCGGCTTCTTTTCTTCTTCTGTGTCGGCGCAAGAAAAATTTGAATTAGAATTTCAAAAACTGAAAAGAAAAAAACTGAATAAATTATACTTAAACGTAAAAGTTGTGAGGTTTCAATAACCTTCTAGTTATCATTTATTCAATTTGAATTTTATTATGTTTGCTGCGTACTAACAGTCCAGACTAGGCGAGTTTTACAAGGAGTGTTTCTTTTAGAACTTTTTGGCCGGGGGGGGGGTGACGACGACAAGAAAGAAACTTTAGGGGAAGACAATTTTCCTATTTCCCCCATATAAATATATCTAAATGCTGCCACATAAACAAAAAAAATCTGATGTGGGCAGCACCTGACTTTCTTTATATAATGCAATTAATTTACTTTTTTCACTGTGAAAAAATAATGTATAAGATCCACGGTACTGTGTTTTCAACGTTGAATTGTACATTTGGCGAATTTCCGGATGACAGCATATAAAACTATTTCAATGTATCCAATTAACCTATATATCGCGCAACTGTAAATAAACAATTATCAATATTGATAGCATCCCCAATAAGCGACATAGTTCATATATTATAATATTTTAATAATTAATTCATCAATTAGGCGTCATTTTCATTAATTTAGCGTCATTTTTGAAAATTTGACGATATTTTCGTCAATTTGGGGCGTCTAACGTCAACGTTACTGTTACATTGGTTTCCCTCATGTGATGTAACATCGCAAGAATGACTCCCATGCCTGCAAAGATGGTCCCTGTGTTTCCCCACAATTTTATAAAGTTCCCCTTTGACCACCTGCAGCGGAAAGGGTCAGTGGATCCTGGACTTCATGCTTGTGGGTGATCTCGCTCATGATGGAGGAAGACTCAACGGGGGATAAGCGGTCGTTGGGGGCGCAGTTAAGCCCAGAGGTCACGCAGGAGCGTGGGACTCCAGCCACCTGCAAATAATAACTCAGGGGCTACTGACTAAGCCTTCCTGTCATGGACTGGCCACTGAAAGTCCTCTAATGATATTAAGGGGGGTTAAACCTTACAACGAATAAAATTTAAGAGGGAGGAGAGAGCGACTTGGAAGATTTTCGAGAGAGAGAATTTTTGGTGGAGAAATCGGGGGTTGCCTCTTGTTTCTTGAATGTGAACGTGGTCGAATTTTGACGGAGCATGATGCTCGCCAGCTCGACTTCGCACGACAGGTCGCGGGCCCAAGAGCAACTGTAAGGCTTTTGACTTCGTACAGCTTTCAAATGTTGACTCTCTCTTCCTCTCTTTATTACTTTCCTTATATACATAATGTATCAGGAAAGTATTGTGACGGGATCGAAAATTCGAATTCGAGTTTTCGACGGGAGAGCACGTTTCAAGCATCCCTGATCACGAATCAAACATTTTTGAGGTGATGTCTGTGTGTGTGTGAAAGTATGTGTGTGTGTGTGTGTGTGTGTGTCAGTGGGTCTGTGGAGCCGATAACTGACGAACGAATGGACCGATTCGAACCAAATTTGGTACAAAAATCACAATCTGTAAACACTGGAAGCCTATTGTTTTTATACGCAATCGAATGTTCAGAACCCCCCCCCCTCAATTTTCGAATGAAATTTTGAAAAAATCGTCAAAAAATCAAAACCAATATTAAATTTACGCAAATAGACATTTCTTATGTAATTTTTCATTAGAAAACGATTGACATAAATTTTAGAACGCTAACATGAACCGTTCTCGAGATATTGCACATTTTTCAAAAAAAATATCAAAAAGTCATATAAAATAGAAAAAAAAAATATTTCCTATTGAGAAACATGTTCACTTTTCATATATAATATCATGCGATAAATTGGGTGACATCATTCTCGTGGATCTAGCTCGTTCCATTCATGAAAAAAGATACTTTGAGTAATACTTTTGAATTTGAACGCCAATTTATCTGCTGTAAGAACAACTTATTTCTTCGTCCATAACGCTTGGCGAGATTTTGGCGACGAAATTGGCGGAATGTCGCCAACTTGGCGACTTTTTTAAATGTTGCCAAATTAACAAAAATCTCGCCAAATGGATAAAAATGACGCTAAATCAATGAAAATGACGACTCATTGTCGAAAACACAATATCTTGGAAAGGATATTAGAATCTACTAGAAGAAAAACCTATTTATTTTACTCTAAAAGTAGTAAATTCATTTCATTATATAAGGAAAGTCATGTGTTGCCCACATCAGATTTTTTTTAATTACCTCTATACGAGGAGTTTCTATGGTTTTGCATTGTAGCCTCAAGCCAAATGCATTTTGTTTTCAAAAGCCATCAGTCAGAAGCGCAAGATATGTATTTAATGCTTAATAATAATTTGTGATTTAAAAGAGAAGATAACATGTTGAAATATTGACTACTTGTTTGATGTTTATGTTAATACTCAAAAGGTGGTATTTGAGTTTAGGATAGAATTAGTGAATGGTATTTAAAATTGGTGTTAAAGTTTTTTTTTAAGTAAGCAACTTATGCTCAAACCTTTTCATGTTATTTCCTAAAATTGTTAAATATGTAAATAAACCTTTTTTGTTATTTTAAAAATCTAATTGGTGTCCTCATTTCCTAACATTTTAATTATTCCTTAACTTTTCAGAATAAAATCTTTACAGCTATACGACACGGCGGCCTTTAACGTAATGTTCAATGAAATTTGTTCATATTTTTCGCGCCCAAACCGGGCGTGTGGGATTTTCTACGCAGCAGTTACGGACGGACAGAGAAATGGGTTATTCTTATAGTCTACTCTTATGTTCTTTCCAAGATAATGAGTGAACTTAATTAGTCGTCATTTCATTGATTTAGCGTCGGTTTCACCAATTTGGCGAATTCTATCAATTGGGTGACATTTTCGTCCATTTGGCAACATTTAAAAAATCAGTAAGTTGGATATATTCCGATAAATTCGTTACCAAAATTTTGAAAACCTTACGGACGGAAAAATAGGTTATTCTTATAGTAGATACTTATATTCTTTTAAGATATTGAATTTTCATCAATTAGTCGCAATTTTCATCGATTTAGCTTCATTTTTATCAATCTGGCGATAATTTAATTAATTTGACATCATTTAAAAAAGTCGCCAAGGTGGTGACATTTCGCCAAATTCGTCGCCAGAATCTCACCAAGCGTTATGGACGGAGAAATGAGTTATTCTAATAGTAAATAAATGGCTATTGGCGTTCAAATACAAAAATATTACCCAAAGTATCTATTTTCTTATGAATAGAACGAGTTAGATCCACGAAAATGATGTCACCCAATTTATAGCATGATATTACACATGAAAAGTAAACATATTTCACAATAGTTTATATATTTTTTTATTTTATGTGATTTTTTGATACATTTATTTAAAAAATGTACAATATCTCGAGAACGATGCTAGCGTTCTAAAGTTTATGTCCATCATTTTCTAAGGAAAATTACATAAGAAATGACTATTTGCGTAACTTCATTAAAGGTTTTGATTTTTTGAATATTTTTTCAAAATTTTACTCGAAAATTTAGGGGGGGGGGGTTCTAAACATTCGAGTGAACATTCGTTTAAAAACAATAGACTTCCTGTATTCATGGATTGTAATTTTTGTACCAAATTTCGTTCGAATGGCTTTGTTCGTTCATGAGATATCATCTCTACAGACTCATTGACACACACACAACACCTCAAAAACGTTTGATTCTTATTTAGCGATGCTTGAAACGTGCTCTCCCGTCGAAAATTCGAATTCGAATTTTGAACCTCATAACAATATTTTCCTTTTACATTATACTATGTACGTATATAAGGAAAGTAACTAGGTTAACATAAAATGATTCCGGGGAGGGGGGGAGGAGCTATAAATCGTCTCCGGGGGAGGGGCTTTGCTCCCCGGATGTATGCGTCAAAGAAACACTGTCTACAAGTGGGATAGAATCAGTTTTAACCAGATCGATCTTTAAAGCGAATTCCAGATGCGTTGTGTTCTCTGTGAAGTTAATTATCGACCATAAGGGATGAAACAGCCCAGTGGTTAAGATACGGATATTATACTTGAACGACTCGAGTTCGATTCTCGGCTTTGCTCAAACTGTCCCCGTGTTCACGTGGAGCACTGGAACGTTAAATATGTGGGTCTGAAAGTCCTTTTGAGAGGTTGGTGCTAGGGGAAGGAGGGTCTGGTCCCTATAGATGTCGTCCTCACTGGTTTCTGATCTAATTTGTGTAACACTGTCCCGTCCGTCCAAACAGATGCCTTGCACTTTCGGGTAGGTCGGAAGGTTTGGGTCGAAGGAAAGAAATTATTGTTCGAAGAAAGTGTATATCTAGACTCGGACGGTTAACGATGGTAATCTCCGGTAACTGAGGTATCCTGTTGAGAGCCACTCATCTATATATAAAATTAATATTCAGGCTTATTGTGAGTTGCATGCGGGTAGAGCAGAAGGATATAGGTACGGGTATTGCCATACTATGTCTAGTGCTGTTTTATGCGTACTTAGGGTTTGTCCGTGGTAGAAGTTCTACCTGCTTTATTACTACCTGCTTTTCTTATATACATAATGTATAAGGAAAGTATTGTGACGGGGTCGAAAATTTGAATTCGAATTTTCGACGGGAGAGCACGTTTCAAGCATCCCTGATTACGAATCGAATATTTTTGAGGTGATGTCTGTGTGTGTGTGTGTGTGTGTGAAAGTATGTGTGTGCGTGTGTGTGTGCGTGTGAAGTATGGGTGTGTGTCAGTGAGTCGATCTGTGGAGACGATATTTCACGAACGAATGAAGTGATTCGAATGAAATTTGGTACAAAAATCACAATCCATGAATACTGGAAGCCTATTGTTTGTAAACACAATCGAATGTTCAGACCCCCCCCCTAAATTTTCGAGTAAAATTTTGAAAAAATCATCAAAAAATCATAACCTTTAATAAAGTTATGCAAATAGACATTTCTTATGTAATTTTTCCTTAGAAAACGATTGACATAAACTGTAGGACGATACTTTGAGTAATACTTTTGTATTTGAACGCGTATAGCCATTTATCTGCTGTAAGAATAACTTATTTCTCCGTCCATAACGCTTGGCGAGATTTTGGCGACGAATTTGGCGGAATGTCACCAACTTGGAGACTTTTTTAAATGTTGCCAAATTAACGAAAATCTCGCCAAATGGATAAAAATGACGTACATCAATGAAAATGACGACTAATTGAAGAAAATTCAATATATTGGAAAGAATATAAGTATTTACTATAAGAATAAGATTTTTTTAACTGTAAAAGTAGTAAATTCATTGCATTATATAAGGAAAGTCATGTGCTGCCCACATCAGAGTTTTTCTTTTGTCAAAACGTTTGTAAAATTTCGTTGATAAATGTATTTGGCGTCTTAATATTTGTTTGTGCATTCCTTGGCTGTGTCCACGATCGCGTTTTGACTTGTGACACTTTTAGAGTTTAGAATTGATATCATAAGGTGATAACTATATAATGTATAATTTGCATTACGTGCTATATCATAGTTACATAATCGCGTTTCTGGGTATTTGTACAAAAAGTATTGAAATCTCACAAACACACAATACTACTATAGTAAAAACATTCCCCTCCAACTACAAGAACCAAGAACTTCTTTCCATAAAAGTTATAAGATTTCATAATGGTTTGCGCCAAGTCTTCGCAGGACCGAAGCTCTAGTTTCAGGTCTAGGGTACCTATTGTTGAAGGATCTTAAATCAGAATTAGGTGAGAATTTGGTATATTACCATTGTTTTGAGAATACTCTCAGAAGTAAGAAAATGCACCACAGAAGTAGAAATATATCAGTATGTTTTGTTTTGTTTTGTTTGAGATTGAAATGGTCTAACAAGAAATTCTCATTAAAATACATTTCTTATTTATAGATTACTTAATTAAATTATATTCATCATCGAGCAAATCAATAAAAACTATGAAATATATCAGTTTTTAGCTTCATTTTCATATCTGGAGTATTTCTTAAGGGGACGGTGAACGTTGAAATTTTTTTTATTTATTTATTGACTAAGAAAAAATTAAAATTTGTATAAATATTCCTCTTAACATTACTATATACAATACCATTAAATAATTTTTCAATTTTGTTATAATTTTGTATTTTTTTTTAAATTTAATTTTTTTGACGAAAATTTAAAAATGCTCCTGGCGTGCCATTTGTTCACATTTTTGATTAATTTTACATTGTGATCACTCAAAAACACATTATGAACACATGTGGGTATTCATTTTTAAATTCCTTGGAAAGTTAATTTTTTAAAAATATTTTTCTGCATTAAAACTTAATTTTCATCATTTAATGAGGTTCTTATTCACTTTTAATTACCTTATAATAAAGTCCAATTATAAAATGCATATCCAGTTTCATCAAAAAGTATGAGAGGTGTCTTCTTGCCAAATGTTATGCATCTTGGACAAAAATTAAGATACATGGAGCATTTTAAAAATGTAAAACCTTTGAAAATTTCGCTTCGAAAAAAAAAATGCATTCAACCTTTCGCTTATGGGTGGGACAGCGTCCATACCAAACGAAGAACCTCCCCAAAAGACAGGTATTTGACATACCTTATCCCAAACAGTTCGATCCCCCTTTGCAGGTATTGGCGTCCATGGAAATCGCTGACAGAAACATTGCACCTGCCAGCAGGTATTCATATACCTGTCTTTTTGGGAGGTTCTTCGTTTGGAATGGACGCTGTCCCACCCGTAAGCAAATGCTAAATGTGTAAAATAATGTTATATATTAAAACTGTCTTAGTCGATTTTTGCTCATTTAAACGTCCACCGTCCCCTTAAGTTGCAAAACTAAATTTTTCGAACGAGCATTATATGGATCACTGAAACATTTCATTATAATGAAATTTTGTAAGGTTGAATCGATTTGTGCTTCAAATAATCGAAATACATTTTTGACTGAATTAATATTCATTTTGTTAATTTAAATTTTTTCATTATAACGAATTTTATTCGACTGTATTTGCATATATCTATATTGGATTTCACATTAAAAACTGGTTTAACAGTTTGGTTTAACAGTTTACGAGTTATTTTGGTTTAACAGTTTTACGAGTATTAACATAATTTGTTTGAAATGCTTAACCATTCGAAATATTAAAAAAAATTACATGAATGTTTCGTGGTAGAAAATTTGTTAATTCAATATTGGGTCAGCTTAGAAAATTTGCCAAATATACCGGTTTACTTTAGAGAATTTGTCAAGCATACAGGTTTACTTTAGAAAATCTGCCATGCCTACTGGCTCACGCTACAAATTTATCAAATCTACCGGTTTATTTTCGAAAATTTGCCAAGTCTATTTGTTCACGATAAAATTTTTCCATGTTTACCGATTTATATTAGAAGATTTGCCAAATCTTCGGGTTTACCACAGAAATTTTGCAAATTCTACCGGCTCACGTTAGAAAATTTGTCAAATTTACCGTTTCACGTTCAAAACTTAAAAATAAATCCCGCTCGAAAAAAAATATCTATCAGTTGAGATTTTGAACCTGTCTGTGATACGTTTTGAATTGTGAACTGCTAATTTAACCAATGTAGATCGAGTAGAAAGCCAATGCAATTGTTCAGCCAATGGGGTAGGAGTGTTGATATTTATACGCCACTGGACAACGGCTCATAGATATGATTGAACGACACCCTACAGTATTTTATTACATTCTTCATTTTTGTCTTTCCAGGTCACTATTTTATTACATTCTTCATTTTTGACTTTCCAGGTCACTATTTTATTACATTCTTCATTTTTGGCTTTCCAGGTCACTATTTTATTACATTCTTCATTTTTGGCTTTCCAGGTCACTATTTTATTACATTCTTCAGTTTTGGCTTCCCAGGTCACTATTTTATTACATTATTCACTTTTGACTTTCCAGGTCACTATACTGTACGTCCGGAACCTGATGATGAGTACGACGGAGGAGAAACTGAAAGAGATTTTCATTCTCGATAACCAACTGAAAGTGGATAAAGTTAAGAAACTCAGAGACTTTGCTTTCGTCCACTACAGGAACAGGGAAGACGCAGAGGAAGCACTAGCGAAACTCAACGGTAAGCAAACTCAGAAAAGTTTGAATTTTATCGAATTTGTGAGTGAGAAGAATTGTATTAGACAAGGGTCAGATATTGGTCATAATGCTGAATGAAGATTGTGATGATGATCCCTCCTGAGCAAGGTTGACGCTTTTGATAGAGAGTTGGTTTGGAGATTTGGAGGTTGGAGTTTAAAATCTTCTCTTCGGTCGTTGAATACATACTGGCGTCCGAGTAGTGTTGACGAAATAAATGCAGTGTAGATAAGAAAACGGTGAAATAATGACAAACGGTGCGAAAAATGAAAAAATGGATTTTCTGAGACCAAAGAGCCCTGGTGAAGTGAATATTCTGGTATTCATGCATTGTCTGTTAAAAATTGTGTTATGAAATAATTTGAAATTTTGACCATATTTTGATCATACCTGAATACAAATCAACTCTTTATCAGGGATGTCTGTGTGTGAGCCTAAGGAAAACAATATCTCAGGAACAAATTGCGACAATCGAATTCAATTCAGCACGGTTATTTTAACCATTAAATCTCTGAGGCATGTGGATTTTCTGGATAGTGGGATCTCAATTCGTTGAAATTTATTTTCGAAAATCAATTTTTTTTTTAAATTATTACAGAGATATCCCTTCTGAAATATAATTTTGATGTGAAGATCGTCTGTGGTCTATGTCTATTCGGCAGAATTTGGAGCGTTATAAAAAATGTAAACCCTTCAGAAGCTCCGAACCTAATAGATATAAATGTAAACACTTTGGAGGTCTCTATTTCCGACCCTATTAGATAAAAATGTAAACAATTTATACTTATTTTGTCGAAAATAGGGTACTTTTTATGAGTCTACAAAAATATTTTTTATATTTTGAACTATTTTATTGTCGAAAGAAGAAAATAAAAAGTTTTTACCCGAGCGAGTCTTTGCTTCACTTTGCTTCCTTTTGCTCAAAAGATTTTCTGAACCAGAGTTTTTCAAACATTTCAATTGCGAAAACCCTTTTAAAATTCAATTTTATGACGGAACCCCAAAATGAGAAAAAGCCCATTGGGGTCTAAATTATGCATTCAAATTTTATGCCTTTTTTTTAATTTAAAAAAAAATTACACGAAATTATCACGTTGCGGAACCCCGGAAATACTGTGACGGAACTTCAAGTGTTCCGCGGAAACTCTTTGAAAAACTATGTTCTAAACTATGAAAGATAGAACTAAATACTGTGTAACAAAATATTAAGTAGGAAATTCGTTGCTAGATCAATAATTTGCTTTTAATAGTTTTTTAGCAATTTTCTTCTCAAGCAGAAGATAAAAAAAAAAATTCGCTTTTACAAATTTGTAATGATAAATCTTGAAAACTTAAATTTCTAGTTATAACCAGTAAGCGAGTAGTATGTAGCCATTTAAAAGTTCTACAATGGGGTTCTTAGTTTTAGAATGGGGTTCTTAGTTTGGTGGTTACAAGATTGTGTAAAATCTATTACGAGCGGTGAAATTTGTATATACGTAATAATCGCTTACAAATATTAAGTTGTTTCAATTATCTATCCCATTTTAGTTATCATGAACCTCTAGTACTTGTTGCAAACGAAACAAATGAGGCTGAAAATAACGAAAAACTAATTAAACTTTTTCGGAGTTTTATGATAGCGATGCTATTATATTGGCATAATTATAAGTCGTTTTCGAGATATTAGAAATTTTACAGGGCACGAAATAATCTAGCGAATCAAAGAAAATTTGATATTTTTATTTTATTTGATGAAATCAAGAAGTCTATTTTTCTTTTTAGTAATACCGAATTAAAGGTAAGCTCTAATATCTGTTATTGCGTTTCTACAGTACCTAAATTAGTTACTGTGTAGGAAAAGTCATTTATTGGGAACATCCGATTTCTTTTTAAGAAGTTCAAATAGTTTATCTATTTTCCTTCCAGGTACAGACATTGATGGAAGTTGCGTTGAAGTGACGTGGGCTAAACCTGCAGACCGAATAACGCGGCCCCGCTGCCATTCGCGACCGGCCCAGGGCATGCCTGCCATGTCACCTTTCATGTACGGACATCCCGGATTCGAGCCCTACCCTGGCGCCATTCCTTTCGCCAACTGTCCTGGGTGAGTACTGGGTGGCGCAGTTTAAATGACATTTGTATTCTGCTGACATTTGTAGTTGTGAGTCCCATCTATTATAAATTCTCAAATATCATTTAAATAGAACGATTTTTTTCCCCAACGAGTTCTTGGAATCTACTCGATCGATGTTTAGAATTTTTTTTTCTTTTTAAACTAAAAGGTTTCGACTTGCATTTCTTTTTCAATACTTTTGACTATTTCGAGAACTCATTCAAATATGATTTATGACTATTTATTAAACTATCCGCATTCTTCAGTGTTACATATGAAAACTCAGTATGTACATAAATATATAAGGGTCAAACAGCTTTGAAATCAGGCAATAGTCTTCTTCATCAGGACAAGCAAGAAGCGCGACTTCTCTTATTGAAGCATGTCTTATTACACGGAGAAATTTTTATTACCGAAGCTTCGGCAATTCCATGCGTCAATCCTGTTTTAGGACTTTCCTCTCTAACAGTTAATCATAGGGTTGCTAGTTCTTTGCCACTTATTTGTATTTAACACGTTTAGCATCATGTCATATAAATGGTAGAATCTAACCAATTTACCTCCACGTAACATTTCAAGGTGTTTTTATTGTATAATTGTGAGTTTTAATGTATCGTATATTCATGTAATTACACTGGTGTCTAAAAGTAATTCGCAAAACTATAAATAATTCGCAAAATTTACAAAGTAAAGGGTGAACAGAACAGCAGAAATTTGCTTGTAAATTATCCACTAATCTAAACCAATTTCTGCGCAGACGCAAATTTTATCATTTGACGGTATATGCGCAAATAAGATGTGTATATGACAACTTTATAACTACCGCTAAACTTAGTTTACATTCTCTATTCCAGATTTTTGCAATCCTCGTGACAATGCGTGTTGTCATTGAACAGGAACCGATTACGGAGCAAAAACGCCAAGTTGACAAGTTTTTGAAGGGTAGATCGTATGAATGAAGGAACTAGAACAATAATAAAGTTTCTAGAGCACTGAATGTGCACAATGTGTAATACCTAGACTATAGCAAAGGTTTCAAAGCACTGGAGAACTTAGACGACAACCAGTCTAAGAGTTACGATACCTCAGCAGGATCGGTATCTGGAATTGACTGTCTGACATCACAGGACGATATCTATAAAGCAATTCTCTGGGAAGCTGACAGCCGCCACAGGAACAACTGTTTCCAGAAAAACTGTTTACTCAGGAGACTCAGGGAAACTGAACTGCATGTCAGACGTGCAACAGTTTGTCTCCCGCTCACCTCTGCGCAAAGTCGTGCATGTTTACAGTGTAGCAAGGAACATAAAAACTGGATTCTGAATCAGTGGGGCTATGTGCTCTTCATTGATGCATCTAGATTCAGTTTGCAGACTGATTCTTGTTGCATCACTATATGGAAAAAATGAGGAACAGGTTATTACAGTGCTCGAAAAAAGTATAAGGGCATCATATAATTGAATGAAAATATACTTTATTTTCACTTTATCAAAATGAATTTTTGATATTTCTGACCTCTAATATGAAATTGTACAATAGCATTTACAACACATAAAACAACAAATATGAACCTTACAAAAGTTGATCTTATAAAGATTTTCACTAAAGAAAATATAGAAAAATGTATAAGGACATGTTCTAAATTACTTAACATTTCTCTTAATAATCAAGAAAACAACCTTTTTTTTCAATTATTTGAATTAGCTGAGAGGTCATCGATGTATTTTGAAGTGTCTATGGAAATGTTATTCCAGGCTTGTTTGATGGCTAACACGAGATCCTGTCTACACTGATATTGTGTGCCATTTTTATAAACTTCTCGGGCTAGAAGGCCCTATTAATTTTGTACTGGATTGAGATCGGGACTCCTCGCCGGCCAATCAAGTAAATTTACTGAATTAGCTTCAAACCAGAGTTTTGCACTCTTAGAAACGTATATGGAAGCGTTATCCTGTTGGAAAATATAGTCTCCTGAAGTAATTAGTGCAGCCTCAGGTAACAAATGTCGTAACATATCGTCATCTAACATATCAACATATTTGTCAGAGTTCCTTTTGTAGCTGATAAAGACTATAGGCGTGATTCCGTTTGCTGCAAAAGCGCCCTAAATCACTACTGCACCTCCAGCGTATTGACGTTTGGAAAAAAACTTCTTTGGTTTTACGCAGATTATACCAAAACCATATATAGCGATTACACCAAAAATGGCGATCTATCAAGATTGAACTCATTTTCGTCCGAAAAGATTACATCAATCCATTTTGGACCGAGAGAAATGTAATTTTTTTTTAAAACTCCTTCTTTCCTTATGTTCCTTTTTAAGAGGCGGACGTGACATTAACTTTCCATACCAAATATTCGTATCTTTATTGAAAACATTTTGAACTGTTCGTGTGGAACATGGTAAGTCCGAATTTCTTCTAACTTAATTTGCAGTATCTTTTTTTCTCGCAAGATCTTCTTACAACCGTTCTCTTCTGTCGAAGCGTTAGAATTTCTGGTCTTCCAGTTCGTTTTTTCATCCCATACATTACAGGTTCTTTAGAAAATTATAAACTACAGTTTTAGATCTTTTAATTTTTTTCGAAATTTCGTGCTCACTCAATCCATATTCTTTAAAAGTAAGAATTTCCCCTTTTTTAAGGTCAGGCATATGAGTTCCTTCTGGCATCGTACAAAAATAGTGAAGAAGTGAGGCAAGTGTGAATTTTGTTTATAAACCCAGTCTTTATATTTGGAATGGTCACTTTCTGCTTTCAAATATGCAAATTTTACTATAATGTTAGATGTAAAAATAGTTGTCCTTATACTTTTTTCCAAGATCACATGGTTTGAAAATTTATAAAGTGAAATTTATACATATTTATTTTTGGAAAATTTAACTAATTTACATGAAAAAGAACTTAATTTTATCAATATTTTTATTTAAGAAATTTGCATACATTTCCGTCTAAAAGATTTCTAGATTTGGCGTGTTTTCGCTTGTCCTTATACTTTTTTCGCGCACTGTATAATGTTACGACGTATCCTCCGAAATCGTGGGTGTTCGTTAAGGATACAAGAATGAGTCCAAATTTCTGGATAACTAGTACGTTTATTTACAAGCATAGCGTAAATAGGAATAATATACAGTAAAACAACGCTTAAATGCTTCACTAATTTCACAAAATAACTGAAACTATTTTCAAAACATTGACGAAAATCATTTCACAAAACAGCCGTTATTATTCTCAAAATATTGACGAACGTCACAGTTCAATGTAGTTCGTATCTCTTCAATTGCTCTCCGACTTAGTGATGACTCCATTTTATAGACACTTCACAGAAACTTTTGTAAATATCTCATATCACTTAGAATATTGATTATTTCAAGGTGTTTATCGAACTTTCGAGAAGTAGCCAAATCTGGAAACCCTCCTCTGGACTTCAACATCTGGCAATCTTAGATGCACGTCATGGGAAAGGATACTTGTACGGGTGTTTTCTCCGTTTGGTCCTCGAGACTCTGAAAAGTTTTACAAGTTTGCAACATTATAACATCACGGAAAGGAATCAATTTGGAGATAATTACTATATGGAGATCTTGGTATGGGCACTCATAAGGGTGACCGGGTGCACATAGCTTTATATCTTCAGTAGAAGTTTTTTATTAGTAAGAGGTTTAGAGATTGGAACCCCATGTTCGGCTTTTTCGAGATATTGTGGGCCCACAATTCGTATTCATGGACGATAATGCTGCCCACACTTAACTGGTCTTTGATTTTATTTCAAGAAGATATCTAGCGAATACAGTGGACATCCTGAAGTCTCCGGATATGAATCTCATTGAGCATATGTGGGATGTACTAGGGAGGAGAATTGCATACCATCAGCCACTACTGCTGTACTCCCAGGAGTGAGAATATTTGCCGACTATTCACCACACATCTTCATAATGCACATTTTCAAGCGTTATTTCAGTGTTTTCTCTACGAAAAACAAAAATTATGTTTTGGCAGCTTATTTAAAGAAAAAATGCATAATTTCTGTATAACATTCTTTTTTATCCTTGTTACTTTCCCTGCAATGCATGGTAATGTATAGAGAAAATATTGGAATCATGCCGAGAATCACATCTCGAGTTTCCGACGGATCTACACGTTTCGAGACCTCTAGAATACGATAAAACTATTTTTGACGTGACGTCTGTGTGTGTGTCTGTGCAATGTATGTATCCACTCTAACTAAAAAACTAATGGACCGAATTTCATAAAATTTGGTAGGTAAGTCACTTGGGTGAGACCCTGATGTTGATTAGTTTTTGGTAGGATTCGTAAACGCAGAACCCGCCTTTTTTGCGGAATGGTCCTTAAAAATTTCATGTATCCACTCTAGCTAAAATAGTAATTGACCAAATTTCACAAAATTTGGTTGATAAGTTACTTAGGATACTCTGGTGCTGATTAGATTTTGGTACGATTTGGAAGAGAAAAACCTGCTTGTTTTTGCGAAATGGCCCGCAAAAATCGTCAAAATCTAAATTAAAAACTACGTATGCTTAAATATATCCATTAAATGCTTGTTTTATACGTAATTTTTAACGAAGAAAGGAATAAGATCAACCCCATTACACTAGGACTAGCCATTCTCGAGATATATTAATTTTTTCGTTTTTTCTCTACTTTAAAAATGAGTTCAGTTACCAAATGGGAACTAAAAGTGAATTAAATTTAATTAAAATAAAGTGAACGTGTATAGAAGTTTGCAGGGAAAGTCATGTGCTGCCCACGTCAGATTTTTTTCTGTCGTTGTACTTAAATTGCCTTATTATTATTGCATATGCATACCAAGTTTCGTTTCATTCTGACTTTTATTTTGTGAAATATTCACACAGATAGCTGCTATGATTAACTTTGGATACATAGATAAAAGTTTATGGAATTGTCATTCTATACCCGTTATTTACTATAGAGATGCATAGCTGTCATAGTTGAAGGCGGGGCGATGTAACGTCAAATTTTATCGTTCTCTGATTGGATCGCGGTCAGGGATTGGTCAATTTTTCTTGCTGTGCTCGAAAAAATCGCGGCAGTTACGGGACAACTGTTCTTCTCATTGAAATGCAAGTTGTTGCTAAAAGATTGCTGGAAGGAATTGCTGTTGCTAATGAGTAATAGAACCCTAAGTTTGGCAACTTTAGTAGAATAGCACACATGTCTGAAGGTATGAGAAAGTTGCCATTGCCACTTAGAGAAATGGGAAAGGAAAAACCAATGAGGCAGGAAAGCGAGAGGTAGGATGCTACGAATGAACGGTAAGAACGACGGATGAAAGAAAGTATGGCAGAAAACAAAGAATGCGAACAGAAACAATTGAATAATGAGTAAACCTACTAAAATGGCAACGAAAGAACATGAGGCGTTTAAGTCAGTTGTAAAAAAATAAGCAAGAAAAATAAGTAGAAAATGATTGAAAACTACGGCAAAATAACCAAAATAAACAGGGGAAAAATGGAAATCAAATATGAAAAAAGCAACTGTTTCCGGAGGCCGTTTGAACTAATTTCGTCAAATAAGCTACCTTCGTCTGTCTTCGAAATTGGTTGACCCCTATATATTTGCGCACATTCTATATTTAAGAAAATTTTATATTATTCAATTTTATTATGGCAGTTTGTGAGCGTTTTTTAAATATCTTTGGTAGATTTAGAGAGTATATATTCGATAATACATAAATTAAAATATCTCGTTTTTAAAATACATTAATTTTCATTTTTAGGAGGGGAGGTATGATGCAACGGATGCCTCCTGTAAGAGGTAGGGGCAGAGGAGCTGCTGGCATGAGGAGGTTCAGAACTTTCAATCCTGCCCAGAACCACCCTGGCCCTTATAAGTCCACAGAGGTATGGATAGTGGTTGGAAAAACTACTTTATTATTGTAGTGATCTACAACTACATTATGACAAATGTAGTTAACTACAACTACAACCACTTTTTTTAAAAAGTAGTGACTACAAACTATTTTTAAAATGTAGTCACTATACATAATTACTTTTATAAGACGAATTTTTCACAGCTTCAATTTTCACAAAAAGTTGAGGATGTGGATATATTATAGTAATTTAACATATTTATTTTGAATAATTAAAATTGACTGATTCCCAAATTTACTGACCAACTTATCGAATTTTACGCTTTCACCCACTTCTGAAAACAGTAAAATAAAATAAAAGTATAAACTTTAAAATCAAAGACAACCAAAAATAGGTTTTAACTTCCTTTAATAAAATCTCCTTTCCTCGACGTACAAAAATTACACGCCAAAGCGCTTTCGGGCATCACAATGTTCTTCTGATGAAGGACATTGTGGGGACATAACAAGCTACATTATGGTATGTGAACATCAAGTTCAGAAACACTTCATATAATTGAATTTTAAATTTCCGATTATCTTAGTCATTTCATAGTTTTCTTGAATAATAAAGGGAAAATTTTAAGCGCTTTCAGTATTTGTTTTTACATTCGGACTGCAAATTTCTAAAAGGTGTATTTTAAAATGTTTATAATATAAGTTTTCCTTTATCTTAGTTACTGTGTATATTTCTCAAACCATTCATACGTCCAATTTCTGTGTTTTCGGCAGATTATGCATTTATTAATGAAAAATATAAACTGTGTTTATTTATCGCAGCAAGCTGGCGTTCCCAACCATACCTCTCACTACCCACACTACCTCGGTAACAAGCATGGAAGGCTGTCGGAAAAGGGTGAGCAGTACGAGACGGGGGGCTATTATCTGATGCCACTACCCCCAAACCCAGAAGGTGAGTTTTGTATGTTTCATTACAAACAATCTCGGCAGTGTAATCAGCAAGTCCGATAATAGTCGTTAACATGGGAGGTAAAGGTAAGGAGTTAGGGCAGAGCTATATACCCGCCAATCGACAAAAGAAATTTTGAAATCGATGGATTTGGATTGATTGCATCAAAAATGCAAAATTCTTCGGAACAAAATATTGCGACCTTCATTTCACACAATTTACCATTCAATTTGAACACATTAAAACATTGAAAAATGATAAAAACCGTAGATATGATTGAAATTTCCCGGAAATGTTAATTAACAGATATAAACCGACGGAAAGCAATTTTTAAATGCTTTTGCTATCTAATTATTACGCCCCTGGTTCACGAAACAAACTTGACTTATAGGATATTAATTTACATCACATATCCAAATAAAAGAAAAATTGGTTAATTTTTACAGCAGTTATCGTCGGACACATCAAGCAGACAGACAAAAGCAATTCGCATCCAACTTAAAACCTAGTCATTTCGCTGCTATGTTTCAGTTATCCGTTTGGACGGGATGTTTGGTTAAATTTTACTACCTTGCATAATAAAGGAAGATGCTTGTGTGTGTGCCGTCTGTAGCGGGAAATCTAAGCGTCGGACAGCGACAAAGTTTAGTACAGAGGTACATCAGAACCCGGGACGATAAGCCTCGGCGAGATTTTTTAAAATTCCAATTATTTTTCTTTTTAGTAATCTTATGTTTTAGCGTAATTTTGAAGGACAAATCGGTCTCTTAGTGACTGGAAATATTATTACAGCATTTCCATCTTGACTTCATCGAGAAGATAGAAGACAGTTCTTTCCAGCGATGTTTGAACAATTCCTTATTATTTATTTATTTTTTTTTAATATGTCGAAATTTGCATCTTTTAGGTTATTCACACCAGAAAAAATAAGATTAGCATAATTATTTTGTTTGACAAAAAGTTGCATGTATATTTTCATTTCAATCAAGAATATTTTTTTTCTTCATTTTTTGAATTGCTACATTATTTCAATTTTTGTGTTTTTTTTCAAGCAAACGCATAAAAATTGAGATTTTCGATTTCATTTCGAGGGGTTTCTTTCATCAGCAGCCAGTGGACTTTTTCACGCTTGCCTGCTTCGGAACTCGGGGTGAGTTTTAAGCTACTCCTTCGAACTCCGTACATTTCTTTTATTTTTATTTTTATGCTTTTCACGGTTGCGGAGCGCAGAAATTAAGGTGGTTTGAAGAGGCGATTCTGTGCATTATTTAAGTAGCGGGCGCTTATTTAGGACCCGGACAACAGTGGGTAATTCATTCTTGTAAGTGTATAAGTTTTCAGTAAACGTTTTGTTATTTCGTTTAATAGGTTTAGAATCGGGCATGGGAGTTCCTGGAACATCTGTACTACCTCACGGCCCCCGACTACCTCCACCTGGTTTCTTGTACCACCCTACAGGTGAGTACCATGAGTTCTCTGCTTCTTTCTGTATACCGTGCTTATTGAATTCATAAAAGTAATCAAAATATTTCATTAAAAAACCTTCGTCGTCTTTTACGAATTCAAAACATACTTTCATCATCATTTACGAAAAAAAGTTAAGTGATCGTTAATCTCGTTATCATTTACGAAAAGGTAACGTGATAAGCCACACATCCTTCAAAATGGCCCTTCCGTTACATGCTGTCACGTCTCCCGATGACTTCACAAGTAACGCATCCCTTGGTGGCGACATTTTCGGCAACAGACTGATTTTTAAGGATCCTATATACTGAGAAACATGGGCGCCCATAGCAATAGGGAGGCAAGGGGCACTTGCCATTCCCTGCAAGTTTAATGAGACAAGAGCATGCATCAAGCTAGTCCACATTGTACTTCTTATTCTTAAGTTTTCCCTCTCCTGAAGAAAAGGTCTATGGACGCCCATGCTGAGAAAATATTACATTTTAAATTAAAAAAAATGGATCCAGGATTTTCTATTCCTAATCGTGGTTATTTAAAACGGCGTTTCCCATACCTTGTTATATTAAACACTGATGTTCCATGATAAAACCACAATCTAAAATGAAATCATTGTCTTAAAAATCAAACTTATTATGCAAGTTGTTCTGAAAATATGGCAACGGTGATTTATTTTATTACATATTGTTCCTAGACATATTCTTTCAAAATAAGGTGCATTATTTTATGGTATTTCTGCTTCTTTTGTTAAAAAGACAGAGTGGTCACAGCCAGTAGAGTCACCAGAAAAAAGAAGGGGGGGGGGGGGGGTAACAAAATATCTTTGTTTTCATTTCTCCAAGTAACATTTTTTGAACTTCAATGGGTTCTGATCTGTTCTTGGAGTGTGTATGTGTGTGTGTGTGTGGTGGTGGTGGTGGTAGTGGTGGTGGTATGTGTGTGTGTGTGTGTGTGGGGGGGGGGTATGATTCCCCGAATTCCCTCTTGAAGACGCCACTGGCTATACAGCAGTAAAAGCAGGTCCCTTCTTGCTTATGCTGGTGTACTGGCTATCTCTTTTTATTTTGAAAAAAGAGGTTGATTTTACCTTCAAAACCAGTTGATATTGTTACAAATTTGTCATATGCTGTATATTTAAAGAAGTTTTTACTTTACTTGTGCAACCCCAAGTCTCAGTATAGTGGTGCTCGGAAAAACAGATTCAAGCCCCACCATAAAGGGGCTTTTAAAGAGAAAACTATAGTTCTTGTGATACCGAGGTTGTTAAAAGGTGATAGTTTTTTTTATTAATAAATATCAACGCGACAACAAAGCGCCAGAATTGATGTTATGGTGCGGACAGCGATTTATGGTGCGGACAGCGATTTATGGTGTGGACAGCGATCTATGATATGTTGTTGTTGACAAACACCGGTCGTTTGGCCACTCGGTCATTAGACAGGCGAACGCTTCAGTATTTTTCAATTGATGAATTAAAAGTCACTAATGCAGGGCACTTGTCTAAATGTTTTCCAGATATAGTCTGTCCCAGGTCACATAAAGTACAATCCGGGGAAGCAGCACGTCCATTTCGATGGGGATGAGCCCTGAGACAGTCATGACCAGTCAGAAGTCTGAACGTGGGAACTGCCTCTCGCCGAGGAGCCTCTGGAACGACTGAAATGTTCCTGATGAGGACGCTCCATGACTTTCCCTTAGATGCCTCCAGAGATTCTGCCTCAATTTTTTTCTTGTGCAGAATTTTGATGTAAAGTTGTGCTGAATGAAAAGTCATAGGCTTTGAGAATCTCTGCCCCACCATAGCACCAGTACCCCTTTTTGGCCAAAAAGTTATCTTTTTCATTTCCTGCTACTCCGCAATGGGCAGGCACTCACTGTAAAAACGATTTATTATATAACATCACATGATGATGGTGAACTCGAGGCGATGAAGGTGGCCGATCACGAGGAGTTGATTCAGCGGGTAATAATTTGTTGTCCTTAGATATTGTCCAGTGGAAGCCTGGACCAAGCCCAACATAGATGCCTGTGGTCAGCCAGGGCGGAGTTACCAAAAAAAAAAAAAAAAAAACACCTTGTGCAAGAGATGAAATGAGGAGAAGAGAAGATTCATTATGTTACAGAAGTTGTTGGAAGTTGGTGAATCAACATGTAGTAGGTATTTTTGAGAAAAGTGCCGAGTTCCGTAGCAGTATCAAGATGAAGCTCAGTAGTTAAGAATGAAATCGATAAAATGGAATGGACAATGGAGAGTGCGACAGTGTTCAAAAGTCATAACCAAAGCTGTTAAATACGGTCCATGAGAGCTCAATGCCCAATGACCTATTGATAAGAACAAAGGTAAACCTGTTATATTTTATCAGTTATGAGGAAAGGTACATCTGACTCTTAAGTCACAATTAAAGGTAACTCCGTATCACTCTTTCACTGCCAACAGAAATACTGTGTTAAGTAGTATAAAATCAAATATAAATACGATTTGAAATATTAATGTGAAATTTATTAATAAGAGTATTTACTCTCTGAATAATAATTATAATAAAAATTAAGTTGGAGCGATAAAAAGATCTCTTCTTTGTCCTCTAAGTTAAATATTTAAATGTATGTCTATTAATTAATTTATTTTCAGATAACACAGGACAACACACAAAATAGTGGTGGGTTATCATAACTGCAATGTACTATTAACGATCACTTTACAAGGCCTCACTCTAATAATAATTAAACGCCAAGTTTTGGAGCATGACTACCTTCTTAAGTTATAATTCATCACCACAGTTTCCTTTTAAAATAAATCCTATTATAACTCCTTTTACCTGATTTTTCCTTGAAAAAGGAAGAAGCTGTAATCGAAATTCTTCGTCTTTCGAAGTGTACTGAAAAATTACAAAAGTTATACATATATATGTATTTTTATTTTTTACAGGTTACGATGATGTCTCTTATTACGTCCCGTACATACCAGGCAGCCAAAGTTACTGAGGGACGCCAAAATCTGACAGATTTTGATGGGGCAGATGTATATGTTGTTTTGTTTTCATCTAATGTATTTTCACTGCTTATATTTATAGTTTTCTTATGTGTTTATATTTTACTTTTCCATGAACTGTCTATACTTTCTTTTCGTGACAAGATCACTGAACTCAACTTTAACAAAAGAAACAGGAAAATGGAGAATGCCATATTTTTTTGCCGGGTTGAAAAGTGTTTCATGCATTTATGTAGTGAAATGAATAGGAAAAAAATGGTTTGTTGTGTTTTAACAGAGACTAATAACAAATGGTGATTAACATAATACAATAGAAATGCTAATTAACAAATAATGGTTAATATACAAATATAACCATTACCGACTAATGTAACAAATAATGACTATAACTATAGAAATATATTACAGCAAATAGTGACTATAAATATAAAAATTTATTATAACAAATTGTGAATATCTGTTAAAATCAAAAAGAATTTTTAAGAACTATTTTAGTGCTGCCATCTATATTCGAGTTAAACGAAACAATAATATTCTGTTAATAACGTCTGTAGTGCTGCCATCTATGTTTGATAAGCAAACCTAAATCGATATTTTGATTTTCCTGGAAAAAAAATCGACTGTAACAGTCATTGGGATTGAGCTGAATATTTGTTCTTCATACTTCTTAATTTTTTTCCATGTCTGATTCCACAAATGCCAGTTATTTGAGCCTTATGTTCTTAAATAATATACTCTCTCTTTTCTCCAATTTAACATTGTATTTATAAAAAGAGATAAATGTAATTCATCAGGTTTCAGAGAAATTTAAAGTAACAAAATACTTCATTTGTTTTGAGGATATGATGAATTCTTTTGTCAGTGCTAAAGACTAACATAAGCTATGTAGGGAAAATGGACAAGGCTAGGAGACTTAAATATTCGGCAAAAGAATTTTTCGGGCCTCTTTACATCACCACCTGTGATATCCTATATAATAGCTGGATAACAGAGGCCTGCAAAACGTCCAAAGTTTTTTCTTAGGTGAGTTGGACCTAAACAGTAGGGTTTTTTCCGATGACCTCTACCTGACCTTTTCCGATGCCCTACGAAGTAATTAAGAAGGGGAATCGGCATTTATGATTCGCAGGAATGGCAGGCGTTCAAATCCCATTAACGTTAATTAATTAATTAATTAATATAATCCCATTAAAGAAGACTTGGGCATGATTAACAGTTGAAGTAATTTACAGTTGATGAGCAGAATGTCGAAGACAGGTAGTCACCCAGAGAAGATTTTTAAAACGTTTTCGTCAAAACTACGAGGTCGAAGTGACAGTTCAGAGTGAGATGTATTACTCTGTTAGATGCCGTGTATTGTAAAAGATAGGAAGACTGCATCTATTCCTTAAGATATCTGCAACACCATCTATGCAGCCCCCTACCACCTCTTATTTTATAAGATATTGACCTCTTTCATAAACTGCATTTGCAATTCGTACCTCTAAGTCTCCCGGGCATCTATGCAATGCATCTTTTTGCCCCCTTTTCTCTCTGTCGGCGGCTCTGCTTGTCAAATACACAATACAAAAATGAAAAACAGAATATGTGTTTTATATTTTACTCACGCTCGTTGCTCAGCACGCTTTCAAAAGTGTGTTGTAATTTCTTGAACTTTCCGAGTGAAATAAAGAAAATTCAAGAAGAAAATAGAACAGAAAATTCTGGCTTACATTTCTTATGTGATTTTACTCATTGAATAAGTTATGTCATAAAAATAAAATTTATTTCATTCATGTGAAGTAAAATGAATAAATTGAGTCTACAAAATATTGTTAAAACGCTCGAAAATTAGTTTTCTCTAGCATTGATATTAAAACAAAATTTGGTTAATATCTTTGTTGACTTTAATAAATAAATAAATAAATAGATAAAATAAAAAAAATAAATAAAAAATTATAATGTATTTGATATTTTTATTTTTTCGGCAATTTAAGTACTTTGTATTTTTTTCTAAAGTATTTTGTATTTTCTTTCTTAGTAAAAGACAATTATTTTGTATTTTGGATTTTTTGCGAATGTTGATTTAAAAATATGTAGTATTTTTGTATTTTATTTTTGAAAATCTATTTCCTTCCCAGTCTTAGAAATCCCAACATCTGATCTTCGACTCCGAGTGTTAGTCTGCAGCATGTGGGGAATTTATTATATTCTCAAAACATCTGCTCCATGCATTGTAATTTTCCGTGCGAATTAAAATTAATTGTTATTTTATAAATAGTTCTGACGATTAAGAGTTCCTCAATTTTCCCAAATTATTTGATTGTTGGAGTATATTATAAGAAAATAAGGATAAAATAATGCTACATTCACAGAAAAGGACATAAGTATTATCGAAGAACAGTCCTTGTATTGTTAAAGTATTATGTTTTTGTACTACTGATGAAAAGTATTTTTTACATGACATGTTAAAGTTCGAAAGAACTTGGCAAGTAAGTGCAGCGCCGGAAGTCTGCACTGTTGGTTGTGACATTCAGTGTTATTTATGTTTCTCTGATGGTCACAGTTGAGTGTGTTTTATGTTTTATAGTTAAATAAAGTATTTATATTCTGAAATGTGCAGTTTTGGAATGATTTCAACCGTAGTGTATATATTTAAATAAATGTAAAGTAATGGTTGAAACTAAGGCTGAAGGCTATTCTCAAAGAGAAGTCAGAAAACCCAGAATGAGGGCTGGGCATTTTTACTTTCCCTGCAATACATGGCAATGTATAGGGGAAGTCTTGGAATCATGCCGAAAATCGCAACTCGTGTTTTCGACGGATCTACACGGTTTGGGACCTCTAGAATACGAAAAAACTATTTTAGCGTGACGTCTGTGTGTCTGTCTGTCTGTGCAGATTTTATATCCACTATAACTAAAAAACTAATTGACCGAATTTCAGAAAATTTCGTAGGTAAATCATTTGTGGGCGAATCTGGTGCTGATTAGTTTTGGGTACGATTCGGGATAAATGAACCCGCCTTTTTTGCGAAATGGCCCGCAAAAAACTATATCCACTCTTGCTAAAAAACTAATAGATCGAATTTCACAAAATTCATTAGATAAGTCTTTTGTGGGTTACCGTGGTGCTGATTAGATTTTGGTACGATTCGGAAAAATATAACCTGCTTTTTTTCGCAAAATGGTCAGCAAAAATCGTTAAAATATAAAATAAAAAACTACGTATGTTCAAATATATCCATTAAATGCTTGTTTTATACGTAATGTTTAACGATGAAAGGAATAAGAACAACCCCATTGCACTAGGACTAGTCGTTCTCGAGATATTTTAGTTTTTTCGTATTTTCTCCAAGCCACTTTTGAAAATAAGTTCAGTTACTAATGAGAACGAAAATTTAATTAAAAGTGAATTAAATTTAATTACAATAAAGATAACGTGGAGTTTAGTCTACAGGGAAAGTCATGTGCTGCCCACATCAGATTTTTTTCAGCTACTTTGTTGATAATTTTGCAAACTGATAAGAAAAGCCTCAATTACAGGTGTTCATGAAAATTCCAGCATCGTTTCTGAAATATTCAGCTAATTATCGTCTGCCAAAGCATTATTTTTGTATTTTTAACACTTTACAACATAGTTGAAAAGTGTATGACTTTGTTCATTCTGCCTGTCTGTCTATCTATCTGTCCGTTAGCACGATAACTGCCTTAAAAATGACTTTATCAAAATGAAATTTTAGTATGTTGTTCAGACGGTCTGTGGTACCTATGGGAATATAAAGGAATAATATCACCGAATTAGTTTTGGATTGAACCCGGGTCGAGAAAATGAAATACATTGAACCGTATCGGATCTCATTTTTCAAACATTTTTTAAGCGCAGTTACAATAAAAACAGAAATATTCAAATTATCCCATAAAATATATAAAAAAAATTTCAGAAAAATACATTCAGAAGTTTTTTAAATGAAAATTAAAATAATAATTACATCCATTATATGAAGCGATCACGCGACCATTATATGAAGAGGTCACGTGACCCATTTCAAAATAAAATATGGTATCCATTTTGTGTCAAAATCGTGATTTTTAAAGTCCTTTTTAATTTATATTTGGTGTTGTGTCCATCCTAAAACCGCTTTATTTTTGCTTAATTTCTGTGCATCAATATTCTGAAACAACTGAATTACAATATATTTGAGTTTAAATGGTCATCAAACTTTGATTATTTTTACAACGAAGCCTAATTTTCACTTATGGAGATTATAAACACATCAAGCTGTAAGATGAGTTGTATAAGAATTGTTGAGTTTTTTTAACGCAAAATTATTTAGCGCTGGAGTCTGCGATATATTTGATTCATATCAAATATATCTACTATAAAATCATCTGTTCTCTATGTAAAATCAATGACTGTTTCATTCATATGAAACAGTCATTGATTTTACATAGAGAACAGACGATTTTATAGTAGACTTTTTCGATGAAGTTTTAAGCACACAGTTAAATTACATTTACCGCCATGGTTTTAAGTTTTCAAGTAAATTAAATTATTGTAGTATTGTGATGAATGAAAGGAATAGAAGACAAGTTTATGAATGAAATATTTACTGCTTTTTCATAGAGAGTCAGGCGATTTATATTTCAATGACGTCATTTGAATAAAGTTCATTTTTTTCGATGAAGTTTTCAAATATAATAAATTATTGTAGTATTGTGATAATTTTAAAAATATTACCGCTGAATGTATCGCATTTTTGAGATGTTTAACTAATACTGCATTGTAGTTGGAAAATGCTTCATAATCAATGCTTTAAGCATGATTGATCTTTCTTGTTAAACATATGTTTCCTATTAATCGTTTTCTAAGCTTTATATAGCCAATCGTAAAAAATAGATGTTATACGGAAAAACATTTGAAACGGAAGTAGAAAAGGAACCGAAAGTGGAAATTCTTAGTTAAATACTCTACTTATTCCAGGATTTGATGCTAAATCCATATCGATTATCATTTTATATTAATGGTCAATCTTGAACTATAAACGTTTCAGGGAAAATGGATATGTTTAAATCAGAAGAGAACTAGAAATGGAAATCTTTAGTGAACACCCAATCCCCTTCGAAATTTAATGCTGAATCCATATCAATTTATAGTAATCAACAAGTAAAATACACTTTGTACGAAGGATAAGGAAAACTTGAGCAACGTGTATAAGAACAAATAAAATGAGAATGCAGCATACAGCTGTTTCGAGGATACGTTGGTTCCCCTTCTTCAGTGCAAGAGCATTAACAAACCCGACTCATCTTCTCGGGATATTCTTGTTGTGTCTTGGCGTACGCAAATCTCTTATGTTCGTTTTGGATTGGCTGGACCGTTCTTCATGCTGCCTTCTGATTGGCTCTCTCTTGATCGAGGCTTTGGGTAATATAATCCCTTTTGTTTCTTCCTTTCCACTCATTCCTGTTTTAAAAGGAATGCTTCACATCAAATTTCAATTACAAAACTATTCTAAGAAATTATATTTCCGATGTGGGGATACGTGAGTTTTCTCACAGGTGCCCCGAAAAGAAAAAGCCTTGAAACTTGGATTCCTCTTTTGGACGTTGGGTTTGTTGGTTCTCTTGCACTGACGAAGAGGATCCAACGTATTCTCGAAACAGCTGTATGCTATATTATCATTTTATTTTTCCTTTTATACATTGCTCAAGTTTCCCTTATCTATCTATAGTAGATTCCGAGAAATAGATGTTTCAAAAATTCGGTTGGTAAAGACGGATAGCAAATGTGATTTCACCAATAAAAATTATTTGGTTGTAAATAATTTGGGTAGACACTGACTACAATGTCTTCCCTGACACTTTCTCCAACATTTGGATGCATAATTGGAAAAGGATAACGAAGATGCATTTAAAACCTTGTTTTATTAATAGACATAATACATCACAGATTATTCAGCACATTTTATTTGCAAACAAATACGAAAGATTAGGAACCAGATTGCATTAAAATTTAAAAAGTAACGACATAATTCAGAGCAAATTAAAACACTAAAGCTTATGATTCAGTGATACAGTTTTATTATGATACGTTTTACTATTTATAATTTATCTTCAATAAAGATATTTCGATAATCTTACATAATAAAGAAGACGTGTGTCTGTCTCCTGTAGCAGAAAATTTAGGTATAGACCCAAAATTCGGCACAAGCGTAGCTGAACTCCCGGGATGACAGACGTCGTTGACTTTGTTTTAATTTGATTTAGTTTAAAAGTTAAGAACTTAATACTCGAAATTTGGGCAATTTTTAACAATTTTAAATCCAATTTTATCCAGCAGACGATTCTGATCGAATGTGAACACTGTCTTTCAAAGGTGCTCTGCGAAATGTCTCAGACTTTGGTCTAGACCCTGAGTAGTCTAAAATTAGCAATTTTATAATTTCATGGATTTACAAAATACATTTTCAATTTTTGGAATACTGAATTATTTCAATATAATCTGTTTTGAAAATTTGAATTAAATCGGAAGTAAACTTTTAAAAAAAATGTTTACTTTGTCTTATATAATAATTAATATATATTCACAAAAATTAGGCGTTTCTCAAGGGAGATGCAGTAGCAGTATTTTAGCAAATTTATATCTTTATTATTACCTTTTATTATTACCTTTATTATTACCTTTGATTTGCTCTGAGTTTTGCGTTATTTTTCGACTCGAATTATCAAATCGTATAGTTCCAGTATTCAAATTTTAACATTTAAAAACATAACATGAACAGTATATTGGCAATACATACAACACTAAATACCATCAAAAGTAGAGTTCTGAAAAATCCCTGATATCAAACCTATACTGGCATGAAATATTGGTATGTGGACAATTTTATAGTTGGGCTAATTTTTTTTTTCAATATTTACACAATACATGCTTTCCAGTGGCAGTATTTCAAATGTATTACCAATATAAAACAAAGTACTTCAAATATGATTCTCATTGGTAGAATTTCAATATCTGTTCAATATTGGACGATTAATTGTGGGTAACAAGCATCGACTAGTGAGCAAATATATTTAGCTGATATTGGTGTAATCTGCATATTTGAGTTCAAAATCTATGTTTTAAACGAAAGGTTTCAATCTGCATTTTTTTTGCCGATATTTTTGCTTACACGGTGAACGAATTCAAATTTTCAGTATGGTTATTTATTAAGTACATCCGTCCTCAGTAAATTATTAGAATTTACCGATTTTCATGATCTTCTTTAAACAAAAAGTTTCGACCAGCAGATTAGTCAAACCGAGAATTCATTAAAATTTGAATTATGATCACTTATTAAATCTACTATATGTATTTCCAAAGGATACTTGGAAGCTATACTAGGCCAATTTTCATGATTTTATTTTTAAATGAAAAATATATTTCATAAAGTAAGTCCATATTTACCACCGTCTGGTGTTTATCCTTGCTATGTCACGTGATAGGAGATTTGAGAATTTAAAAATTCAAATAGTGTAAAGGGAAACCGAAGGTTGAATGCTGTACATAAAAGTGATTTTATGAATGAATTACATCCCGTTGTAAGATTTTTGCAACGAGCTCAATTAGAATTACTTAAAGTTTGAAAATACTAGATGCGCAATTCGAAGAATACTGTATATATGGCTCAACATTAGGAGTTAATGTTAGAAGGTCCTCATACCAAATTAATGTTGGTTTGCTACCCGGGACAATTTTTCTTTTCTAGGAACATCCTGGCACTGAACTAGGGAATGCACAAACTCGTATTTCTTGACTAAAAACCGTACCTTCGCTGCAACGGAACATATAATACAAGTGCGTCTTAGTCGTACTGGTTTTTGTCTGGCAGAAGTAAAATATCTTGCAATCCTTTGGGTGCCTAAAGTAGCCACTATAAGGACAAGGCAGCAAATCGCCATCGGTTGCTTCCGTGGTCACGTTGTCAACAACGGGTGATGTCGTGGAAGTTGAAATGTCTGCAGTAGTCGAGGAGTTCTGAATGATTTCTGGAGGTATCGAATTTTCCTGATCCGGTTCTTGGTTTGGATTGACTGTTGGACCGTTTAGTCCTTCGTGGATGGCAGTAAGCAAGGGATATTTGTGGCCATGGCATTTACCACGGAAGTCGTCAGTCTCCAAAGACCAGATCATGCCACCACCCAGATGCATACGTCTTATATAGTTTACCTAAAAGGATACAAAAGAAATAATGTATGTAATTGTATCACATTATAAGGTAAGAAAATGGATGGCGGATGCATTCACTGTTTAACACTTTGCTAACTAGTCACGAATATATTCGTGTTTTCATGTCCGAACGTTGCTGATCTGTCACGAGTATACTCGTGTTTTCAGTTACATTTGTTTGTAATGAGTATATTGTTGTGAACGCGTAACATTCTCTCATTGGCGCCTCCACTTTCGCTTGTCTCGAAGACTAGACGAAGAAAACACAGTCCATGACGTCAGCATGACGTGAGCTCAGGGTTTCCAGGATTTCCCAGTTCGAAGAAGGGTTGATAGATTTAGGCAATTTATCACCAATTTAGCGTCATTTGGTGACTTCTGTAATGTCCCAGAAACTTCGATTAGTCTAGGACTCTAGGAGATAGGAAAAAATTTTCAGAAATTTCTACAAAGACTATAAAAAGACTCATCCTTCCGTTGGAGGGGAGTTGACGTGTTGACGAGTTGACAAGTTGACAATGTACGAGATAGATTGGACTGTGATTTTTGTTAGTGTTTTGAGAATAGTAGCCGCTGTTTTGTGAAATTACTTTCGTCGATATTCTGTGAATAATACCAGTTATTTTGTGAAATCGACATCTCCTATTTGGTTCCCACGGAACTAAATGGAAAAAATGTATCTATCTCGTTACTCAAACAGGAGTTTCCTAGTTTTGCACCTCTTTTCTCCAATCTCCGATCGATGACGATAGATGGCGCCACTCCAATACCTCGGTAAAGGACTCTGCACTTCTCCCTCTCCTTTCGCGGTCAACCACAGCCCACAGGTCAATAGGATAGCTCATAGCAAGTTTTTGCCCCCGTTACTTGTGTGTGACCAGTATTCTTATCCACGTTCGTTATTATCTTATTTATTGATTTACTTAACTTTTTACTTATTTTTATTAATGCAAACTTAATTTCATTTAAAATCAAACTTAAATTCTGTTTATCTTGCTAAAATCTCAATTTATTAACTTACTAGTGAACTTCTATTTATTTTCGACCCCTTCCTCAGTCCAATCGTTCTGATTGGCTGACTGTTTTTACGATTCCCCACCCTTCCCTTCCCATTGCAACCTACTCATCAGATCAGCCACCCAGGACAGAATCTCCATCTTATAAAGAAAAGCAACCTCTACTCAGCACCCTACAAAAGCGGAGTGCATAACTATACCTCATTACTCGCAATATCCAAAGGACTTTCTGATATATTAGATGTGGAGGTAAGTGTCTTCAGACGCAGGCACGCCGTAAGGAAGTGTCTTGGCTAAGAATGTTTATGCTCACCTTCAAGGTTATGCTTTTGACGTCGTCGTAACCAACCCACTGATTTCCTTTGATAGCATACGGAGCTAGCAAATAGGGTTCCACGACGATGTTCCATCCTTTGTCATTTTTCAGGAGCTTGCATATCTATGAAATAAGAATTAATGACATTAAACATTGTACGCCGTAGGCAACTGGTGCTTCCACAAGAATTTAAATGACGGGCTTATTACTTTCCCTACATACATAGTATATAATAATTATAAGGAAGTTATGTACGTTTCCTTACAAAGTTATAGATCTGAATGATTTAAGAACTTTCTTAGGAATCTTGTATACAAAATGTTAACCAGTTTCTTTGATATTTAGTTGAATTTTAGATTCGTTCCGGTTATATAAAAAAGGATGGCATTAATATTGCTTTCTGAATGCCCACATTTAGCCGTCATTTTAAAGTACCGGTTCAATTTATTATTCTACTAGCCGCCTTCGGCGACCAGCCTATTCGCTACCCTTGAAAATTCTGACCGTGGCAAACTCGCTGGCGTCAATAAAATGGATGAATAATTTTTATTCCAATAAAGTGGATGAATAATTTATTCCAATAAAATAGATGGTTTGTTTTAGTTTAATGGCGTTAACACTAATAATTAAATTTTAAGATGAAAAATAATGTATTCCAAAAACAAAACATTCATTATTTAAGTTTGTATATATTAAAAGCTTTTTTGTTATTAATCAAAACACGAATCGAAATTATAAACATCCATAATACCAATAGTCCACTGTTAAAATAAACTCTAAACTGAATAGAATGTTTACAAATTAAACAAAAATCTAAATACAATTCTAGAATAGAAGAGAAACACCCTTCTGGTCTGACAGGATACTGATTCGAATTAAAACACCTCAGTTTTTATGATATCTGGAAACACTTAAGCCTGCCAGATTAAGCCTGCCAAATGTTTATTATGAAAGTTTGTGACTATTCTAAAATAATTCACTAATATTTTTAATGTGAATAACATCTATTTGGTATGTCTGGCTGAAATCGGAACGTTATGAAAAATGTAAACACTTTGAACTCTGTATAGATTTTATCCATCTATGTATCCATTATAAACTCGCAAAAGTGCCACAACTCAATAAACGCGATTCTGAAATATGAATAATCAATCCCAACAGCCAAGGAATGCACAACGAATATAAATAGGCCCAAACATATTTATTAAACAAAAGTTAAAACTTTTTCAGTCTGATGTAACGGAATAAAAGTAGGTATAACTTCTACCTTAGATAGACCATAAGTACACATAAATAAAGATTTATACGTACTACAGCAATAGCCGCAAGTAAATACTACTTATTCTGAACCAGCTTTCCACCTATAAAGAAGTATTGAATAATAAATTTATGTAGAAGATAGACGGGTCAGCAGATCTGGATTCCTTAGTTTCTGAAGATTACCATTGTCGACCGATTTGGTGTAGGCATCCATTAATATATTTTGCACGATAAAAATTTTGAAAAAGCGATGTGTGGGAAGTCTGTTGAAAACCGTTCTGCTTAAAAATTGATGCTATCCTACTTGAAGGATTCGCCCTTTGCCTGGGGTGATCCTGATTGGTCCTTCAAACCGATGCTCGTAATAGTCTGTTAGTCCACAGAAAATCATAGTATAATGCAAATTAAAGAAATTATAACTAACAGGATATCGAGATTTCGCTGCTTATATCTCCAGAACAAAACAGATAAAAGTGGAAAATAAAGATACTCATTCTGTCGGAAACAGAGTATCATTTATAAATATACAGAAATAATTTTGATATTTTGAATTTTCTTTTTGAAAAAAATGAAATGTTTTCTCCGAGAGTTTTTGTTTCACTTTGCTTACTTTCACTCGAAATATCTTTTAAAATATTAAAGATAGATATAAACAGTGGGTTGTAAAAAATAGTCAAAAATGCAGCTTCTCGATCATTAATTTATTTCTACAAAAATTTCAAGAAATCATCTTGCCAAGTTGACGAAGATTTTTTTTCCTACTCAGACCGTCCGACCTACCCGAAGATGCAAGGTGAATGTTTCAACAGCCGGGACTGTGCCACCCAATTTAGATCAGAACCCTTGTCGGTAGTAACCGTAGGGGCTGTACTATCCTTCTCCTAACCCATATCACCTTTCGAATAGACACGAAGATAGTTTAGGGCGGTGGGTATCGAACTCGGGTCTACCGTATGCGATTCCAACGCCTTAACCACTGGGCTATCTCGGTCCCAATTGAAGAAAATTTACTGTGGGCAGCACATGACTTTTCTATAAACTTATCTAAAGCATCTTAAACGTTAAGTACATATAAAAATTATGTAAACATGAGTGTTATAGAATATGTAACATTTGGCGACTAAATTGGCGAAATATCACCCAGTTAGTAACTATTACTTTCCTTATATACATAATGTATAAGGAAAGTATTATGACGGGGTCGAAAATTCGAATGCGAGTTTTCGACGGGAGAGCACGCTTCAAGCATCCCTGGTCACGAATCAAACATTTTTGAAGTGATGTCTGTGTGTGTGTGTGTGATAGTATGTGTGTGTGTGTGTGTCAGTGAGTCTGTGGAGACGATAACTGACGAACGAATGGACCGATTCGAACCAAATTTGGTACAAAAATCACAATCCATAAACACTGGAAGCTTATTGCTTTTATACGTAATCGAATGTTCAGAACCCCCCTAAATTTTCGAATAAAATTTTGAAAAAATCGTCAAAAAATCGAAACCACTAATAAAGTTACGCAAATAGACATTTCTTATGTAATTTTTCATTAGAAAACGATTGACATAAATTTTAGAACGCTAACATGAACCGTTCTCGAGATATTGCACATTTTTTAAAAAAATTATTAAAAAGTCATATAAAATGAAAAAAAATATTTCCTATTGAGAAATATGTTCACTTTTCATATGTAATACCATGCGGTAAATTGGATGACATCACTCTCGTGGATCTAGCTCGTTCCATTCATGAAAAAAGATACTTTGAGTAATACTTTTGTATTTGAACGCCAATAGTCATTTATCTGCTGTAAGAACAACTTATTTTTTCGTCCATAACGCTTGGCGAGATTTTGGCGACGAATCGAAAAACGCGACGAATCGAACAAAAAGTCGCCAACTTGGTGACTTTTTGAAATGTTGCCAAATTAAAGAAAATCTCGCCAAATGGATAAAAATGACGCTAAATCAATGAAAATAACGACTAATTGTCGAAAATTCAATATCTTGGAAAGAATATTAGTATCTACTATAAGAAAAACCTATTTTTTTACTGTAAAAGTAGTAAATTCATTATATAAGGAAAGTCATGTGTTGCCCACATCAGATTTTTTTAATATGGTGTCAAATTAGCAAAATTATGCTAAAGTTACGAAAATGACGCTAAATTGATGAAATAATTTTTAACACATTTTAATATAATGGAATATTTCGCTTAGATGTTAGTATTAATTTCGATTGCCAAGCTATATTTTCACGAAATATAAATGAACGGGATACTTCAAAGTAATTTTACATGTTTTGCTGCAGAAAAGCGTCCAATGTCAATATAACTTTCAACATCGTGTCCTGCATCTTCTATCATAATTTTGCATTGACTGTGGCAAAGACATTGTATTACAAAGCCCATTCAATAAGTCTCCGGTCTAACTAAGAAAAACAATTTTTTTTTAGAAATTCGACTTTATTCATCAACATATTTTCCTTCAAGAATGATACATTCATTCCAACTCTCCTCTAACTTTTCGATGCTTTTTTGCAGAACGATTTGTCTTTACTCTCGAAATAGGCCTCAGTTTCGGCAATCACTTCTTCATTTGAGCCAAATTTCTTTCCTGGAGCATTTTTTTGATGTCTGCAAAAAACCAGTAGTCGCTGGGAGCCAGATCTGGAGAGTACGGTGGGTGAGGAAGTAATTCATATAATTTAACCATCGTTTTCATCGACTTGTGACACGGGGTATTGTCTTTCGGATGCCTCCTCCACTGGGTATTGGATGCCTCCCCCACTGGGTTCCGGTCTAAATTGGGTGCCACTTCTCGGCTGTCCAAACAGTTACCTTACACCTTTCTGGTAGGTCGGACGGTCTGGGTCTCAACAACAACGGGGTATTTTCTTGGTGGAACAGCACTTTTTTCTTTTGCATGTGAGTTCGTTTTTTCTTGATTTCGACACTCAATCGATCCAATAATGCCATGTAATATTCGCTATTGATATTTTTACCTTTCTCAAGATAGTCGATGAGCAAAATACCAAATCGCGTCCCAAAATACGGATACCATAACTTTGCCAGCTGACTTTTGGGTTTTTTGGTTGCTTTGGACGACTTTCACTGGCTGCTGTCCACTCAGCTGACGATCTTTTTGATTCAGGTGTGGAGTAATGGATCCATGTTTCATCCATTGTCACATTCCGACGCAAGAAATCCTTCTTATCTCGCTTGAACAACTCCAAACAGCGCTCTGAATGTCGACGCGTTGTTGTTTTTGGTCAGGTATGAGCAAACGCGGCACCCACTTCGAAAGCAACTTATGCATGCTCAAATTTTCGTGTAAAATTGTAAACTCACTATTTTCTGATATCTTTAAGGTGTCAGCTATCTCACGCAACTTCACTTTATGGTCTTTCAAAACTATTTTGTGGCCTTTTTTTATGTTTTCCGGAACAAGTGCCGATTTTGGGCGACCAGAGCGTTCAGCATCATCGGTGTTTGTACGACAGTGTTTAAATTCAGCATACTAGTCAATAATAGTTGATTTCCCTGGTGCAGAGTCTCCATAACGCTTATCAAGTCACTGTTTGGCTTCAACATTATTTTTCCCCCATCAAAAACAATGTTTAATCAACACACGAAATTCTTTCTTATCCATTGTTTTGAAAATTACAAAACTGGGGTCACTAAAACCACTGTAACCTATAAACTAATTGACAGAATGTCATGAAATTTTGACACGTGTCGTTTGAAGGTTGGTACTATCCAGAAATCATATGGGTCTGTCAACAGTTTTACCATATATGTGTCAGACCGGAGACTTATTGAGTGAAGTGTTATGTAGGGGGAAAGTTATCTGCTTCTTACATCATATTTTTTACTTTCCTTATATACATAGTATACTGTATAAGGAAAGTATTGTGACGGGGTTGAAATTCGAATTTGAGTTTTCGATGGAAGATCGAGTTTCAAGCATCCCTGAACTCAAATGGAAGGTTTTTGAGGTCATGTATGTATGTGTGTATCCGTGAGCCTGGAGATGATACCTCACGAACGAATGGAGCGTTTCAAACGCAGTTTGCTACAAAAATTACAATCAATGAACACTGGAAACCTATTGATTTTAAACGAAATCAAACGCTTGGAAGACCTCCAAAATTTCAGATGAAATTATGGAAAATCATAAAAAATAACAATCTTCATTAAAATTAAGTAAATAATCAATTTTTATGCAATATTTCATAAGAAAACGATTGACACAAACTTTAGAACGCTAGTATGAACCGTTCTCGAGATATTGTACATTTTTCAAATACATTTATCAAAAAATCACATAAAATTAAAAAAGCATTAACTATTGTGAAACATTTTCACTTTTCATACGTAAAAAAATGCGACAAATTTATTAAGACCATTTTTGTGAGTTTAGTTTGTTCCATTTACGAGAGAAGATACTTTGAGTAATAGTTTTGTATTTTGACGTTTATCAATTTGCCAGCAATCTCCTATAAGAATAACCTATTTCTCAGTCCGTAACGCTTGGCGAAATTTCGGAGACGAATATGTCGGAATATCCCCAACTAGGCGACTTTTTCAAATGTTGCCAAATTGACGAAAATATCGTCAAATTGATAAATAAAAGTCGGCAAATTTATAAAAATGACTTTAAATCAATGCGAATAACGAATAATTGATGAAAACTCTATCTTGGAAAGGATAAAATAATCTATTATAAATATAACCTATTTCTCCGCCGATTCGTAATATGCTTGGCTTAAAGTTTGGCGACGAATTTGATGGAATGTCGCCAACTGAGTGACTTTTTATTGTTGCCAAATTGATGTAAATGTTGCTAAATTGACAAAAATGAAGCTAAATGACGCCAATCTTCAGTCCTTTCGTATTGCTTGGCGAGAAATTTCGCTGGACGTAGACAACTTGGCGACTTTTTTAAATGCTGCCAAAGTGAGAAAAGTGTCGTCAAATTGATAAAAATGATACCAAATGAGAAGTAATATTTTGCAAATTCTGATTTCCGCTAGATAAAGGGCGTACTTTCTAGTGTCAGAATTTTCAAGGGTAGCGAACATGCTCATCGCCGAAGGTGGTTAGTATATAAAAAAATTCTCTTCTCTCCGTTTGTCTGCAACGGTTGGCGATGTATTTGGCCAAATATCGCCCAGCGCCCAGATTGATGAAATTACTGTCAAACTTGCAAAAGTTAACTAGAATGACGCCAAATTGATGAAATAATTATTTAAATATTTTAATACATGGACTCTATTGCATACTGAGGATGCTATCAGTATTGTTTGTTTGACCCACACCGTTCGACCTGTCCGACAGTGTTAGGTGTATCTGTTTGGACGGGCGGGAAGTGCCATTCAATTTAAACCGGAACACAGTTGGGGAGGGATCCGCAGGGCCCGTACCTTCCTCTCCCTACCACCAACCTCTCGGAAGGACTTACGGACCCACATGTTTAACGTGATCCTATTCCGCGTGAACACGGCGACAGTTTGAGTTGAGCAGTGGCAGAAATCGAACTCCAAGTGCAATCCCCGCGCGCGGAGATTGCACTCGGAGACTGGGATTGCACGTGGGGATTGCACTCAGCTGTCACGCCCTATGCTATTATGCTTTCAATATTGATAATTGTTAATTTAGAGTTGAGTGAAATATAAGTTAATTGAGTTCTTCGAAATAGTTTTATATATTGCCATCCGGAAAATAGCCAAGTGTACAATTCAACCTTAAAAACATTGTACCGTGAATCTTTTTATCAACTGTGAAAGAAATAAATTCATTGCATTATATAAGGAAAGTCATGTGCTGCCCACATTAGATTTTTTAAATGTCACTTAAAGCTGTTGAATATTATTTGTCGAAACATGAACCCACCTCATTATATCCCAGCATCCCCGGTTGCATTGTGAATTCTCCAGCCATTCCGTTTCCATTGATTGGAGCGTCCAGTCCATGGATTTTTGGATCCTGGAGACTAAATCCACGTCCATAGACGGCCATGCCCAGGATCAATTTTTCACGAGGAGCGCCTTTTGATAGCCAATAATTCACAGTGTAATCCTGGTGGAAAAGAACATTTTGGTTTATCAGAATTCATTTCGATTAGATATGTGGTCTGCATTGTGTCTACCCAATTAATTTATGATCTAGTAACTTTTATTTTAATTATATATTTTCTATATAAATAAAATTGAAAATCTGTCTGTGCGTATGTATGTGTGTATGTGTGTTTGCTTATCTCATAATCACGGGAGAACGGTACACTGAATTTCATGAAATTCTGTGAATAACTTTGGAACAGCCCCACTTAAAATTGAGTCCATGTTTCGTGTTTCTAGGACCAGGGGTTGTTGAGATATTAATAAAAAACGCACAAATAAAATTTCCATAAATATAGCAGTTTGTAGAGGATATTTATTAGTCGACGAAAATGATATCATGTTGCTTAGCAATTCATTTAAGGGGACGGTGGACGTTGAAATTTTTTTTATTTATTTATTTACTTGGAAACATGAAAATTTGTATAAATATTCCTCTTAACATTACTATATATAATACCATGAAATTTTTTTCAATTTTGTATTTTTTTTAAAATTTAATTTTTTTTAACAAAAATTTAAAAATGCTCCTTGCGTTCCATTTATTCACATTTTTGATTAATTTTACTTTATGATCACTTAAAAACATATTATGAACAAATTTGGGTATTCATTTTTAAATCGGTTGGAAAGTTAATTTTTTAAAAATATTTTTCTGCATTAAAATTTAATTTTTATTAAAATTTCACATTTCATTCAGTTCTTTTATTCACTTTTAATTACCTTAATAAAATCCAATCATAAAATGCATACCCAGTTTCATTAAAAAGTATGAAAGGTGTCTTCTTGCCAAATTTCATGCATTTCAAACAAAAATTAAGACGCATGGAGCATTTTAAAAATGTAAAACCTTTGAAATGTTCGTTTCGGGAAAAATGCATTTAAAGTAAATAAGACAGAAATACCATGTAGATAGTGGATAAATGATGGTTAATGCAATGTAAGTATATATATATATACTATTTAATGTAACTTTTAGAATAATAAACTAATATTATAGTAAAAAATAAATAAATTATCACAATCTAAGAAAAATACGTATAAACTAGTAATCAAGGAGATATAATACACTGCTGGCCATTAAAATTGCTACACCAAGGAAAGCAAATATCAGAATCTTATTTATTGTACTTATACGGTATAATGGGAGGAAGACATGATTAAATTTGCAGGTGGTTTGGCATACACAGCATGCAGAATTCAGTACACAGAGTTGCCATCTCTGGCAGAAACAGCAGGCTGTAATCTGGCTGGGCATTGAGTCGAATTGAGCTTGGATGACAGAAATGGGTACATCATTCCATGTGGCTTCAACTCTATGCCAGAGTTCATCAATCATAGTGGCTGGTGAGTGGGGGCGTGTCAGTCTCTGCGACTTTATCAAATGCGTTTATACAAAAGACGGTATTTATTCAATTTTTTCCGATTTAACTAATACAGAAATTGATATGAAGATAAATTTTATAAATGAACGATATTGTACTCGTATTTTCCACTGGGTTATATCAATTACGGCCGACGTGCTTAAAAATTACGGGAATTATTAATATTTTCAATATCTTAATCTGTTTTAATTCGGCTAAGATTTCTCAAACTCATTTATTGTGTTTCGCCAATTAACTCATAGTGTGTTGTGCCAAACTCATATTGCGATATGCTAATTAACATTGCGTGTTTAGTTAATTGTTGAAATAAAATAAAAGTAGTACAGGTATATATTCTAACACCATTTTAGCGTTTTCATTTTAGAATATATTGCTCCAATTTCACATTTTTTTAGTAAATTTGTTTACAAACGGGACCGGGACGTTTTATTCCTCAGATCTGCCTGTGAAGATAATTTTGTATAACAAGAACATAGATTCTTATATGGACAAATCGAAAATGCTTAAAGATCATACATATTTATTTTCGCATGAAAACCTACCACGTTCAGCTTCTTGTTAGCTTCCGTTTCATTGGGCCTGGCGTATAGCGGGGCATTGTGACCAGTCACTTTATCCCACCCACCATGAAAGTCGTACGTCATAAGGTTTATAAAGTGCAGATATCTGGAAAGAAATATAAAACTTAACTTAAAAGAAATATGAAACTTGAAAGAAATATGAAACTTGAAAGAAATATGAAACTTAACGTGAAAGAAATAAAAGAAATATGAAACTTTTTTGAATTGCAGGCATTGGCTTTACAATTCAAAGTCAATCTTTGCAATTCAAAGTCAATCTTTGCAATTCAAAGTCAATTGCAGGCATTGGCTTTGCAATTCAAAACAGTTCGATCCCCCTTTGCAGGCATTGGCGTCCATGGACGCTAATGTCTGCAAAGGAGGATCGAACTGTTTGGGATAGGGTATATCAAATACCTGCCGTTTTGAGAGGTTCTTCGCTAGGTATTGACGCTGTCCCATCCGTAAGCAAAAGGTTAAATGGCTTCTTAGCATCGAATCGTTCAGTCCACGTACAGAACATCCAAATGTGAGGTTTGGGGCCAGCTCGGGTTCTGACATAGTTTTAAAAAATGCGGGTCCACTGGATTTTTGTTAAAACGTTTTGCAGCATCAGATCTACTGTCTAAAGGGCCCCAAGCTTCCAATTTGTCTGCTTATCGTGAAGCTATATGTGAGGTCAGGTCGCGTTCGTATGTAGTTTTTAAGAAGCATCCTGGTTCGTTCATCGGAAGGAATTGGCATCCTAGTATTATATAGTTAGGGGGAGGGGTAGAAGCCGTTTATGGCACACAGCAGATTTTTTTACGAAGAAAACGATTTAAAAGAAGAAATTATGAACATTGAATTAGCACAATATTAATTTAAGTAATTAGAGTATTGTTTGGAAGATACTTCTATGACAAATACAAGCATCCGTGGACCGTTTTCGCAATTATTATGCGCTCGTCAGCATGTAATGGGAGTGTCTTCTAAATTTTTTAGAACGCTCCTTATAGGCGGATTTTGTCTTTTATGAACTTTGTCTTTGCAGCTTCGTGTGGCTTGTGCTAAATTGTAAATGAATTTTATGCCGGCCACGTGGAAGGATTGAAATTGTCAGCTCCCATAGAAATTCACAAAAATTGTGTCTTATAGCAAGTTTTTGCTACTATTGCAGATATCGACTATTCCATGCTGACGAGCGTAAATTAAGCACGAAACCTGTTCATGGATGCTGGTATCTGCAATTGTAAATTGTCTTCCACATTTTTGGGAAAGCTCATAAGTGGATTTTGCGTTTAAGTTTATATGTGCTTAAAATATTACATTTCTATTAAATAATGCATAAAATTAATAGCATTTGAGGTATTATCATTTAAATATTAACAAAAAAATCTGATGTGGGCACCACATGACTTTCCTTATATAATGCAATGAATTTTATACTTTTACAGTAAAAAAATAGGTTTTTCTTATAGTAGATACTAATATTCTTTCCAAGATATTGAATTTTCGACAATTAGTCGCCATTTTCATTGATTTAGCGTCATATTTATCCATTTGGCGAGATTTTCGTTAATTTGGCAACATTTCAAAAAAGTCGCCAAGTTGGCAACATTCCGCCAAATTCGTCGCCAAAATCTCGCCAAGCGTTATGCACTAAGAAATAAGTTATTCTTACAGCAGATAAATGACTATTGGCGTTCAAATACAAAAGTATTATTCAAAGTATCTTTTTTCATGAATGGAACGAGCTAGATCCACGAGAATGATGTCACTCATTTTATCGCATGGAATTACATATGAAAAGTGAACATGTTTCTCATTAGGAAATATTTTTTTTTATTTTATATGACTTTTTGATAATTTTTTTTAAAAATGTACAATATCTCGAGAACGGTTCATGTTAGCGTTCTAAAATTTGTGTCAATCGTTTTCTAACGAAAAATTACATAAGAAATGTCTATTTGCGTAACTTTATTAACGGTTTTAATTTTTTGACGATTTTTTCAAAATTTCACTCGAAAATTTAGGGGGGTTCTGAACATTCGATTGCGTATAAAAACAATAGGCTTCCAGTGTTTACGGATTGTGATTTTTGTACCAAATTTGATTCGAATCGGTCCATTCGTTCGTCAGTTATCGTCTCCACAGACTCACTGACACACACACATACTTTCACACACACACACACAGACATCACTTCAAAAATGTTTGATTCGTGATCAGGGATGCTTGAAACGTGCTCTCCCGTCGAAAACTCGATTTCGAATTTTCGACCCCGTCACAATACTTTCCTTATACATTATGTATATAAGGAAAGTAAAAATACTCGAGACGAAGAAACATGGATTTGAAACTCACTTTCCGAGAGCTGGAATATCATAAGCAGAATCGATTGTCTGCTGCCCTGCTGCCACTGCTGCGGACAAAAGGTACCCACGTGGTTCAAATGCTTCCCGTAATTCCTGCAAGAAAATTAAGTACTTCTTCAATGTTGGGTTGAAGTTTTTTTAACAAGGATTTTTTCATCCCCAAATCTTCAAATTACATACATACCTCATACAACTTGGTACATGAGGCCGACGCATTTGCGGCCGATTTCACGATGTCTTCTATAGACTAAAAACGCAATACACATAAAACGAACATTAGACAAAGCAGATAAAATAGACAGAGGGACACCCATTTTTGTTAAGACAGTTCTAAAAAAGTTCTCTCCAGTGCAGAAGAACAAGATGTGGGGGTCTCCTCTTCCAGAGCAAACAAGGCACTTGTTGGAGTCAGCTAGGGAATTCTATTCAAGTAGGACTGGGGGGAAATATGTGACCTATCCTAGACTTAGCAGCAAAAGTGGCAACCATACTAGGGATTTTTCTGAAATAATTAAGGTCATTCAGATTACTTTGGAAACGAAAAATATGACGATTAATTCCAGTTTTATTCCAAGAATCACACCATAGGACACGAACCTATTTTTACTTTCCCTGCAATACATGGTAATGTATAGGGAAAGTATTGGAATCATGTTGAAAATCGCAACTCGAGTTTTCGACGGATCTACACGTTTCGAGACCTCTAGAATACGAAAAAATCATTTTTAGCTTGACGTCTGTGTGTGTGTCTGTGTGTCTGTGTGTCTGTATGTCTGTGTGTCTGTGTGTCTGTCTGTCTGTGCAGATTTTGTATTCACACTAACTAAAAACCTAATGGACCGAATTTCACAAAATTTGGTAGATAAGTCACTTGTGAGCGAGTCTGGTGCTGATTAGTTTTGGGTACGATTTGGAATAAAAGAACCTGCCTTTTTTGCGAAATGGACCGCAAAAGCTTGTATCCACTCTAACTAAAAAACTACCGGACCGAATTTCATAAAATTGGTAGATGAGTCACTTGTGGGTTACCCTGGTGCTGATTAGATTTTGGTACGATTCGAAAAAAAATAACCTGCCTTTTTTTGCAAAATGGCCCGCAAAAATCGTCAAAATCTAAACTAAAAAACTAGGTATACTCAAATATATCCATTAAATGCTCGTTTAATACGTAATTTTTAACGACGAAAATAGTAAGACCAACCCCATTACACTAGGAGTAGCCGTTCTCGAGATATTTTAGTTTTCCGTATTTTCTCTACGCCTCCTTTGAAAATAAGTCCGATTACCGAATGAGAACGAAAATTGAATTAAAAGTGAAATAAATTTAATTAAAATAAAGAGAACGTTAATATAAGTCTGCAGGGAAAGTCATGTGCTGCCCACATCAGATTTTTTGATCTTACTGAAACACTTAGAGAGGGTGACTTTCGGCGGTGGGACTGGACCCATCGTGGATGCCAATTTAACCTAATTATCTTCGAAATCTTTAAATTGAATGAAGAAAAAATGTAGGCCCTCTCGCCTTTATCATATTTAAGTCAACTTGTATCAAAACCGCCATCACCAGATAATGATGGTTAATATTATATTATCAATAAATATACAATATATTTTCATCAATAAATATGGCTAATAAAATGACGATTATGTTTATGAATGATGGTTAATAAAAAAATATATATATATTACACGGGTTTGTAAAATGCAACTGAAAAGTAAAAATAAATTTTTTCGCTATAACAACATTCTTGGTCATATGTAACTAAAAATAAAATCGTGGGGTGCCCATAAAAGAATTGTATTGATTGGGAATGCAAATTATTTATGAAACAGCAATGTTGAATATACACTACATGACAGTGAAAATGAGACACCGAGGAGTGGGCAGAAAGTGATGAAAATCGGCAAACAGAAAGAGACAGCAACGAACAATAAGTAATGTTTATCGCAACATGATACACCTATACACTGAGCGATAACACGGTCTGATCAGTAGGTTGCAGAACCACCACGGGCGGCGATACAGGCAGCAATACGTCTAGGTACAGAGTCAATGAACATGCGGATTGTGTCCTGAGGGATGGTTGCCCATTCCCTGTCAACTATTTGCAGAGTTCGTCTTCTAAACATGGCGGTGGCAGCTCACGCAAGCGACATCTAATCACGTTCCAGACGTGTTCGATTGGTGAGAGATCAGGGAAGACTAGTGGCCAGGGAAGCACCTGGGTACCTTGTTGGGTATGTTGGCTGATGCGTGCCGTGTGTGGTCGGGCATTATCCTGCTGGTAAATGGCTTTGGGCACACCATGAAGAAAGGGTAGTGTCACCGGCCGTAGCACGTCATCCACGTATCGTTGGGCCGCCATAGTGCCCTCAATGTGGACCAGAGGTGACCGATCACTATAGTAGGTGATGGCGCCCCAAATCACGATACCGCGTTGTCGTGTGGCATGGCGTTCCACAGATGCTGTTGGATTGTACCATTCACCATTGTAATGGTGTCCGTCTGCCCTATGGGCGACCCTGTTTTCGACTCTTATTCCAAATTCATTTCTCATACTAAGCGCTTATTATGACCTTGGAAAATTCTATTCTACCCCATTTTTAGTAACACACATTAAACTTTATCATTAACTTCATATCCATCTGATTTATGATAAATAAACTTGAACCACAAATGTAAACTCTTTTCATCAAAATTGTCTCTTGTATGTATTTTCTCAGCCGGGACGAGTTATAATTTATAAATTATCGTTGTAAAATCTGTAAACTTCTCCGCATTAAAATAACGTAAACCTCTCCGCATTAAAAAAACATTGATTTGCTTCTCTCTTTGTTGTTGTTGAGACCCAGACCGTCCGACCTACCAGAAAGGTGTAAGGTAACTGTTTGGACGGCCGGGATGTGCCACCCAATTTAGACCGGAACCCAGTGGGGGAGGCATCCACAGGGACCGTACCCTCCTTCCCCTACCACCAACCTCTCGGAAGGACTTACGGACCCACATGTTTAACGTGATCGTACTCCGCGTGAACACGGCGGCAGTTTTGGCAGCGGCTGGAATCGAACCCGGGTCTACCGAGTGCAACTCCAGTGCGCTAACCAATGGGCTACCGCGCCTCTTGCTTCTCTCTTTGTGTAAAAACTGTAAGGATATGCGTAATATTTCAACGATTCACTTGACCTGGCAAGAAACATCTCTCGCCCTATTTACCCCCAGAAAGCACTATCAGCAATCGAATATTTTGGAACACCACCTCCTTCCAACTATGTGTGTCTGATTTTGATGTGAACGGTCAGATGGCTTTTCAGAATTCGACGATGGCCTGTAATTGGACATATATGCTAATAAAATAATATTTAGGTAGTAATGTATAACCTCTTCTTTAGATATCAATCTAATATCATATGTATGCATAAAATATAATTACTGAAGAATAGTCGAGGAGAGACTGGCAGTCTTAAATTATAGCAAGAAGCAATTTACGTTAAAAATGTTCTAATATATTCTTACTTTAATCAAAGAGACAAAATTCTGTTTGTCTTCTGGTTTGCCACCCCTGTTAGCTGGATACTCCCAATCTAGATCCAAGCCGTCAAACTTGTGCTTGGCGAGGAAGTCCATACAGCTGTCCACGAATGTCCTTCTGCTGGCCGGATTTCCCGCCATTTGAGAGTACTTGACGGATCCTTCGTTCCATCCACCAATCGCGATGAGAGTCTTCAAATGTGGATTCTTCTTTCTCAAATCATTAAATCGATCGAAAGCTCCTGCAATAAGATAGTAAACTGGTCTGTAGCAAGAAAACTTGTAAAGTAATACAATTTTTGGAAGAAAAAGAATACGAGGTTTCAAAAATACGAGTCATACGAGGCTTCGAAAACCCGAGTCATACGAGGCTTCGAAAATGCGAGTCATACGAGACGTCGAAAACACGAGTCATACGAGGCTTCGAAAACACGAGTCACTCGAGGCTTCGAAAACACAAGTCATACGAGGCTTCGAAAACACGAGTCATACGAGGCTTCGAAAACACGAGTCATACGAGGCTTCGAAAACACGAGTCATACGAGGCTTCGAAAACACGAGTCATACGAGGCTTCGATAATACGAGTCATACGAGGCTTCGAAAACACGAGGCTTCGAAAACACGAGTCATACGAGGCTTCAATAATACGAGTCATACGAGGCTTCGAAAACACGAGTCATACGAGGCTTCGAAAACACAAGTCATACGAGGCTTCGAAAACACGAGTCATATGAGGCTTCGAATCTATGAAGTCAAATATGATTTGTGCAAGCGTTAATATCCATAAACTCCTACTGGAGACATTCTGAAGAATTTGAAAGCATGATATTATGGGTGCAAACAAAATAGCTGGACTAAGTTCCGTTTCTCTAGAAATTCGATGGCATCTGTGGGATACAAAATTGGGTCACTAAGACATTTTTATTTCTGCCACAGGATTTAACTGATGGTAGCAATAGAGGGGTGGGGTGAGCGGGCCATCCAGGGCATGGTTGACTTCATTTTTATTCTAGCTCTGTGCCTATGTCACGGAAGTAGCAAACACGCGTATTTTGTTTTAGAGCTCTCTAAGGAGACCGGGAATCTCTTTGAACATCACTGAGGAAGGTGTGCACAGCAGAATTAAAACTATCTCCGCAGGTTGTTTAAGTCTGGATATTGCCACTTCAAAAATAACAAACAATTTTTATTTGTAATAATGGGAGAGCTTGCTGTGTTTTGGCAACGACTTTCAAAATCGGTGGTGTCACGAATGACGAAATGCTAGGCTCGCCTACGTCAGGCTGACAACTTTTTGTTTGGTTACCGAGCTCATAGCCCAACCTTATATTAAAGAACCTTTTTTAGCACCTGACATTTTTTGACGTTAGCGACATTTTTTTTAAATTGCTAAACGGTTAATGATCGAATGTGCTGCTTACCGAGTCCCCAGTTTTCTTTCAGGTCCAGATAGGTGTCATATATGGTTATCTTGTCGTTGGAGAGCTTTGCAAATCCATAGATGAGGTGGGTGCAGAGTTTGGGGTCAATGTCTTCGATGACGAACTTTCCTTCTCCAGATCTGTAGTTGGCCCAGCTGCCGAGGTAGCAGACAACCTTGTAAGGTTTGCTTGAACTGTCTAAAAGAGAAGGGTGAACAAGTACATACAGAGCGGTCAAAATACATATATTCTGCCCTGGCTTTGATTTTGAATAAGGAATAGTGTTTCATATTTATAAACGGAAAATTTTTGCACTTCATTATTTTCATGTTGTCAATATGAATATAAATATTACTATTTTATTAATGCATATCTTGAATGATTTTTAAATATATAATTATGAGACAAAAATATTTTCTTTTATATTCCCCCCCCCCAAATAGATTTAGTATATGCATTTTACTCATTCGCTCAGCATATATTACTTTTTAAACAAATACGATAAAAGCTTTTTTGTACTCTTGCGTATAGGAACAAAAATTTGAAACTGTGATAAAAGGATATAAAAAATGTCAAAAGGGGGAAACTGCAATGTATACGAAGGCCCTTTATATAGCTGTAAACCTAATTTACGTTCGATTTTAATGTGGATTGCGTTACATCAATTCTACAAATGTAATATATATTTTTTAAATTAAATTTAAAAATATTTTTTTAAGTTAAAAAACATTATTTCCCTTAAAATAATGAGAAATACTGCTATGATAATTCTTAAATAATCATTTGCGTTCTAGTGATGCAATTTATTTTATTTAGCTATTTTTTTACTTAATGTGTCTACGTATAAAAATCTCGACATCTTTTTAAAATGGCTTCGGAAAGTTTAAAAATATGTTCGTCCGTTAAAATCTCGGATATGAATATTTTCCCACGAAACAATACTTCCTCTATACAACAGTATGATAAAGTAAAAATCATATAATTTGACTAAAGGTACAATCTCATAAGCAAAGTCTTAAAAGAATTGAACATACATTGCTTTATCTTATCCATCAAAAAGTTGCAATTAAAAAAGTGGTCTGTAATGGTTCCAAAAGTTCTCTAAATATTGGTGGTTGTGAGTAACCTAGACCTGATGCCAATAGGGTCCCTCTTTATGGGATTATTAATTTTAAATTTTCCATACACACAGAGTATAATGTACAGTGTGACAGAATCAAATATTCGAATTCGAGTTCTCTGATTTCAAGAATCTATGAATACGAATCGAACGTTTTTTAGGTGATGCCTGTGTGTATGCATGCGTGTGTGTAAATGTTTGTATGTCCATGAGTCTATATAAAGGTATCTCACGAACGAATGGATCATTTAAAATATGGTTCCATTATTATATCAGAGAATACTGGAACACCCCCCCCCCCATTGATTTGAAACACGATTGAATGTTCGGACTCCCCCACCCCCCTCAAATTTTTAAAGAATTTTTGAAAAAGTCAATAATATAAATGAAAAAATCAATATTAAAAAATGAAAGGAAAACTAATACCAATTAATGACGAAACATTAAAACAATAAAATAACCAAAAACAGTTAAAACATGGCCGCCTTGCGTTATAAAATCATTTTGTTAAGCTAAAAATAACATTCAAACACAAATCATACTTTTAAAATCAAAATTTGACTGATTTGAAAATGCCCCTGATTTATATAGTTTATCATCTTTACAATCCAAAACAGTTATTTTCTCAAAGCTTTTCTACCTTTTTTTTTTGCTACAAATGCATTTGAACAAGTGTGTGTTAACTATAGTTAACTAGCTGAAATTTGAATATACTTTTATTTGTATCCATGATCCAATTTTAACGTTTATGTTTAATAAAATTGCTTTGTAAATAAACATTCAAGCTCACTTCCGGTTAGAAGAACAGAATTTCTGGTTCTAAAAGTTGTAATCAAACAACATTAAAATATACGTACAGCTAGTTCAAACTGCTGCTAAAGAATAAAATTAAAACAACTTCGTTAAAAGTAGCATATAATATTTATATGTCACATTTGCTGTTAATGAAGCTATTGTACTTTTAACATTAAGATAGCCGCAACCCATGCTAAAAAAAAGATAGAAACAAAATTTAAAAGGATTAAGAATGATGAAAAGTAGGTTTTAATATTAAAACTACATTGGAAAATCGATACCTCAACACTCATGCATACGGTTTAGTGGCGTACAGTCATGCAGCACAAGTGGCGTACAGTCATGAAGCGGAAAGGAGCGAGCGCTCCAAGCCTCTGGATGAGAAAGGAATGCTACTTGTGGCGAACATATTTTTGGCTCAAGAACCAAATACTGTGTAGCATGGGGAAGGGAGTTTTTGATTCAGGGCTCCAGCAGTTTAGTTACGCCACTGCTTAGATTATGACATAAGAACTATACACTGCCCTCACTCAAAATCGTTTAAAGAGCACTTACAATTATTCGACATTATAGCACGGTTCACTTTGGCTTCTTGACCATGTAAAATTCACTCATAATTCATGAATTTAGAAATGTAATTCACTTACTTGCAAGCGCTGTAGAAATGCAGAACACCAGATTTAGCAACAGCAGCCTTGACTTCATATTGCACAGTACAAGCCTTTCCTCAGCAGACCTTCAAAACCTAAATAAAAACAAAGGATGACAACTTCCCAGTTTTTAGCCACCATCTTGGCTTCAGAGAACGACCGCAGTGAACGAATTTTCAGAAAAACTTATTCAAAAGGTATTCAATTCGTTCCAGAGGAAAAATCGTCTGAGAATGACAAGTGCAGAATTTTATTGTCCGACAAGACATTCTAAGGTCCTTGACCTCGCGAGGACAACAATTTCAAGAAATGGCGGGAAAAGAAGTGTCGAATTCTTCAGACAGAATTCGTTGTCTCAGGAATATTGCAAATAATGCGATCACCATTTAGATGCGGCTGGATTCCCACCATTTAATCGATATATATAGAAGCGTTTGCTGGGAATACATCCATAATTCATTCCGGAATGGGTTAAGTGCGTTGAACGTTAGGAATTACGCTGTTGTTTATTCGTAATCTCTGTGGTTTAGCCTCTTGTAATTACAGACAAAGACTGAAATAGCTGTTGCTTTCTAAGTAATCGGACATTTTAGTTTCAAGAGAAAATCTGATGTGTCCAGCACATGATTTCCCTACATGATGTAATGACTTCATTTCTTTCATAGCAAACTAATGATGCATAAAATCCAAGATACAATGTTTTTATACAACTCCTTATCTAAACATAATTATTATTATAACCCCTCACAAAGAGCAACTAATTTACGATAACTTAGACCACTTCCATATAGTTAAATGTACCTGTTCCATAAGAAATGAAACGCACTATATTTCGAATTAAGAATATTAATTTTGCTAAAGCGACAGGGATTATTAAAAAAAAAAGAACTTCATTTTTCGAGATATTAAATATCCCTCAATTTTGGCGTTAATTTTGCCAAATTAAGGAAAATTTTGCCAATTAAGAATTCGAGATAATTGGCGATATTTTACCAAATTTAACCCCAATGTCAACCAATTTAAGGATGCTTGCTATTTATTTTAATTTTATGTAACTTTTTGATACAAAAATGTACTATATCTCGAGAACTGTTCATGCTAGCGTTCTAATGTCGGTGCCATTCGTTTTTTAATAATAAATTACGTATGAAATGATTATTTATTTAACAGTATTAAAAGGTCCTGATATATTAATCTTTTTCCAAAAATTAATTCGAAACTTTAGGGTTTTTCGAACATTCAATTGCGTTAAAATCAATAGGGTTCCAGTATTCACAGAATAATAATTATAAATTCTTTTTGAATCTCTCCATTTGTTCGTGAGATATCGTTTTCCCACACATACATACAGACATAGTTAGAAAAGTTTATATCATTCTTTTCCAATTAAATATTACGTATAAAATTATTATTTATGTATCAGTATTGACAGTCCTGCTTTTCTAATGATTTAAAAAAAATATTCGAAAATGAGGGTTTTCCAAACATTCGATTGCTTTTAGAATCAATAGAATTTTATTATTCCCTAATTATAATAATTGTACCAAATTATTTTGGAAACGCATCATTTATTCGTGAAATATCGCTTCCACAAACTCACGGACACATAACATACACACGAACATGTAGACACATAACACTAACAAATACACACACAAACACCACCTGGAACGTAATCGATTCGAATTCAGAGATGCTTGAAACGTGCTCTTCCGTCGAAAACTCGAATTAGATTTTTCAATCCCCGTCACAAAACCAAACAAAGGCCAAACGGAGAAAACATCATTACAGGCAACCTTTCTTATGACGCGATCTAGGGCTGCCAGAAGCAGAAGTTAGGAGGAGGGTTGCCAGATTTGACGGTTTATCACCAGTTTGCCGACATTTGGCGATTTTTCGATTTGAGAAAGACTCTGAAATAATCAACATTCTACGAGATATGAGAGATTTCCACAAGTTTCTATAGAGAGTCTATAAAATAAGTCATGACTTAGTTGGAGAGTAATTGACGAGATACGAATTACATTAAACTGTGACTTTCGTTAATGTTTTAAGAATAGTAGAGGTTGTTTTGTGAAATTACTTTTGCCAATATTTTGAGAACCGTATCCGCTATTTTATGAAACTAGTGGAGCATTTAAGTGCTGTTTAACTGTATATTGTTCCTGTTTAAGCTGTGCTTGTAAATAAACGTATTAGTTATCTAGTAACTTATTCTTGTAATTGAGCGCACACCCAGGATTCCAGAGGAAATGACGTAACACTATACATTATACCATGCATGTAGGGAAAGTAAAAATAAATGTGCAGTAATAGAGTGCGGTATGCTTTTGTATTGGTGAAGAAATATGTTTTCTTAGCTGTAATTATGTTATATTTATAGTATTTTTCCAGTACAGAGTTTTTCAGTAAAATAAACGTTTCTTGTTAGAATTCATTTCAATAATCTTAAAACTGTTCCTGTTATGCAATTTCTCGTACGAATTTTTATTTTAAACTTTTAAATAATGGTGCAGATTGTAGTGAACTGTTATCAGCTATCAATTGTACATTCAGAAGTGTTCAAGTTAGAAATCATGACTTATTTTATGTTCCTTAATTAGACAAAACGATTGTAATTCAAATTCTACTGTGAAGCTCAAATTCTATTGTGTGTCAAATTCTATTGTGTAAGCTTTTTAAAGTGCAGACCAGAAATCTAGATTTTATTAAAATGTAAATTTCTTAATTTAAAAAAGTGTGGTTGTCTATGGTTAAATAATTTACAATTTGTGATTGTTTGTTATTTCCGAAATGAATGTACTGTGCTTTTGTTTGTGAGAGTCACGCATCCGAATCCTTTGTCTGTGTACACTTAAATGTAAATAAATAAATAAATAAATAATTTTTAATAGAATATTGATTGAAAAAATGTATAAGGATAACCGTATTTTCTAACGTCACACCAAAGTTTGCATTTTATGTTTTCTTTATATAGCAGCTTCAAGAACTTACATACTTTTACCCGGTGGTCTTTCACGTATTTTGTCAAATAGTTTGAGATTGAAAGGGGCAAATACTTGCTTTTAAAAATTGTGAAGTGATGTATGCGAAATTTCGAGAAGAATTAACAAATTTAAGGCTATAGCTTGCAATTATTTTAAATTATGCAATTATGCTTCTCTTACAGTTCTTAAAAAAATCTGTTGCGGGCAGCACATGACTTTCCTTATATAATGCAATGAATTTACTACTTTTACAGTAAAAAAAATCTGATGTGGGCAACACATGACTTTCCTTATATAATGCAATGAATTTACTACTTTTACAGTAAAAAAATAGGCTTTTCTTATAGTAGATACTTATATTCTTTCCAAGATATTGAATTTTCTAGCATTATTCGTCATTTTCATTGATTTAGCTCCATTTTTATTTATTTGGCGAGATTTCCGTTAATTTGGCAACATTTAAAAATGTCGCCAAGTTGGCGACATTCCGCTAAATTCGTCGCCAAAATCTGTTATGGACGGAGAAATAAGTTATTCTTACAGCAGATAAATGACTATTGGCGTTCAAATACAAAAGTATTACTCAAAGTATCTTTTCTTGAAATTGGAAAGAGTTAGATCCACAAGAATGATGTCACCCAATTTATCGCATGATATTACATATGAAAAGTGAACATGTTTCTTAACAGTTAATATTTCTTTTTAATTTATAGGACTTTTTGATAAATTTATTTGAAAAATGTCAATATCTCGAGAACGGTTCATGCTAGCGTTCTAAAATTTATGTCAATCGTTTTCTAAGGAAAAATTACATAAGAAATGTCTATTTGCGTAACTTTATTAAAGGTTTCAATTTTTTGATGATTTTTTCAAAATTTCACTCGAAAATTTGGGAGGGTTCTGAACATTTGATTGTGTTTTAAAACAATACGCTTCCAGTATTCATAGATTGTTGATTTTTGTACCAAACTTCATTCGAATCGCTCCATTCGTTCGTGAGATATCGTCTCCACAGACTCACTGACACACACACACACACACATCACCTCAAAAATGTTCGATTCGTGATCAGGGATGTTTGAAACGCGCTCTCCCGTCGAAAACTCGAATACGAATTTTCGACCACGTCGCAATACTTTCCTTATACATTATGTATATAAGGAAAGTTATAATGTATAAGATCCACGGCGCTGTGTTTTTATCGTTGAATTGTACATTGAGCTATTTTCAGGATGACACAATGTAAAACTATTTCAAAATACTCAATTAACTTATACTTGCAACTCTAAACAATCAACAATATTGATAGAATCCTCAATAAGCGATAGAGTCCATATATTAAAATACTTCAATAATTACTTCATGAACTAATCGTCATTTTCATTGATTTAGCGACATTTTTATCAAATTGGCAACATTTTCGTTAATTTGGCAACATTTAAAAAAGTTTCCAAGTTGGCGATATTCCGCCAAAATCTCGCCAAGCGTTATGGACGGAGAAATAAGTTATTCTTGTAGCAGATAACTGACTAATGGAGTCCAAATACAAAAGTATTACCTAAAGTAAATTTTTTCATGAATGGAACTAGCTAAATCCACGAGAATGATGTCTCCCAATGTATCGCATGATATTACTTATGAAAAGTAAACATATTTCAACAATAGGTAATATTTTTTTAAAATTTTATATGATTTTTTGATAATTTTTTTGAAAAATGTACAATATCTCGAGGACGGTTAGTACTCGTGTTCTAAAATTTATTTTAATCGTTTTCTAATCAAAAATTACTATAGAAATGACTATTTTCGCAACTTTATTAAAAGTTTTGATTTTTTGGGGATGTTTTTAAAATTTCACTTGAAAATTTAAGAGGGGTTCTGAACATGCGATTGCGTATAAAAACAATAAGCTTCCAGTGTTCATGGATTGTAATTTTTGTACCAAATTTCGTTCGAATCCGTCCTTTCGTTCGTCAGTTATCGTCTTCACAGACTCACACACACACACACACACACACACACATACTTTCACAAATACACACACGAGTCAACGGTCGTACCGTGCTGAAAACACCGGTTCTCGTTAGATCACCGAAGTCAGGCAGCATCGGGCGCGGTTAGTACTTGGGTGGGTTAGTACTTGGTTGGCACATTTCGGGCGCGGTAGCTCGGTGGTTTGCGCGCTGGATTTGCACGCTGCCACAACTGCCGCCGTGTTCATGCTGAGTACGATCACGTTAAACATGGGGGTCCGTAAGTCCTTCCGAGAGGTTGGTGGTAAGGGAAGGAGGGTACGGTCCCTGTGGATGCCTCCCCCACTGGGTTCCGGTCTAAATTGGGTGGCACTTCCCGGCCGTCCATACAGTTACCTTACACCTTTCTGGTAGGTCGGACGGTCTGGGTCTCATCATCATCAACACACACACACACACACACACAGACATCATCTCAAAAACGTCTTATTCGTGTTCAGGGATGCTTGAAATGTGCTCTCCCTACGAAAACTCGAATTCGAATTTTCGACCCCGTCACAATACTTTCCTTATGCATTATATGTATATAAGGAAAGCAAAAAATAAATAATTTTTACAGTTTGAACGCATGGAGAAATTTTAAATATAGATTATAACAAACAAACATGAGTCGTTATCTATATAAATAAGAGAGATATCTATATAAATAAACTTGAAAATTTATCTGTTTGTTTGTCTCACAGAACGTCTATATCGAATTTCATGAAATTTTGATGGATACCTTGATAGGAACCCACTTAAAATTTGGGCATAAATCTGTTCTTTCTGACTGTTTCTTCACTTTAAGCGGGATCCAATCATTATATGAGCTTCAAAACGAGCGGGACCTAATCTTTAGTCGAGTCTCCAAACTAACGTCACCTAATCGCTTTTGAGCCTTTCTTCTATACAATAATGTGACTTGATTGTCGTTTGTGCCTCTGTCTCTAAAATCATGGAAGCTTTATAAGCAAAGGCAGACATTCAGCACTGCAGGCGCAGACATGAGTACCTGTTGTTTTTCATATGGATAACTGTATATTGCCTGCTTAATGGCTACAAATGAATTATCTCTATTTCTGCTCCTAGTAAGATGACCAGAAATGTGGTCTACAAAAAAGATATTGTTTCATCATAAAATTGTAATTATTTATATAAAAATTAGTCATATTATTCAGTTGTACATTATAAGTTGCGATTTTGTCTATTTATTATCTTAGCATGGAAGAACTCGCCTTTTTAACACTTTACAACATAGTTGAGAAGTGTTTATGACTTTGTTCATTCTGTCTGTCTGTCTATCTGTCCGTTAGTTAACATTACAACATTGTTGAAAAGTGTTTATGACTTTGTTCATTCTGTCTGTCTGTCTGTCTGTCTGTTAGCACGATAACTGCCGTAAAAATGACTTTATCAAAATGAAGTTTTAGTATGTTGTTCAGACGGTCTGTGGGACCTATGGGAATATAAATGAATAATATCAGCCAATTAGTTTTGGATTGAACACGGGTTGAAAAAATGTAATACATTGAACCCTATGGGACCTAATTTTTCAAAAATGTTTTAAGCTAGTTTAAAATTCACAAATTGCTGAGAAAGTTTTATGAAATATTCAAATTATCCTATAAAATATATAAAAAAATTTCAGCAAAATATATTCAGTATGTTTTTAAATAAAAATTAAAATAATAATTACACCCTTTATATGGAGAGGTCACGTGACCATTATATGAAAAAATCACGTGACCCACTTCAAAATGAAATATGGCAGCCATCTTGTCTCAAAATCGTGATTTTGAATGTTCTTTTTAATTCATATTTAGTGTTGTATCCGTCCTAAAACCCCTTTATTTTTGCTTAAATTATGTGCATCTACTGCATATATTTTTTTGAATTTTTTTTTATAAATTTTATGAGAAAATTTGAATATTTCCTAAAACTTTCAAAGCAATTTGTAAATTTTAAATACTCTTAATAAATGTTTGAAAAATTAGGTCCCAATAGGGTTTAATGTATTTCATTTTTTCAACCCGGGATCAATCCAAAACTAATTGGATGATATTATTCATTTATATTGTCATAAGTCCTACAGAACGTCTGAACAACATACTAAAATTTCATTCTGATAAAGTCATTTTTACGGCAATTATCGTGCTAAAGGGACAGACAGACAGACATACAGACAGAATGAACAAAGTCATTAACACTTTTCAATTATGTTGTAAAGTGTTAAAAAAATAGATGTTGCAAGGAAAATGTAAATTTTTTAAATTGAAGTGACACCTCCTCTCAACCAGAAGTTGAAATTCTTAGTGAATTCCTTCACCCTTTTCGAAATTTGATACGGCACAGATCATCGTCTAAGTTCCATCCTTAGCCAATTCCAAGAAATAGATGACGCACGGGCAATTTTTGAACCGGAAGTGGGAAAAAATAAGAAATAAAAATTCTTTTTGAATCCAGAATTTGATGCTGAATCCCCTGGATATTCCTTGGCGGAAGATAATAAATATACTATAATAGATAATATGTTGTTGTTGTTGAAACCCAGACCGTCCGACCTACCAGAAAGGTGTAAGGTAACAGGTAATAGATAATATGTGAATTTTCTTGTTCAACGAGCACAATTCCTAGTAATTACCAAGTTCAACATAAAATCATACGATATAAAGTGAAAGTTTAAAAGAGCATTATAAACACAAAATAATCTATTTCTCTTTCATAATGCAATATTTTCTCAGAATTTTTGTACATATTTAATTATAGTTATTTTAGACGATTGAATTTACAAAACAGCATAGAAATTTGATAAAATAAATTTTAATTGAATCTAAAATTAACTTTGTTTTAAGATTAATATATCTGAAAATAATATTTGAAAACTGCAAGAAAATTATTTTGAACATACCAAGGGGGCATAGGACCTTTAAACCTTCAAAAAATCAATTTTTCAATTTTATTTTATTCTGAATGTCTGAACATTTCTGAACACTGTGCAAAAAACCGCATTCTAAAATTCGCATTATTTCTAAAGTTATGAGCTTTTATGCAACATACACTTTTGAAAATTTTCTCATGTCAGCCATCGCCGCCATTTTTAAAGGGACGTCACTATTTGTTTACGTTTGCAGTTTGCTGTTTTGTCATGTCAATCTAATACTTTTTCCACCACCATGTCTTAATTATTTATTTAATTATTTCTGCAGCAGCAGGAAGGCAACTACTCACCTCTACTAAACTGCTCAGCCCAGTTTGTTTATATTCTAGAGCCGTTAACTTGTTTATAACGTGGAGAATTTCTTCTGAGTTTTGCAATTTCTTTTCATTATATTTTCTTACTTTTTACGATTGATTTGCGGCATTTATGTTGTTTAAGCATAAAAACTTTGAACTAAAATACAGTTAATCTATTTTATAATTATGCATTACAAACTTCTTCACGTTTGCATATTTATTTGTGTAAACTTCAACGTACAAGACTGTTTGGTGCAATTTTTTAATATAAACTTTTTGCTTTTTGCTTTCTAATAATGGATACACCGGCAACTAAATCTCGTTCTGGGAAAAGAAGACGTTTTCAATGAAATATGTATGTAATTAAAAACAAAAACAATCTGAAAGTGTTCGAATGAAAAATGTTGATTCTACGCCTAAGCTAAGTGCTTCAAGTAAAAAAACTGTTCAGCTCAAAAGATGAACTTTCACTTGATAAGTCACATATTTCATCTGAAGAACATTAATATAGAATAGTTCATATATCAGTACTTTTCAAGGAGCTTGCAGATGTTTTGTGCTGCAAAATATGTCATGGAACAATAAATATACGTGAAAAATCTTCAATGGGTTTAGCATCAACATTTCTTGTATATTGTGATAGCTGTGATGAACTAAAGTCTGTGAAAAATTCAAAACTGCTTGGTGTTAAGAAAAATATTCCAGAAATAAACAGAAGAGCTATATTTTCTATGCGATGTATAAGGCAGGGCTTATCGGCTTTATCTCCTTTTTGTTGTACGATGGGTCTTCCAGCGCCTGTTTCTCAGAAATCATATAATAAAATTAATCGCAGGACTTTAAATGCCACATCTGTTGTAGCTAAATCTTTAATGAAAACTGCTGTCCAGGACGACAGAGAATTATCAAATGGATCGAAAGATATTACTGTAAGTGAAGATGGTAGTTGGAAAAATAGGGGGTATTCGCCACGTGTAGGTGTGTGTACACTAATCTGAGCAGAAAGCGGGAAGGTTATTGAAACCGAAGTAATGTCTTCTTCTTGTAAAGGCTGCAACAGCTACAGAAGTAAGAAAAGTGGCCCTCGGTATGAAAAGTGGAAAAATAATCATAAAATAGTGTGTTCGAAAAACCATTCGGGTAGTGCGGGTAAAATGGAATGTGATGGAATTTCGAGTCTCTAGCACTACATATGAAGTTTGAAAAGCTCGTAAAAGGCAGAAAACATTTGATTTTCAAAGACAAGAGGAAGAGGAAGGAATTACTTATGCATCAGGTGCATTTTGATGCTAAATTAGATATAAAATAACACAGGATGTATAATAAACTACAGCCAAACATTAATTAGCCGAACTGCGATAACTCAAAATTTTCCATGTGCGAAAGTCATATTTGTTATATATTTTTGTAATTTTAAGCAATTTCAATACGTCAAATTTTCTGCAACTCATTCTTTTCTTGTCACTAGAGTTTCAGTTTATCAAAGTACCACTGCAGCTGTTTTTCTCAGGTAGGTGATTTTACAACTTGCGCACAGCATATTTTAAAATATATTGTACCAATCACTTTCAAGTTTTTGCTCTTACTTGTTTCATCTATATATACAATTTATACAAAAGAGATTCCTCCTAAATAAGTAAAAATTTAGTAAATGTTTTTCATCTGACTGACAAGAAACTTCTTCACGAAGCTGATGTTCGAGCTTCCGAAGCAACATATAGAGCTCAAATACTTCTTAAAAGGCAGAAAAATTTTGATTTTTCAAACATAACAGAATTAGGAAGGTGCTATTTATGCACTGGAAGCATTTTAAGGTCAAAATACTATAATAAGTAACACTGAATATATTTTTAAACTTAAAAGCGGGTATCTCAGATATGTGATTTTAGCCCTTGTGCGCAATATATTTTAAAATATATGTAGCCAATCACTTTCAAATTTTTTGCTCTTACTTGTTTCATTTATATACATAATCTATAGATAAAAATTCCTCATAAATACGTAAAAATTTAGTAAACGTTCTTCATCTGACTAAGAAGAAACGACTGTGTGAAACGTCTGTTCGAGTTTCCGAAGCAACATATAGAGCTCAAATACCCCTTAAACGCAGAAAAATTTTGATTTTTCAAACATAACAGAATTAGGAAGGTGCTATTTATGCACAGGAAGCATTCTAAGGTCAAAATACTATAATAAGTAACACTGAATATATTTTTAAACTTAAAAGCGGGTATCTCAGATATGTGATTTTAGCCCTTGTGCGCAATATATTTTAAAATATATGTAGCCAATCACTTTCAAATTTTTTGCTCTTACTTGTTTCATCTATATACATAATTTATAGATAAAAATTCCTCATAAATAAGTAAAAATTTAGTAAACGTTCTTCATCTGACTAACAAGAAACGACTGCGCGAAACGTCTGTTCGAGTTTCCGAAGCAACATATAGAGCTCAAATAGCTCCTAAAAGGAAGAAAAGTTTTGATTTTTCTTACATAACAGACATAGGAAGGTGCTAATTATGAACTAAAGGCATTTTAAGGTACAAAATAAGATAATAAGTAACATTGAAGCATTTTTAAATTATAAAGCTGTTTTTCTCAGATATGTGATTTTAACACTTGCGCGCAATATATTTTAAAATATATGTAACCAATCACTTTCAAATTTTTTGCTCTTACTTGTTTCATCTATATACATAATTTATAGATAAAAATTCCTCATAAATATGTAAAAATTTAGTAAACGTGCTTCATCTGACTAACAAGAAACGACTGCGCAAAACGTCTGTTCGAGTTTCCGAAGCAACATATAGAGCTCAAGTAGCCCCTAAAAGGAAGAAAATTTTTGATTTTTCTTACATAACAGACATAGGAAGGTGCTAATTATGAACCAAAGGCATTTTAAGGTACAAAATAAGATAATAAGTAACATTGAAGCATTTTTAAATTATAAAGCTGTTTTTCTCAGATATGTGATTTTAACACTTGCGCGCAATATATTTTAAAATATATGTAACCGATCACTTTCAAATTTTTTGCTCTTACTTGTTTCATCTATATACATAATTTATAGATAAAAATTCCTCATAAATAAGTAAAAATTTAGTAAACGTTCTTCATCTGACTAACAAGAAACGACTGTGTGAAACGTCTGTTTGAGTTTCCGAAGCAACATATAGAGCTCAAGTAGCCCCTAAAAGGCAGAAAATTTTTTATTTTTCTTACATAACAGACATAGGAAGGAGCTAATTATGAACTAAAGGTATTTTAAGGTACAAAATAAGATTATAAGTAACATTGAAGCATTTTTAAATTTTAAAGCTGTTTTTCTCAGATATGTGATTTTAACACTTGCGCGCAATATATTTTAAAATATATGTAACCAATCACTTTCAAATTTTTTGCTCTTACTTGTTTCATCTATATACATAATTTATAGATAAAAATTCCTCATAAATAAGTAAAAATTTAGTAAACGTGCTTCATCTGACTAACAAGAAACTACTGCGCGAAACGTCTGTTCGAGTTTCCGAAGCAACATATAGAGCTCAAGTAGCCCCTAAAAGGCAGAAAATTTTTTATTCTTTTTACATAACAGACATAGGAAGGTGCTATTTATGAACTAAAGGCATTTTAAGGTGTAAAATAAGATAATAAGTAACACTGAATGTATTTTTAAACTTTAAAGCTGTTTTTCTCAGATATGTGATTTTAGCCCTTGCGCGCAACATATCTTAAAATATATTTAACCAATCACTTTCAAATTTTTTGGGCTTACTTGTTTCATCCATATATATAATTTGTACTTCAAAAATTCACCATAAATAGTAAAAAAAGAATTGTGAAGAGGTTTATTTCATGTTTTTTAACACTGAAAATGAAAATTTCATTTTGTTTAGATTTTAAAAATATTAAATTTATTTCAAAATTTTAAAAAGTGTGTACAAATTAAAGATGTAATAGTTATAAATATATTATTATCAAATTGAAGTCCATAAGTATAATATTATTTGAAATATCCTGCGCGCGGCTGCTACATACACCATTATGTCTGTCAAAATTGTATAAATTTTAAAAAACAATATAAAATGTACATATAATTATATGACTTCAGTAAAATTTGTGTAGTAAGAAAGGTTTTCTATATGTTTAGAGAAAAAAATTTGAACATCTGGGATACACCTGGTTAAAATTAAAAAATTGTAAAGATAGCTCTATTTTCAATGAATTTCGACTGTTTAAAGGTCCTATGCCCCCTTATCTTAGATGGTAGCATTGGGAATAGATGGTAGCATTGGGAACATACCCCTAACAGCATTTGTTTTCACTGTCACGTAAGATTTACGTCACACTGTGACTTTGGGACGTCACAGGACGTCGCAGTACGTCTCGACAATGTCATATTGTTGTGATACAACCATTCAAAAGACTAATTAAAGAAAATAAAATCAATTGAATGATCATATCTCAACACCTGATTGGGTCGGACACTCACATACAATAAAAAAAGGGAAATTAATTATTAATACTTAATGTAATGGGACCATATAGTGGGGAATAAAATTTAGAATATAATATCAATGCGTTGTGTTATTTAAAATTTAAACCATACTTGTATGTGAGCGCCTTAAAATTACTTACTTGTAATTAATGAATAGTGTAAGGTGTTACATAATTAATGCTGGAAAATTCAGCAATTGGATGTGCTAAGTCGTTGAATCCATAATGATAATGACTACATCTATAGCCCCTTTTCTGCTTCATTGTAAAGTTTCAAACACACCGTGCAGAAAGAGAAATGGAAATAATAGCAGGACACAGTTCTAATATGTAGAATGAAACTGCACACAGAGATAATGATATTGGCTTTGCTGTTGTAATATTCTTTTCAATGTATAAATCAGATGATGAAATGTTTTAATCTTCATGATGACTTATTGACTCGTTCTATATTCCAAAGCAAATCGTTTAGAATAATCCATTTCCCTGCATGAGATCAGAATTGCATAGTAATTGTTAAATAATCAAATCCATAGATGCAAATGCTGCTGTCAAATTGATAAATGAATAAAAATTCTCCAACTTGGCTCAAAAATTTATTGAATGATAATCAATGAAGTATTTGATGTAGTAATCAATTCACAAGAAATCCACTTGACATATGATTTTCACAGGAAATAAATCCAATAATTTTATACTTGATTCTTAAACAGCATTACCAAACTAATATGTTGAATTTTTTTACAAAAACTTAATCAGATATATTTCATTTACAATACTTAAAGTTTACACATCATCTATAAAAAAAAAAAATGGCTCAGCAAAGGGCCAAGGCCCCTTTGCCAACGAAAAGATACGGTTCACCTTCACATTCCAGAAATTTCGAGAGAAGAGAAAAAGCTCAGCACTTATTGCACCAAGAAAGAAAAATTCCCGCCTAACAGGAAGTTGCCATCAGACAAAAACTAAATTCTCGCTGAACAGGGAGATCAACAAGTGAGACATAAGAAAACACGTTTCCGTGTCTCGCCTACCAATTGAAATAGTGTGCGCGTATGCAGTCATATTTAAAAGGGGCGTACACTGTACGAATAAAAACATGAACTGATAGCAGCACGTTATAATTAAAGTTAATAAAAGAGTCAATTGGTCTATTAATGGGTATATAAAATAAAAGCAATTTTGAATAGAATAATTTGGAATAATAATAAAGTAAAAATAAAATATTTAATGATTTATAAAAAAAAAATGTTAATTTAGAATAATAAAATAAAGTGTTGTGACGTGTCACAACATTACAACTCCTCACTAAAAAAAAAAGAGAAAAAAAAAAGAATTTAACCTTACGGTAAATAATTCCTGAAAAAATTTTCAAAGGAAAATTCATAAAATGCCAAAACCTGATGAATACCTAATACAATATTCATAAATTTCTTTTTCAATATCAAATACAATATTACAAATGTAATGAAATGAGTACAATCAATAAATGTGTATAGATGAGTATGAACAAGTATGTGAACAATTTCTTTCTTTCAATGTGAGTGCATATAAAAAATTTGAGTTGAGTTAATTACAGTTGCTAAAATATACAAAACAAAAAAAAATTTGCCATTGAATTTGTCGCATAAAAAGAATTAAATACCGCCATTAAAGAGAAAAAAAAAAACTCATCACTATAAATAATATTATTAACTACCAAAAAAAAAAAATCCTAAAATTTTTTTCTAAATTTCAATCAAAAACAAATAAAATTTCGAATAAAGATGAAGAATGAATTCCATAAAAAATTTTAACTTCTATGAACTACAATAAATTTAACTTCAATGAACTATAATCCAAAATTTGGACAATTCGTAAAACAAGGTTCATAAATGAACTTAATAAATACAATGAATGTAAAAAATAATATTTCAAATTCTAAGTCTCTGAGAATAATTAACAATATTTGAACCATAAAAATCAGACCATAAGTCAACCACAACATTGAATGCAAAATGCAAAAAAATAATGTCCTTAATAATATAAAAATGAAATTCCAAAATTCAATACAAAGTTTAAATAAACCAAAATCTTCCAATGAAGTTCAAGTAAGAATAAATGAATTAAAAAAGAAAATAAACAATTACTATCAATTAACTCAATTTATCAAATACTCGATTCATAAAATTATTTTCAAAACTGAACTGTTTTACCAAAACAAAATAATAAAATTTCAATTGAAATCAAAGAAATGAAAAATATCAATGCAATGAATATTACTAATTAATGAAATAATTATAAATAAAATAAAATCCTATCAAAATGAAATTTTATCAATAAATGAAATTCCATGAATCAATGAATTATATTAATAAAAGAAATATCTCAATAAAGTGAAATCTTAAGAAAATGTTACCATAATTCAGACCTCCTCAACAGAAATCAATGAAGAATCAAGACATAAGGTTGTCCTGCTTGATCAGGGCAGAAAAGACCAAAGAAACCTGCTTCAATCTCGAGTTGAAAACAGATCACCCCAACTCTCCATCAATATATCAAGTAAGATGAAACTGGCAACCAATTCTGTACCAAAATTCCAACACTTCCATTCTCGAGCAATATGTTGCTGAAACTATAATAAATTTAAAAACAAAATTAGTACAAATCAAATTTAATCTCAGAAACCTGAAAATAAACCATTATAAAAATAAATAAACCATTAACAAATTTGAATCATAAAATGAAAATATTCAACAATGTAAAATGAATTTCAAACAAAAATGAATTTAAAAATTTTAAAATCAAAAGTCACACATTCACATATTCGAATAAAACTGCAGGTAGAGAATAAAGATTATGTGATTAATTACAAAAAGATTATCTCTTATGAGGAATAAAGACAATAATACAAAATTTGCAATTAAAAACTGATAAGAGAGAATGAAATGAAAGCTGAGATGTATCAATTATCTGAGAAAAAAAAAACTTAACGGAGATGCTATCAAGATTTTCAATCAGAAAATATCGATACTGAAATATTGAGAATGGGTCGGAGCTATAAATGAGCCCTAGCAAAAATTTGATGATATGGATGAATCATCAAATGCAATTTAAAAAAAGATAAGAGTCGGAAGATACCCACATATGTTCAAGAAAAACCAGACATTACAATTGAATAAAATTACCAATTTGAAATTTAAAAATTTTCCTTCAAAATGCAATAAAAAAATAACCAAAATAAATATAAGAATTTCAGAGCTTAATGCTAAATTTTCTGAAAAATGCTTATAAAATAAAATTTTCAATAAGAAGTTTTGAATAACCTGTAAAAGTTCATAAATTATATTATATTAAATTATCAATATTCTAAAGTTCTTCATCATAAAAAAAAATCTATTTTACACAAATCCTAACTTAATTCTTCAAAATATAAAAGAAAACAATTGCTTTCAGCAATACTAAAAGTTTAATTTATCAAAATAATTTGTTTCGGTGGTAAGTTTTAAAATTAATGCAAGGAAAAATATAAAAATAAACATAATCAAAACTTTTCACATATAATAATCTAATTCGAGTTCTGCCATATTTAAACAACAAACACATAATACAATAATCGATCAATTTTATCCCATATTACTAAATATTTTGAAGTTTTATTAACCTCAATACTGAATACACAATAACAACATATATTTTGGAGTCTTTTGCTCCATGGGATTATTAGGCCATTATTAATTTATACACATATATTTTTCTAAAATCATTTTTTTTTTTTTTTTAAATGTCACTTTTTGACATACAGGCCTTTAATTATTTAATAAACATGAATCATATATAAATAAGCACTCGATTCAATAGAATATTCCTTGCCAGAAAATTTACTTTTAACTAATTAATTTATTAACATTTTAAAATAATAAAAAAAAAAACTTGCGACAACTGTAACTGCACTCGCCCATTAATTTTAAATTATGCAAATAAAATCAATAAAAGTTTACAAAATAAATATTTTAAAACATTGAATTTAATCTTATTTTAAAAAGACCAAACAATTTCAACAGCTTTTAGCCTAAAATTTCTTTTGCAAACAATATTTAGATTCATTATTTTAAATTAATTTAGATTAATATTTTAAATAAACTCAGATTAATTATTTTAGATAACTTTTTTTTTTTTTTTTTTATATATTTTTAATACTGTTTGTTTTAGACTTTAACATTGATTGCTACACCTTTTAATTAGCCAATTTAAAATGAATTTTTGATTACTTTTTTTTTTTTAAATTTAAATAAAGAACACATACAATTAAATATAAATATACAATACAAATGTCATATCTAGAATAATAATAATGTAAAAGGAATATCAGTTATGATTAATAAACTGATAATACATAAACACTTGTGATTACTTAATTATCAAATAATGTATTTGTTAATTGCCTAAACATTCCCTGATTGGAAGTGAATTGCAACAAGAGCAAAAAAAAGCACTAGCTATTGTTTCAAGTGAAAATTTTCATGAATGAGAAGAATTTCAAAACAAAAGCCGCTCAGAATATTTGAAGTAAAAAAAAATCACATACAATGCAAAATTTGTAGCAAAAATGAATGATTTTACTACTTTTGCTAAAATTACACAAAAATGAAATATGAATTATTTTAAATCAGCAAAGGTGGTCCATTGCCTTGCCTATTCATGTATGCGAAAAACCTGACAAGAAAACACCAGCTACTGAATTTATCACAATATATAAAATCACATGTCTTGTAGTAAATAATATTACTACTATTTAAATTAAAACACATAAATAAAAAAAATTAAACACTTTTACTTATTTTATACCTATATTTTACTTTATTATATTTAATAGTTAATTAGTATTTAAAATTTTCTATTGTTATTGCTGAAAAAAAAATTTTTTAGCAAATTTTATTATTTAAGTTTATTTTGATTTAGATCTCTAAAAATTGACCAAGGTGGAGGGCGCAAAATCTCCAAAAAAAATAAAATAAGAGAAACAATTCTCTTCGACATAAATCAAATTAAATTTGAAGAAATTTACACAATTGAAGTCCAGCTTCAAAAGGATAAATTAAAATGTACTATTGAATTCTATTCGGATATCCAAGGGATATAAAGTTTATCAAAATAAAATTTCTCAGTCAATAGCTCATACCCAAGATAAAACAGTATAATTTTACACTTAAAGTAATCACGATGACATTAAAAAAAAATTTTTGATTTGTTAAAGGTATAAGATTAATTTAAAAAAAATTGAATACATAAAAACTTCATTTTCAATATTATTAAAATATACAATATCATTCAAAAGTTATTGGTGCTTAAAACAATAAAATCAATTATTAATATCACAAATCAAATATGTATCATTAAGAATTTTAGTTAAATCTCAATTAGATTAAAACAAAATTTTCATTAAATTAAATAGAAATTATATCAAATTTTTTTTTTTTTTTTTTTACTTTTAAGGTTCATTAAAATACACGACTGCCTATGCATATAAATTTAAAAAAAATCAAGGCACCAAAATTAATAGATAACCATAAAAATTTAATATATGATATATATATATCATCTCTAAAAGTCACGGCACCAAAATTAATATAACCAGATGTTGTGATACAACCATTCAAAAGACTAATTAAAGAAAATAAAATCAATTGAATGATCATATCTCAACACCTGATTGGGTCGGACACTCACATACAATAAAAAAAGGGAAATTAATTATTAATACTTAATGTAATGGGACCATATAGTGGGGAATAAAATTTAGAATATAATATCAATGCGTTGTGTTATTTAAAATTTAAACCATACTTGTATGTGAGCGCCTTAAAATTACTTACTTGTAATTAATGAATAGTGTAAGGTGTTACATAATTAATGCTGGAAAATTCAGCAATTGGATGTGCTAAGTCGTTGAATCCATAATGATAATGACTACATCTATAGCCCCTTTTCTGCTTCATTGTAAAGTTTCAAACACACCGTGCAGAAAGAGAAATGGAAATAATAGCAGGACACAGTTCTAATATGTAGAATGAAACTGCACACAGAGATAATGATATTGGCTTTGCTGTTGTAATATTCTTTTCAATGTATAAATCAGATGATGAAATGTTTTAATCTTCATGATGACTTATTGACTCGTTCTATATTCCAAAGCAAATCGTTTAGAATAATCCATTTCCCTGCATGAGATCAGAATTGCATAGTAATTGTTAAATAATCAAATCCATAGATGCAAATGCTGCTGTCAAATTGATAAATGAATAAAAATTCTCCAACTTGGCTCAAAAATTTATTGAATGATAATCAATGAAGTATTTGATGTAGTAATCAATTCACAAGAAATCCACTTGACATATGATTTTCACAGGAAATAAATCCAATAATTTTATACTTGATTCTTAAACAGCATTACCAAACTAATATGTTGAATTTTTTTACAAAAACTTAATCAGATATATTTCATTTACAATACTTAAAGTTTACACATCATCTATAAAAAAAAAAAATGGCTCAGCAAAGGGCCAAGGCCCCTTTGCCAACGAAAAGATACGGTTCACCTTCACATTCCAGAAATTTCGAGAGAAGAGAAAAAGCTCAGCACTTATTGCACCAAGAAAGAAAAATTCCCGCCTAACAGGAAGTTGCCATCAGACAAAAACTAAATTCTCGCTGAACAGGGAGATCAACAAGTGAGACATAAGAAAACACGTTTCCGTGTCTCGCCTACCAATTGAAATAGTGTGCGCGTATGCAGTCATATTTAAAAGGGGCGTACACTGTACGAATAAAAACATGAACTGATAGCAGCACGTTATAATTAAAGTTAATAAAAGAGTCAATTGGTCTATTAATGGGTATATAAAATAAAAGCAATTTTGAATAGAATAATTTGGAATAATAATAAAGTAAAAATAAAATATTTAATGATTTATAAAAAAAAAATGTTAATTTAGAATAATAAAATAAAGTGTTGTGACGTGTCACAACACATATTGAGGTCACAGCGACGTCATTTTGGTCATTTTCATGGTCGTTTGTGACGTCGTATATTAACATTTTGTAACGTCACATTGTAATTGCCATTGTAATGTCGTCACATTGTTACGTGTTAATTAAATTGAGGATACGTCACAGAATATAGTCACAATGAAGTTACATAGTTACTAATACGCAACGTCGAATGGAAGTCACAAATATGATGTCACATTGTGACCCAGGTGTCACGTGATTACAACGTCACTGTCACACATGTGACGATCTTTGCTGTGAGGGACCTTAAATCTTAGATGGTAGCATTGAGAACATACCTTAAATTTTAGATGGTAGCATTTGTTTCAGCGAATCATTTTTTTATAAGATTTAGTCACCTGTTGAGAGATGCACCAGCAACTAGCGCTGATAACGCATATGAGATTACCATATAATTGCATGACAAAATTAAAATAAACTTGCTTTTTGTGCTTTCTAATATCGGCTATCTCTGAAATCAAGGTGGGAAGAAGTTCATGTCAGGAGGGTGAAACAAGAATGTTTCTTTCTACATTCTTGCATTCAGTCCGACACCCCGTCGCGTTAATTGTTTACGACCTCGAAAGGCAGGAAGATCGCCCCCTTCCCAAACTGATAATTTCACAAAAAGACTCAAGGACTCACTATTTTTGGAGTAATTTCACAAAAGAAACTTCTAGTCGGGTCGATTTAGTAGTTAGCTGGACGTGATTGATATGAGCTGTAAACATGAATGAACGAGCAAGAGCAAACTTACCCACTAGGGCAGGGGTCGGCAACCTATTGAAACGGAAGAGCCAAAAGTTGCAATTTACAAAATTTCCCAGTTTTTAAAGAGCCACTAAAAATTTTCGTTTCAATATTATAGTATTTGCTTATACATATTTGATTTTTGATTTAAAATAAACGGCTTTAAATACGGAATAATATTTATTCATATAAAAACACAAATATAGATAGTTACATCAATGAGAGCATTAGCTTTGCATGCCTTTTGAAAGTTTGATTAAATCTGGCTTATAACTTGTTGTTTTAAGTTTCAAGTACGACTCTAGATTTTTATTTGTTAGTTGACTTCTAACTTTACTTTTTATTATATTCATGCAAGAGAACGCTTGCTCGCACGAATATGTCGACTCCGAAGATCGTCAGCACTCCATATGCCAACTTCTTCACCTTACTGTAGCATTCTGGAAGACTATTCCATGCGCCGAATATGAGGGCCTCAACTCGCGGAATTTCTTTTAGAATTTATTTCCACTTGTGCTGCGCGATGTGCATGCATTTCTGGACCTCCAACTCTTCCAACTTGCTCTTGAGTTCTGTGAACTTGCCACTCCACAAATCTTTGCTTTTCAAATCTAGCAATCGCATTTGGAGCGATCCAGCATCAATTCCAAATGGTTCAATGTTGATCTCATTTGTATTTGTGTTGAGAGGATTTACTATGAAAGCGAGAGTACTTTTGTTTGTTTTGAATTGCTCGAATCTCTCAGCGAATCCATCCTTCATGTTTTTTAAAGCTATGCTGAAGTAATTCGTGTCAATAGTTGCATTGGTCTCATCGCGATATTGCTTCACATTTTTAAAATGAAGTAATTTACCGCTCTCCATGTCTTCAACAAAAATAAGTAATTTTTTTTCGAAACAAACTACTTCTTCAAGCAAGGCGTAGGCTGGGTTGCCCTTTCCTTGCAGTTTTAGATTTAGTTCATTTACTTTCATTGTGGTATCTACCATGAAGTTGAATTTTTGCAGCCATTTGTATTCTTCCAATTCGGGATGGTCAATGCTTTTTTCGTTGAGGAATGGTTTTATTTCCCTCAAGCACAAAGCAAAACGTTGCAATACGTTACCTCTGGAAAGCCATCGCACTTTATTGTGCAGAAGTATGTCAGAAAACTGGCTATCTATTTCTTCAAGGTAATCTTTATACTGGCGATGGTAGAGGGCTTTTGCCAAGATGCTGTTAATAATCTTAATTACCAAGTTCATGACCTCAACTATTTCGGCCGGAAATGTTTGGGCACAAAGCGCTTCTTGATGAATTATGCAGTGAAACGTTAGAATTTCGTGGTTTATTTTTTTCTGAAGAATTGGTGTTACCCCTCTATGTATTCCTGTCATACTTCTGGCTCCATCAGTTGCTATAGAAACGATTTTATTTATATCTATTCCATTGTCTTCCAGGCATTTTTGCACAGCATTTGCTATATCTTTGAGAGTTTGCCCTGAGAGTGGTAGTAATCCTAGCAGTTCTTCTTTTGGACCTTGGGACGACATATACCTGACGAAAAGGTTAACTTGTGCCGTGTCTTTTCTGTCGCAAGACTCATCTATAGCAAGTGATAAGGCAGAAGCCAGTTGAATGTCTTCCACTTGCATATGTGTTACATTTGAAGACATTTTATCAGTTCTATCTTGTACTGTTTCAGCAGATAATGGCAAATCTTTCATTTTTTTCATGATTTCTGCTTTGTTTTTAAAATCACGAAACAGTTCTTCAGATGCACGTATAAAACAATCTTTGACGTACTCACCATCTGTGAATGGTTTTCCTCTTTTTACAATTTCTAATGATACTGCAAAGCTTGCCAGATTTACATTATTGGAAGATTGCGCCCAGTTACTTAGCATGGAACTTGACTGTTGTTTTTTTAGCTCTTCAACACCTTTTTTCGTGCGTCACCGGTTGAATATTTACCAGCAAACTGGGTATGTTTTGTAGTGAAGTGTCTCTCCAAATTTGACTTCTTATTGTGTGCGAGTTTTTCGTGGCAAATAAGACAAGTCGGAAGGCCATCTGTGTTGCATATGAATGCAAACGACTCCATCCAATCCTGATTGAATTCGCGGTTTTCTTCTTCAGTTCTTCTCTTTTTTTTACCAGAAGCTATGCTGGCGGCGGAGCTGAAAAAATGATTTTTTTAAATTTTACTTAGCTATCTAAAACGGCAAGCAATTTATTTACCATTATTACTTCGTTAACCCGATCCTCAGATATGTAATCCAATTCTGTTACTGATTTTATTATATTATACGCGTACATACATACCTTTGAGAAGATAATTCGCTGCTAAATCGTATTCTTCTTGAAACAACAAGCGAATAGACACGCAAGAACTGCAAGCGATTAAATTAACACACATGCAACGTAACGTCGACCGCGCTATCCGAGGATGACTGACTGACAACACGTCTAGAGTCTAGACGTGTTGTCTAGACTCTAGACGGTGGCTGTTTGGGTGAGACGGAAATGGAATGCAATTGGCTGAAAGATAAACATGGTCACAGAGTCTCATCTCAAAGAACAAAACAATAGTTCAAATTTATCTCGTTAGGGTTATGATGTTAAGCGTAGCGATTTGTAATTAACGATTATGAAAATAGAAGCTATTGAGAAATTTGGTATTTAAAAATATATTTTCTTATTTTTTAAGGGTTTTGATAATAAATTATTAATTTTTTCGTATGGAACTGGAGAGCCGCAACTTTACATCAAAAGGTTGCCGACCCCTGCACTAGGGTCATAAACGTATCTGTTCTGGTGTAATTCTAGAAAATTTCTCCCTGATCGGTTTTTATTGCCTTGTTGACCTCCCCTTTCTTAACAACAAATAATGGACAGATTCTGAACACAATGACACTGAAACTATCTGTACCCAGACGGCTTGTATTGAACAAAGAGGCCCTTCTTTGAGGCTTTTTTGACTATTTCAAAAATGAGACACAGAATCCAAACAGATGTTTACAAAACGTTTTGTACTTTTCTTTCATTCAAATTATACGTTGTGTTTAGGCTTTATATATAATTTATATTTGTAATTTTATAATTACACATAATACGTAAATTTCAAAACTTTCAATTAATTTAGAAAAAAAATATATATTCATACACAAATGTATAAATATTTTATCCTCAGCAATATTCACGGGCCTCAGTACTGTAGTACCAACTGACCTCCCTTTGTGGGGGCCCTGACTGCATCATACCGTCATCCGTGCACAGGCAGCACCTTCACTACTGGTCCCTGTGTCTGTCCGTATCATCGCGAGGTGCCTGGCTGAAGGAAATTTGGTATCACGGCGCCCATTACGTGTGCTGCCAATTTCACCCACCCACCGTCGCCTCCGTTTGGAGTGATATCGCGTTCAACGGGATTGGACTGCTACAGAATGGAACCAAGTGATCTTCAGCGACGAATCGAGATTCAATTTGGGCAGTGATGACAACCGTGTACGTGTGTGGAGGCCCCGTGGTGAACTCCTCAATCCTGCCTTCGCTTTACAGCGGCACACCGCTCCCACAGCTAGTGTGATGGTATGGGGTGCCGTTGCATACGACACCCTGTCACCTCTAATATTGATCCACGGAACCATGACAGTCCAGTGGTACGTTCGTGACATCCTTCAGACATATGTGCTGCCACTCATGGCAGGGCTTCCAGGAGGTATTTTTCAACAGGACAATGCTCGGCCACACGCAGCAAGGGTGTCACAGGAGTGCTTCCGCCACATTACTACCCTTCCCTGGCATGGCCGATCCCCAGATTTGTTATCGATCGACCATGTATGGGATCACTTGGGACGGAACTTGGACAGCCTACGAGTTTGGTCGAACTAGAGGCGAGCTTACAACAAATGTGGAATGAGATGACGCATGACACAATAAGGGACCTGTATGCCTCAATGCCCGCCCATATCGCATCGTGTATTCACGCTAGAGGTGGCCTAACAGGGTACTAGAACCTCCATTCATTTGTAGTTTTTCCTGTAATAAATGATCCTTTTACTTTGATTTTTGTATCACTTACTTATATCAACGTTGCACTCACATATATAAAATTTTGTTAGATTCTGACAACTCTTTCTTGGTGCGCAAATTTTTATGGCAATGAGCGTATATCAGACAAATAACTACGAACTTTTGATTAAAACTTTCAAATTTTACATATTCTGTACACATATTTAACAATGTTTAAAGAATATTTACATTATGGAGTTTGAAAGAAGGATGTAAAATTTCTACAGAATTTCGTTTGAAAATACCGTAATGCTTTGAGAATCATACCTAGGTGTCACTAGTGCTAGTAAAGTAACTTCTATTGCTAGTTGATACAACAGAAAAGCTTAGTATTTAATATTTGTATTTTGGATTGTTTTTAAATTATGGTTCCCTAATTACAAGTATAATTAACCAGTATTTTTTCATAGTTGTAGGATAGAGTATAGAATATATGGAGATAAAAATAAATTGAAAAGTAAAATAATTTTAAATGCGTAGGAATATTCTTTAATGCTTCAGTTCTACTTTGCATTGCACTAATATTTTAATTTTACAAAATTGGCAGTTTAAATAAACATTTTAGACCTTTCGGAAGAGAAATGCATACAGTACAGGGCTACTTATCCTAACGTCACCTTAATTATTGTCTCAAACGATATTAACGTTTCCTTAATATGAAGTTTTAATTCCTTACTTTTACCTCCATGATATACACATTCCATGAGGTATTTGAAACAGTGTGATATATAAATTATTTTTTGGAACATTGCAATTTCAATGTTTAGGGGGGGGGGAGTGGGGGGAAGCAGGGGGGTGAAAGTGGGAACTTTTGGGAAAATACATTTCTCAACATGTACTACTTGTATGCAAAAAATCAGCTTTTCCTTAATTTGTTGCGGGTCATGGTCTGTTTATGCCTTTACTGATTGGACTATTGCGTGTTCATTATTGCATGACTGCACAAAAAACGTGGGTATCATAAACGTTAATTTAGATCATCGCTATTGAGAATCAAATTCTTTTTTGCATATTGATATACCTGACTCTACAGAATACGAGTGGGAAAAGTATAACTAATTTTTAAGGAACTCCGTCCAATTACTATGCTATACGTTCAAAGTAATAGGCACACATTTTATTTTGTTACATTTACCTCTCTGTGTGAGTGCATGTTTGCAATTCATTTAGCGAGAATAACATTCATCCGCACCATACACGTTGTGACAAAATTTTTAAACCAATTCTATAATTTGACCATATTATGAAAACATTTAAGCAGCAAACAAACCTGAAATAAACTGACGGACGGCAAAGTACTGTAATGTAATTCAGCTTTCTTTTAATGGAAATGCCTCCTCTAACTCCAATGTGTATTCATTTTAGTACTTAGCTCCACTCCTAAAGTTAACTTATTTTCTATCAAGTCAATACGTCGATTTGGACAAAAATTTGAGTTCAAGCAATTGCTGAGTTAACTCAAACCTAGATACTATGGAATGTGACGACGCGATGGCGATTGATTCGGTGAACAATGATGGCAATCTGGAATATCAAGAGCAACTGGAAGACATATGCCCCGACTGGTCTGAATTACCTTCACTGACTCTGGAACGGATATATTTGTGCTTGAATCGTAAAGACCAGTGCCAGATGTCTTTAGTATGCCGTAATTGGTATCAACAGTATAGCAATCCCCGACTTTGGAGGAAGTTCACATTTTACATTCCGGTGACAGAATATTCTGCAGATATATATCCAGAAGTTCGAATGGCGCAAAAGTTTGGCGACCAATTTCATCACGTCGTAATCTTATGCAAAAGAGTGGAGTGGAGTCAACTTGATACTCTAGAGAAGCAACTGAAATTATTTATTAAAACTGTGGCACTTCAATCTCAGCTGTTGTCACTATCTTTCTTAAGAATGGGCATATATTTTAAACATGTGGACCCAGGCAGACGTCGTAGCATGTGTCGATGCATTTTAGAGCTTTTCAGGTCTCAAAGTAAACTAACATCAGTGGTAATCCGAAATTCTTACTTCACACTTAAGGAATCAGGAGCAGTTATACATTCGATTTTTTTCAAAAACCATAAAATGCTGCCAAGGCTGAATATTTTGAATCTGAAGGGATTTTTGAATGAATCAAAACACCGAAGCAGAAGAATTAATATAATAGTTCCACCTGATTTGTGTCTTGCGTTTATGAAATTACAAAAAGTAACACTAGATTACACTAAACTTTTTGAAGCTATTATTACAGGATGCTTTAGTCATGCAAATTCTTATCAGTTGCCAAATAACAGAGGAAACCTCAACGAAATCAAATTAGTTTGCGATGGCTCAAAAATATGTCACTACAATGGAATTTCACCGGATGCATGGAATCATTTAAAAAATAGTTGTCCAGAATTAAGAATAGACCTATTATATCATGATGCATTTCCTGTTAAATATAGATTAGAACAATTTATTACTCCTCACATGCCAATCAGACGTTTAAATTTCAAAAGGTACTCAAACCAGAGAGTAAATCAAAACCCTTTAGAAATAAGTACTTTATTTGAAGAGCTTTCATTGTGCATACCTGGAGAACTCATGGAAGAACTGAGGATAGTTTGGCTTGGTAGTGCCACTACTATGGCTACAGGTCTTTTAAACTTTCTAATATCCTGCCCAAATTTAAAAATTCTGCAGCTAAGTATACAACATCCAGTAAATGATCTGTCCATATTTTTCGATTCCTTGTTGGAAATGGAACGCATGTCCTTAGAACGTATGCATATAACTGTATTTAACGTTCTTATCCCAGAAGATGCATCCATCTACAAAAATCTGGCAGACAATTATGTTCCAATGTTATATGGCTTAGAACTTAATGTCATTGTAGATGTAGGCTCAGTATAGCGATCAGCAACATAGCGTCAACAAAAATTCGGAGTACATGTGTAAGAAATAATTTGCTAAAAGTAGTCACTGTTTTAAAATTTATGTGAATACAAAGTTCGTGTATTTCTCTAGATATGTCAATCCAAGTACATAAAATTGTAGGCCATAAATGTCGGTTTATATAATGTAAGAGTCTAGCCATGAGTATTTCAATAAAATCATTTACTTTAACGTTGTGTTAGTTATTTCAACTAAAACTACTCTACTTAGCTTTAGCATTTGGCAGCAATTTGTATAAATTTCTTCAACGCTGATTTTATTCATAAATGCACAAAATATATGAAACGTAGTGTTTTTAAATGGCCAGTAGGTTTAAAATGATCCAAAGAAAGTTGAAGTTTTACTTCACTAACTTATTTTAAAAAAATAAAATAAAATGGTTATGGTTTTAAAAGGAACATGCAATATGTGCACTTTTAATACTTGAATATTTGAAACAACTTATATTTTGTATAAATTTACTTGCCACAAAATACACATAGTTAAACTTAACCCATCATTATGCTAAGTTAAAATTCACTATGCATTAACGTAGTATAAAAAAATCTGATGTGGGCAACACATGACTTTCCTTATATAATGCAATGAATTTACTACTTTTACAGTAAAAGAAATAGGTTTTTCTTATAGTAGAAACTTATATTCTTTCTAAGATATTGAATTTTCGTCAATTAGTCGTCATTTTCATTGATTTAGCGTCATTTTTATCCATTAGGCGAGATTTTCGTTATTTTGGCAACATTTAAAAAAGTCGCCAAGTTGACGACATTCCGCCAAATATTCGTCGCCAAAATCTCGCCAAGCGTTTTGGATGGAGAAATAAGTTATTCTTATAGTAGATAATTGACTATTGGTGTTCAAATACAAAAGTATTACTCAAAGTATATTTTCTCATGAATGGAAAGAGCTAGATCTACGAGAATGAGATCACCAAATTTAGTGCATGATATTACATATGAAAAGTGAACATGTTTCTCAACAGTTAATATATTTTTTTTAATTTATGGGATTTTTTGATAAATTTATTTTAAAAATGCGCAATATCTCGAGAATGATTCACGCTAGCGTTCTAAAGTTTATGTCAATCATTTTCTAAGGAAAAATTATATAAGAAATGTCTATTTGCGTAACTTTATTAAAGGTTCTGATTTTTTGATGATTTCTTCAAAATTTCACTCGAAAATTTAGGGGGGTTTTGAACATTCGATTACATTTAAAAACAATAGGCTTCCAATTGTATTCATGGATTGTGATTTTTGTTTCAAATTTCATTCGAATCGCTCCATTCTTTCGTGAGATATCGTCTCCACAGGCTCACTGACACACACACAGACATCACCTCAAAAATGTTTGATTCGTGATCAGGGATGTTTGAAACGTGCTCTCCCGTCGAAACCTCGAATTCGAATTTTCGACCCCGTCACAATACTTTCCTTATACATTGTGTTATATAAGGAAGGTAAAATTTAAATATTTAAATAAAATATTATTTTCACTACAGAAGGATTTATTATTTTCTTCTCGAAAACACTTTTCAGGCAAATTGAAAGTTTATTGTCGAAGGTAATGAATACGACGAAGTAATTTTTATCATTCTCATTTCTTTGACTGTAGATCTGTCGGTAGGTCAGTTAGTCGCCAAATCGAGGTCGCCACGTTTTTTTCGAAATAAATCAGCAAAATGAAGCCAAATATAGTACGTTAAGCTGCTACACGAAGCAGTAAAAAACGGAGCGATTTTAAATGTGAATAACATCTATGGTTGAGGTATTTTTGGCAGAAATCGGAAAGTTACGAAAAATAGAAACAATGCTTATAACTCTTTATGTATGCTTATATCTCCGAAGCTAATGGATAAAAATGTAAACAAATGTTACTTGTTTTGTAGGAAATAAGGTACCGTTTATGAGTATACAAATATAATTTCAATATTTTAATATTTTTGTATCTTCTAAATTATCTTCTAATTATCTTTTAAATTATGAAAGATATATATAAACAGTAAAGTACAAAAATGTTCAACAAGAAATACAGTTTCTAGATTAATAACATTTTTTTTTATAACTGTATATAAGAAAATAGTATATTTTTCGAGAAATCGTCTGTCAAGTTGAAGATTGAAAATTTTTCGTTTTTAAAGATTATAATGCTTATATCTCGTAAACTAAAAGTGATAGCCATGAAAAGTAAAAAGTAAGTAATTTGTAGCCCTTTAAAAGTCCTAAGAGGATAAATATTGAATTGAATGTCGAGTTCTTAGTTTTTGAAATATAGTGGTCATAATTTCGATATTTTAATAGTTTGACCTACTAAAGTTTTCCAATAGGAGGCAAAGCTATAGCATTTACATATCAAGAGTGTTTGCAGCTCAATGTGTTTCCTCCTTGGTGAAATATTGATTCACAATCACGAGATAATCTATTTTGTTCTAAAGATATTAGGAAGTGAAGTGAACTTGTTGACTGTTAAGATAAAATTCCAATAAATTCATCAAAAGCAGCATATAACAAAAATTAAAAGTATCGACCAGTTTCGAAGACAAGACATCCTTCTTCATCAGGACGTAAAAGAAATGAAACCTTCAAACGTCAATGTGTGACAAAAGCAGGAAAAGGATGTTGCCAACGACAAAAGAAAAAATCTGATGTGGGCAACACATGACTTTCCTTATATAATGCAATGAATTTACTACTTTTACAGTTAAAAAGAAATGTTATTCTTATAGTAGATACTTATATTCTTTCCAAGATATTGAATTTTCTACAATTAGTCGTCATTTATCGTCATTTTCATTGATTTAGCGTCATTTTTATCTATTTGGCGAGATTTTCGTTAATTTGGCAACATTTAAAAAGTCGCCAAGTTGGCGACATTCCGCCAAAATTGTCGCCAAAATCTCGCCAAATGTTATGGACGGAGAAATAAGATATTCTTATACCAGATAAATGACTATTGGCGTTCAAATACAAAAGTATTACTCAAGGGATCTTTTCTTATGAATGAAACGAGCTAGATCCACGAGAATGATGTCACCCAATTTATCGCAGGATATCACATATAAAAAGTGAACATGTTTCTCAACGGTTAATATGTTTTTTAATTTATGGGATTTTTTGATAAATTTATTTAAAAAATGTGCAATATCTCGAGAACGGATCATGATAGCGTTCTGAAGTTTATGTCAATCGTTTTCTAAGGAAAAATTACACAAGAAATGTCTACTTGCGTAACTTATTAAAAGGTTTTGATTTTTTGATGATTTTTTCAAAATTTCACTCGAAAATTTAGGGGGTTCTGAACATTCGATTGCGTTTAAAAACAATAGGCTTCCAGTATTCACGGATTGTGATTTTTGTACCAAATTTCATTCGAACCGCTCCATTCGTTCGTGAGATATCGTCTCCACAGACTCACTGACACACACACTCACACACATACTTTCACACACACACACACACACAGACATCACCTAAAAATGTTTGATTTGTGATCAGGGATGCTTGAAATGTGCTCTCCCGTCGAAAACTCGAATTCGAATTTTCGACCCCGTCACAATACTTTCCTTATACATTATTTATATAAGGAAAGTAAAAAAGGTGGGACCCAGGAAGTTGGAACCTGAGTTGGGACATAATGAATAAGCGAAAAAATACCAAAGAAGAAAGTGAAAATCCAATAAAGGATTCAAATCACTCCTGCATAAAATCCCAATTAAATCAATAAAACAGGAAAAGGATGAAAATTGACAAAATAATATGGAGCAAGCGAAATCGAAATATTAGACTAGATATTTTCAAGTAGAAGAGAAGAAAGGATAATTATCATTAATAAAGGATTTCGACTGGGAAACAATGAAGAAACTTAAAAAAAATCCATTTCAAAAAATGGAATTAGGTTTGAAAATGATCTAAGCTTTGGAAAAATTGGAAGCATTAGAGTCCCACGGACTATCTCATTGACATCCATTCTCGCCAAGATATTTGAAAGAATGTCAAACTTTTCTTGGAGTCAAAAGAATTAATCGGCGAAGAACAGGCGGGCTTTCGCAGTAACATGTCCACTGCTAATTCAATAATGAAGATAGTACATAAGGTAAAATTAGATTTTAACTTGAAACGAAGTTCTTTGGCTGTTTTCGTAGATTTACAGAGAGCTTACGACACGATATGGAGAGGGAAGCTCCTATATAAATTACAAACATATGGAATAGGTGGAAACATGTTGAGTTGGATAAGAAGATTTTTAGCCCAAAGATGGGTGAAAACAAGGTGCAATGAGGTGGAATCACATTTCCGCTAGAGTAAAGTTGGTTTACCGCAGGGAGCGGTTCGCAGTAGTTCTCTTTTTACTGTTTACATTAATGATCTTATATCAAAGTTGAAAGAGACTCAAGACATCAATATTTCCATGTTCGCAGACGATGTGGTGATATGGAAAAACTCTAGAAAATATCAGGATCAAAAGCAGAGACTAGAAAATACAATGCACAAGGAGCTGGAAATCCTTCAAGCTTGGTCTAAGGAAAATAACATGCTAATCAACAAAAATAAAACAGTGTATCAATTATTCTCTCTGAGAAGAGTGAACATGGATTTTGATTTGGTGATCTAAAATGCAGTACTATGTAAAAGCAATAGTACAAAATATCTCGGTGTAGTGCTGGATAACAAATTAATCTTTACTGATCATGTGAAAGCTACAAAGGAAAAGATTGAAGACAGAATCACTATTATGAAAAGACTTGCAGGTGCCAAGTGGGGCGTCATGCAGGCAACCTTAAATAAGACTTGAAAAACGTGAAACCCATAATTAAATAAGGAAGTGAGGCCCTGATTTCTGCTTCTAAAGGGAAAATCGACATATTGGAAAGAGCTCAGAATGAAGCTCTCAGGGTAATTATTGGAGCAGTCAAGATCACACCAATTGCAGCAATGCAAATTTATACATCCAATTCACCCATCTTCACAGAAATCAAGAGGCAAGCGGTTGGAGCTTACATTAAAATGTTGGCCTCTCCAAGAGCAGAATGGTTACAAGATCATCAACCTAGCTCTCTAAAAACACAAATTTTTCCAGTAGAAGTATGTCATAAAATACTTGAAGAATTTGATGCTTACATACCAATGGAAAATGTTAAAAAGCTAATCAACCCTTTTGATTATATGGAAATCAAAAATAAGCGGACAGTTCTAGAATCGGGGAAAAAAGATATCCCAGTGGCTGTTCTGAAGGCAACATCATAGTGTATGATCAATGAACAGTATCCGGAAGATGGATGGACTCGAGTTTATACAGATGGGTCTCAGATTCAAGACAGAGTGGGAGCTGGTGTCTATAGTACTCTATTTTCCCAGAGTGCCCCTGTCGGCCGCTATATGACAATTTTGATACCGAGATCTTCGCAATTCATCTAGCACTCGAAAATCTAGAAACCAAAACCAATATGTTCTCCAAAGTGGTTATTTTGGTTGATTCTATATCAGCCAACCAGGCCGTCACGGAAAATCACTGCTATGAGACAATGATCTTGTTTGAAATCAAGCAATCCCTGAACTGTCTTAAAGATAGGGAGAAAACTATTGTCTTCCAGTGGATTCCATTACACGTCGGCATTGAAAGCAATGAACAGGTAGATCTGCTTGCAAAAAATGGAACCCACATTTAGCACGATATTATACCTGTTACACCGGATTCACTTAAAATACACTTTCTGAAAAAATTAAAGAAGTGAATAACTCCGATATGATGGAAAAATTGAAAGGTAAAACCTGGGAAAACATTCAAGACTGTTGGAAATTATATGGCCACAAACCACGCAAGGAGGCAGTAGCAAATTTCAGGCTACAGACTGCTTGGCAGAACATTTGTTCAAAATCGGCATATTTTCTACAAATGTTTGTCAGTTCTGCAGAGCAGGCGTCATGAATTCAGATCACCCCCTAACTTGTTCTGGACTTGACAGAAACTTACAGAGAAACGGGGACATCAGCAAACTGTATTGGGATGCCAGGACAAATATGAACTTCTTGTGAATAAACTTTTTGCGTATATATTTCTTGTTTTTTCTTACTGTTTTATTGTTTCTTATTCTTTTCTTTATCCCTTGTAGTATTGTGGGCTGTCTAATCTGTCCGGAATAAAGCCATATGTAACAGAGCCCCAAGGATGTTCGGCAATTACAGACTTAGAAACTTTTCATTTAGAAACATGGCTCATGTGTTCCTTAATACGAAATTTAAAAGATGTTTAATGGTTGATGAGGTTTGAAGAGAAATAAAAGTTTGAAATTCTAATTTACCAGGAAAGTTTATAGATTAAATTCCTTCAAAGATATTGAGTAACTTTAGTTTATATGCTGCCAAGTGCACTCGCAAAATATCAAATTATTTATTAAAATAATTTGATATTTTGCAAAAAATCTAAAAAAGGAGCGAAAACTAAAAGTTATATTGGCTTCAAAATCTCGAAATCGAAAATTTTCACGAAAACAATACTTTTATACTATAAATATTCTATACTATGAGAAAGTAACTAGCAGTTTTTCACACTGCACAAATTTAATTTTATTACGGCACAAATTCTTTTTTGTACTGCGCAAATTCTGCGCTACTGTAAGTTAAAATATACCTGGATGAATAAAACATGGATATATCCCCTTCTAGAGAATATTAATCACAAAATAAATATGTTCGTCATGTAACGTCATGTGCTGTACCCACCCTATATTTATTTCAATATAAAATTATTTAATTACTTTCCTTATATACATAATGTATAAGGAAAGTATTGTGACGAGGTCGAAAATTCGAATTCGAGTTTTCAACGGGAGAGAAGGTTTCAAGCATCCCTGATCACGAATCGAACAATTTTGAGGTGATGTCTGTGTGTGTCTGTGAAAATATGTGTGTGTGTGTGAAAGTATGTGTGTGTGTGTGTCAGTGAGTCTGTGGAGACGATATCTCACGAACAAATGCAGCGATTCGGATGAAATTTGGCACAAAAATCACAATCCGTGAATACTGGAAGCCTATTGTTTTTAAACACAATCGAATGTTCAGAACCTCCCCTAAATTTTCGAGTGAAATTTTGAAAAAATCACCAAAAAATCACAACCTTTAATAAAGTTACGCAAATATTCTTATGTAATTTTCCCTTAGAAAACGATTGACACAAACTGTTGGACGCTAGCATGCACCGTTCTCGAGATATTGCACATTTTAAAAATAAATTTCTCAAAAAATCAAGTAAAATAAAAAAAAATTTAACTCTTAAGAAACATGTTCACTTTTCATATGCAATATCATGCGATAAATTCGGTGATATCATTCTGGTGGATCTAACTCGTTCCATTCACGAGAAAAGATACTTTGAGTAATACTTTTGTATTTGAACGCCAATAGTCATTTATCTGCTGTAAGAATAACTAATTTCTCCGTCTATAACGCGTGGCGAGATTTTGGCGACGAATTTGGCGGAATGTCTCCAACTTGGCGACTTTTTGAAATGTTGCCAAATTAACGAAAATCTCGCCAAATGGATAAAAACGACGCTACATCAATGAAAATGACGACTAATTAAAGAAAATTCAATATCTTGGAAAGAATATAACTATCTACTATAAGAATAACATTTTTTTAACTGTAAAAGTAGTAAATTCATTGCATTATATAAGGAAAGTCATGTGCTGCTCACATCAGATTTTTTTTTAGAGGTGACCATAACAAACTGAAACTGGACGCAGTGTGCAACTTCGATTTCCTATTTGGAGCAACAAGGGGCGCGTCTATCAGTTACACCCGAAGTATTTTAAAAATTGTTCGATGCCAAGTAAGAAAATGCTACAATTCTAGAAAAATTGTTTTGTATATAATGTCTTATAAAGGAAATAATGCACACGTATAGTTTTTTTTTTTAATGTATGGAGTGTGAAGAATGCTTTATTTAAATTTATATCAGTATTCCATAATGTATTTGCCCACTGGTATCATAATGAGTATCATAATTCAGTAAAACATATCTCTGTGAATTTTAGTTCGTAATTTAGTGTTTTAACATTTTTCTTATGATTTCTTTCCAAATTTACATGCTCTAGACGATTTTTTCGATGAAGTTTTAAGCATAGAGTTAAATTACCTGTACCTCCATGATTTTAAGTTTTCAAATAAAATAAATTATTATAGTATTGTGATGAATGAAAGGAATGGAAAAACGTTCATGAATGAAATGCTGCTTTTATAGAGAGAGCCAGTCGATTTATATTTCGATGACGTCATTTGAATAAAGTTCATTTGTTTTCGATGAAGTTTTCAAATATAATAAATTATTGTAGTGTTATAATAATTTCTAAAATATTACCGAGGAATGTATCGCATTTTAGAGATGTTTAAACCAGGCTATTTATATTTCAATGCCGTCATTTGAATGAAGTTCATTTTTTTCGATGAAGCTTTCAAATATAATAAATTAATGTAGTATTGTGATCATTTTAAAACTATTATCGAGGAATGTATCGCAATTTAGAGATATTTATATAAAATTGCATTGAAGTTGGAAAGTGTTTCATAATCAATGTTTTATGCATGATTGATCTTTCTTGTTTTAACATGGCATAAGAAAAAATTTGACATTATCATGAATAAAAGGGTTTATTTATGGATTAATGATCTCAAAACTGCATAGTTTCAATCATTATTGTGAAAAATAGCTGCAATACAATTATTTTGTTCGTCATTAGCGCCCTTAGGAGAAAGTTACTCGCTACCCGAGGTGCATATAATCAAGTATGGTATCATTTGAAATATTTTATCAAGCCTTTAAAAGTGAAGGGTAACACGCTATAATTGTAATCATTTCGACCCATAATACCAATTTTTCAAAATTTTTCTTGTAAAATTTGAAAAATAAATAAACAATAAAACGCTATTAAAATAGATTCTGATATGAGAAAGTCGAGTTAAAACACATTTAAGTTCGTTTTAACATTGTTATAACATAAGCTACTTACTTCAATGATCCTATTTAAAGAGGAAGAAAGAAAGAAATAAACACGAATGACACTATATATTGCAACTATTATCAGTTTCCAAAAAGTATTTACAGCTGGAATACCACTTGCTCGAAGGATGAGGTTTGATAATATCTGACATTCTATTGATATATTGATAAAAATATGCAGTTTCGTTCATCAGATGTCAACAATTGCGGTTTGCTACATCCGTATGCTTAAGTAGTTTGAATCCTCAGGCTTTGCTGAATATCATTCTCCTTGTATATCGTTCTTCAAGCTCCTTTAAGCTTGTGATAGCAAGGATCGAAATGTGAGATTCTATGGCTGTTTGTTGTTCATTGTACTGAATATAAGCAATTGTTTGTTCTAATAACTAGAAAATGTATCCGGCGTTATTCAGGAGTTAAAGCAAGGGAGATATACAAGGTAGGATCAAAAAGTTCGGAGAATGTGCTGATATCTCCAACCCTGATTAGAGGAGAGGGGAACTACTTTACCGTGGCGTAGAGGCACATGTGACGCGAGATGTGAAAAGAAAGAAGCAGGTCCGCAGTGCAGGGATTTCACAGACAATGGACCTTCAAACGCCATTTCCGTTTTTGATGAACGCGAACGACTACAGTTTACTGACACGCATTGTCTGGAAAAACACCTGCTTCTTCCTTTTCACATCTCGCGTCACATGTGCCTCTACGCCACGGTAAAGTAGTTCCCCTCTCCTTCAATCAGGGTTGGAGATATCACAGTCTCTGAACTTTTTGATCCTACTTTGTATAAAATAACAAAATAAATAAATTTTATTCGCTTAAATAATAGGGAAAATTACATGTCACAATTTGAATCATAATTTCAACAATCTCAGCACAATTTAATAAATTTATATATTGGCCATCGCAAAATAAGTGCCCATTACTTAAATAATACAGATGATAACACCTTACTTCAAATCTCACAAAATTGAAAATCTCAAGAATCCAAACACGATACCTCCAAAGTTTGCAAGGGAAAAGGTTGACATCCCGCTTTTTTCCCTCAACAAATTGAGTCTGGAATTAAGTAATATGAATGAAATATTTATTGATTTTACACAGAAAGACAGACGATTTGTATTTCAATGCCGTCCTTTGAATAAAGTTCATTTTGTGTAACTAGCATTGTCTCTTTTGATGAAGTTTCAAGTTTTCAAGTAAAATAAATTATTCTAGTACCGTGACCGAGTGTTACCGAGGAATGTATTGCATTTCAGAGATGTTTAAATAAAATTGCATTTCAGTTGGAAAGCGCTTCCTACTCAATGTTTAATGAACGATTGATCTTTCTTGTTTTTTAACACTTTACAACAAAGTTGAAAAGTGTTTATGACTTTGTTCATTCTGTCTGTCCGTTAGCACGATAACTGCCGTAAAAATGACTTAATTAAAATGGCATTTTAGTATGTTGTTCAGACGGTCTGTAGGACCTATTGGAATATAAATGAATAATACCACCCAATTAGTTTTGGATTGAATTCGGGTTGAAAAAATGAAATACATTAAACTCTATGAGACCAAATTTTTCAGAAGGACGATTTTAGAGAAGGACGATTTTTTTCGATGAAGTTTTAAATATAGAGTTTAATTACTTGTAGCTCCATGGTCTTAATTTTTAAATAAAATAAGTTATTATAGTATTGTGATGAATGAAATGAATGGTAATATATTTTTGAATGAAATGCTGCTTTTATAGAGAGAGCCAGGCGTGATATTTTTTCTATGAAGTCATTTGAATGAATGGCAGTTGTTTTCGATGAAGTTTTCAAATATAATTAATTGTTGTAGTATTACGATAATTTTAAAAATATTACAGAGGAATGTATCGCATTTTAGAGATGTTTAAACCAGGCAATTTATATTTCAATGCCGTGATTTGAATGAAATTCATTTTTTTCGATGAATGTTTAAGTTTTCAAATATAATAAATTAATGTAGTGTTGTGATAAATTTTAAACTATTACCGAGGAATGTATTGCATTTTAGAGATATTTAAATAAAATTGCATTGAAGTTGGAAAGTGCTTCATAATCAATGTTTAATGAGCGATTGACCGTTCTTGATTTTTTATGAATATTTTCAAATTCATTCAACAATTGGAAGAGAAGGGGTCTTCCGAATATTTGATTGCGTTTACAACCAATCTATTTCTAATATTCGCTGTTTGTAATAATCGCCCCAATTATTTTTGAAACTCATTCATCGGTCAGATATCGCGTCCTCGGACTCTCTGACACACACACACACGCACACTAATATACATACACATACACATACAGTGACATCAACTTAAAAGTTCCATTCCAGTGCAGGGATGTTTAAAAGTGCCCTCTCGTTAAAATTACTCGAACTCGAATTTGTGTAAGTGCTACTTCATGAAATGAATAAATAAATAAATGAATAAACAAGAAAGATCAATCATTCGTAAGCATTGATTATCAAACACTTTGCAACTGAAATGCAATTTTATTTAAACAGCTCCGAAATGTGATACATTCAGCACTCATATTTTTTACTTTCCCTGCAATATATGGTAATGTATAGGGAAAGTATTGGAATCATGCCGAAAATCGCAACTCGAGTTTTCGACGGATCTACACGTTTCAAGACCTCTAGAATACGAAAAAACAATTTTAGTGTGACTCTGTGTGTGTGTCTGTCTGTGTGTCTGTGCAATGTATGTATCCACTCTAACTAAAAAACTAATGGACCGAATTTCATAAAATTTGGTATGTAAGTCACTTGGGTGAGACCCTGGTGCTGATTAGCTTTTGGTAGGAATCGTAAAAACAAAACCCGCCTTTTTTTGCGAAAGGACCCGTAAAAATTTCATGTATCCACTCTAGCTGAAATACTAATTGACTAAATTTCACAAAATTTGATAGATAAGTTACTTGTGGGACACTCTGATGTTGTTCACATTTTGGTACAATTCGGAAAAGAACACCCTGCCTTCTTTTATGAAATGGCCAGCAATAATCGCAAAAAAAAAAAAAAGTCTACGTATGCTGAAATGTATCAATTAAATTCATGTTTTATGCGCAATTTTTGACGAGGAAAAGACTATAACATACTCCATTATACATTATGACTAATCGTTCTCAAGATATTTGAGGTTTCTTGCATTTTTGTTACGCCGCTATTGGAAAAATGTCCAATTGCTAAATAAAAACAAAAATTGAATTAAAAATGCAAATTTAGTGTTATTTGGTGCAATTAAACTCAATCTAATGAATTATTAAAGAAATAAAGAATATCTGAATTTGAGTCTGCAGGGAAAGTCATGTGCTGCCCACATAAGATTTTTTTAATTATCACAGTACTACAATGATCTGTTATACCTGGAAACTTAAAACTTTATTGAAATATAAATCGTCTGCCTATCTATGTAAAATCAATGAATATTTCATTAATATCACTTATATTCCAGATTCCAAAGCTATATAATTTTGAGTGAAAAAAGTTCATCAATTCTTATACAACTCAACTTACAAACGCTTGATTTGTTTACATTCTGCATACGTTAAAATTAGGCTTCGTTGTAGAAATAATCAAAGTTTAGTGATCATTTAAAATAAAAAATATTTAAATGCGTAGGCACGGAATTCAGATGCACAGATAATACGAAAAAATCTGATGTTGGCATGACTTTCCCTGCAGACTTATATCCATGTTCTCTTTTTTTAAATTAAATTTAATTCACTTTTAATTCAATTTTCGTTCTCATTTGATAATTGGACTTATTTTCAAAGGTGACGTGGAGAAAATACGAAAAAAAAAACTAATATATCTCGAGAACGGCTAGTTCTAGTGTAATGGGGTTGGTCTTATTCTTTTCTTCGTTAAAAATTACATATTAAACAAGCATTTAATGGATATATTTGAGCATACGTAGCTTTTTAATTTAGATTTTGACAATTTTAGCGGGCCAGTTTGCAAAAAAAAAAGCAGGTTATTTTTTCAAATAAATTTATCAAAAATTCCATAAATTAAAAAAAAGTATATCAACTGTTGAGAAACATGTTCACTTTTCATATGTAATTCCATGCGATAAATTGGGTGATATCATTTTCGTGGATCTAGCTCGTTCCATTCATGAGAAAAAATACTTTGAGTAATACTTTTGTATTTGAACGCCAATAGTCATTTATCTGCTATAAAAATAACTCATTTCTACTTCCATAACGCTTGGCGAGATTTTGGTGACGAATTTGGCGGAATGTCGCCAACTTGCCTACTTTTTTAATGTTGCCAAATTAACGAAAATATCACCAAATGGTTAAAAATGACGCCAAATCAATGAAAATGATGATTCATTGACGAAAATTTAATATCTTGTAAAGAATATAAGTACTATAAGAATAAGCTTTTTTTTTAATGCAAAAGTAGTAAATTCATTGCATTATATAAGGAAAGTCATGTGCTGCCCACATCAGATTTTTTTTAGAGTGTAGTCCGTCTGTCAGAGGATATATTGTAAAATATTGTATTAATCGAACGATAATTTAGGGCCCTTTAAAATGAAGGTTAATATGTTATAATTGCTATTATTTGGACCAATAAATAATACAGATTTCTTGTAAAACTTTCAAAGAGAAAAAATATAAGCTACTTAAAAATGGATTCTAGTATGAGAAAATCGAGTATAGCCACATTTCAGTTAATTGCACTTGGAATTATGTGTCTACAACCAACGGTTAAAAAAACATACGTTGTTTATACATTTTTAAATACCCTGTATATATAATAAAAGCCCTTTTCTTTATTTGTTTGTAACGCTTAACGACAAATTTAGCAAATTATTTGACAAAATATCGCCAGCTTGGCAACTTTTTGAAAACTGGGGGCCAAACTGACGAAAATGACACCAGACTGATGAATTAATTATGAAAATATTTTAATACATGGACTATATTGCTTAGCAGAAGATGGTACTGTTTTGGTAAAATGTAAATTAATTTGGTATTTTGAAATAGTTTTACATATTGTAATCCAGAAAAGCGACACATGTTGATGTATAAGTCAACATTAAAAACATTGTGCAGAAGATTTTGTACATCATTATTTTGCTGTTAAAGAAGCAAAAGCATTGCATTGAAAGTCATATACTGCAAATGTCATATTTTTCTTTCTTTCGAGCGATTTAATTTAAAGCCACAAAGCCCGCGCTCCTCTGTGCTTCGTCCGTCCAAGTACGCTACACCCCTACATGGGAAACAGGAACCCACTGACAACAATTTCCTGCGACCCTCCTATCCGCTCCAAATATCCACTGACACGTGCGAGCCATACACCCATGGAGGTAAAAGTAAGGAGTTAAAACTCGTATTAAGAAAATGCCAATATCGTTTGAGATCAGGTCAATATCGTTTGAGATTGTCATTCAGGTGGCGCTGGGATAAGATAACTATTGTATGCATTTCTATGGCGAAAGGCCTAGCATATTTATTTAAACTGTCAATTTTGCTGAAATAAATTAGAAGCGCAATGCAAAGTAGAACTGACAATAAATAATACTCTTACCTATTCAAAATTATTTTATCTTTCAATTTATTTTTATCTCCATATACATTTCCCATTATATTCCATATATCCCATCCAATTATACTATATACTATCCTACAACTATGAAAAAATACTGGTTAATTATACTCATAATTAGAGAACTCTTAATTTAAAAATAGTCAAAAATACATATACCAGATACCACGCCTTTCTCTTCTGTCAACTATCAAGATCAGCTACTTTACTGAAAATAGCAACACTTAGATATAATTCTCAAAGCATTATGGCATTTCCAAACGTTCCATCCATAGGAGTTTTATCTTCTTCTTTCTAACTCCTTGCATACACCTCTTCCATTCGATATTATTATTTCTTACACGACTCTCGATCGACATATATATACTATACCATCCCTTAACATAACGCAATTAATTTACGTTCTCCTAGATCCTTTAACAAACGAATTTATAGAGTTTAATACCTCAAACTTATTATTTCAAGTTTCCAATTTCTGGTCATACCATGTAGGTAAAGGGACTCACTCTCTCTAACTTCGTGGTTTAAATATTCTGAATTTTTAAATTGGAACGACCTCTTTATTAATTTTCCTATTCAGCTGAATCATGGAGGTGAAGGGATGGTCTCATCTCTAACTCCATGAGATGAATGCAATCTCTTTATCTCTATAACTATCTATATAATCGAAGGAGTTATAATATATCTCTAACTCGAATCTCTCTATATCTCTTTATCTCCATAAATATCTCTATAGTAGAAGGAGTTATAATATCTCTCTAATTCGAATCTCTCTATATCTATAACTATCTCTATAATCGAAGGAGTTATAATATCTCTCTAACTCGAATATCTCTATATCTCTTTATCTCCATAACTATCTCTATAGTAGAAAGGGTTATAATATCTCTCTAACTCGAATCTCTCTATATCTCTTTATCTCTATAACTATATATTCGAAGGAGTTATAATATCTCTCTAACTCGAATCTCTCTATATCTCCTTATCTCCATAACTATATAATCGAAGGAGTTATAATATCTCTATAACTCGAATCCCTCTATATCTCTTTATAACTATATAATCCAAGGAGTTATAATATCTCTATAACTCGAATCTCTCTATATCTCTATAACTATCTCTATAATCGAAGGAGTTATAATATCTCTATAACTCGAATCTCTCTATATATCTTTATCTCTATAACTATCTCTATAACTCGAATCTCTCTATATCTCTTTATCTCCATAACTATATAATCGAAGAAGTTATAATATCTCTATAACTCGAATCTCTCTATATCTCTTTATCTCTATAACTATCTCTATAATCCAAGGAGTTATAATATCTCTATAACTCGAATCTCTCTATATCTTTTTATCTCCATAACTCTCTCTATAATCGAAGAAGTTATAATATCTCTATAACTCGAATATCTCTATAACTATCTCTATAATCGAAGGTGTTATAGTATTTCTATGACTCGAATCTCTATCTCTTTATCTCTATAACTATCTCTATGCTCGAAGGAGTTATAATGTCTCTGTAACTCCATGACTTGAATTAAAGTTTCTTGACCATGCAATTTCATTATGGAGGAACAAAGCCTTTGACATGAGATTGTAAACACGAAAATAGCAAAAAAGGTTAAATTTTAACAGGCTAGTTCTTCAGATCCAAAGGTTAATTTGAAAAACGGAATTCAGATTTAGATTCAGCATAGTCTAATTAGTACACATAAGTGTTTTTAGCTCTGCATTTGGTGCTCTGACATACCCACACTTTGCTTCTAGAGAGGTGATTTGTTTGTTTGCATTGAGAAAGCCGCGTGTTAGAACATAATCTTTTATTTTAATAATTTCGGTTTAAAACTAGTTCCTCGATTATTCTGACTTATTTCTTTCACCCGAATCTCAAGGGACTCCGATAAGGGCAATAAAGTTTCCTGACCTTCTTCTCATGGGAAAAACACCCTATTTTGCAGCGTAATTAGATTATTGATTGGATGCATAGCGGAAGCCGGTGTTTGTCAAGAAAATGGAAGTTTAATGTGTAGTACTCAGAGTCCCATTAAAATGTCTTGCCTCTGAATTTTTCAATGATGGAAGGGGAAGTGCTGTCTATCGACGATTTATATTTACAAACTACCATGTTACGTGACAGAGATAGTGCTGCAAAAATAAATATTGAATAAATATTGATTTAGAAAGGGAAAGATGCATTATTGGATGATAAAGTGGTCGATATATTTGTGACCTTTAAAAGTGATTTTATTTACAGTGTGGGCCAAAGTGGTTGGTGACAGACTTATCGATACAGTTTTACAGGGTGCTTCAGGAAGAGGGTCTGTCTGAAAGGGAATATAAATTCAACGGTTGATCATAGAAGTAAAGTAAAATATGAAAATAATCAGAAAACGGGGGAGAATTTATCTATGGTAGTTCCAAGTTGCAACCTAGGAACTGATAGTTACAGGAAAATGCAAAAATCTATTGTATTATACGTCCATTTAATAAAAAATTTGATGTGGGCAGCACATGACTTTCCTTATACAATACAATGAATTTACTACTTTTACAGTAAAAACAAAAAGGTTATTTTTATAGTAGATACTTATATTCTTTCCAAGATATTGAATTTTCTTCAATGTGTCGTCATTTTCATTGATTTAGTTCTTTATTATCCATTTGGCGAGTTTTTTTTGTTAAATTAGCAACATTTAAAAAATTTGAAAAGTTGGCGACATTTCACCAAATTTTTCGCCAAAATCTCGCCAAGTGTTATTTACAGAGAAGGAAGTTATTCTTACAGCAGATAAATGACTATTGGCGTTCAGGTACAAAAGTATTATTCAAAGTATCCTTTTTCATGAATGGAACGAGCTAGATCCACGAGAATGATGTCAGCCAATGTATCGCATGATATTACATATGAAAAATGAGCATGTTTATCAATAGGTAATATATATTTTTTATTTTATACGTTTTTTGATAATTTTTTTGAAAAATTTGCAATATCTCAACGGTTCATGCTAGCGTTCTAAAATTTATGTCAATCGTTTTCTAAGGAAGAATTACATAAGAAATGTCTATTTGCGTAATTTTATTAAAGGTTTTGATTTTTTGATGATTTTTAAAAAAAATTCACTTGAAAATTTAGAGGGTTCTGAACATCCGATTGCGTATAAAAACAATAGGCTTCCAGTATTTACGAATTGTAATTTTGGTACCAAATTTCGTTCGAATCGCTCCATTCGTTCGTCAATTATCGTCTCCACAATCTCACTGACACACATACATACTTTCACACACACACAGAAATCATCTCAAAAACGTCTAAATCGTGTTCAGGGATGCTTGAAACGTGCTCTCCCGTCGAAAACTCGAATTCGAATTTTCGACCCCGTCACAATACTTACTTTCCTTATACATTATTGTATATAAGGAAAGTAAAAATTAATTGGAGTGTGGCTGAACTTGACTTTTTCAAACCAGAATCCATTTGTAGTAACGTGGTCTTAAAATTTTACAATTTTTTTTTTGAAAAATCGGTATCACGGGTCCAAATGGCTTCAATTATAGCATATTACGTTTCACTTTAAAGGGCTTGAAAAAATATTTCGATTGACACCATACTTGACGATGTACCTCCTGGGGGGCGGATAACTTGTCCCCCGAGGGGATTAAAGACGCCACGAACAAAAAATTTGTATTGCAGGTATTTTTCTCAACAACGGTTGAAACTGTAAAGTCTCTTGATTCTTGGGCCATAAATAAACCCTTTTATGCACGATTATGATAAAATATGTCCTATGCTGCCATGTTAAAAAAATATAAAATTTCAAATAAATGTCGAAGTTTTTTCTCAAATTTAAAAAAAAAATCTATCTAGTTCTATATTTTTTTATGGCAAAGCCGGATATAAAATGTCGAATAAATTTCGAAGTTTTAGCTTGAATTTAAAAAAATTCTATCTAGTTCTGGATTTTTTTTATAACAAAGCCGGATATAAAGTTTTATGTAAATCCATTAGTATTTGTGGATGTTATTGTGTGCACAAGAAAATTAGACAGACATACATACAGACAGACGTACATACAGACAGACATACAGACAGACGGACATTACTCCAACAATAGTCAAAACCTGTTTAAGAGGTCTTGAAACATATATTGGCATCAAAATTTCGAAATCGAAAATTTTCTGAAAAAAGTACTTTCTCAATTCTACGCATGAAAAAGTAAAAATGTATCACATGATTTTCTGTACAAAATGAACATTTTATTAGTTACATTTTATGTATTACAAACGTGAGAAAATGTATAGTTAGCTTTTAATGCCGATTTCTAATAATTGTTTCTAATAATAATTTCTAATCATCTAATTCCTTTACAACTAATGTCTTATAATTGACATTTTTATTCTATCTTCGTTTTTTGCTTAGCTCGTATTCCTAGCCTTTAGTGCTCCACTAGGTTTATTGCAATTCCTTTTATTCGATCGGGCATAGCCACTTTATTATAGATGAACTTAACGTGTACAATCATGGACTTTTCCTTACAAAAATATTGGGGTACTTCAGGATTTTACTAAGAACCTGTATATTTCGTACCTATACACTTGTATACGATACATACTGTGCACCGATATAATAGCTTTCTTCACGTATTGTATCAACTATTTCTTTAGCTTGCGATATTTTCCTCTTAGCGAATTTTATATTTTAATTTTTGAAATTTCTGACAAATTTACTCGTTTACAGGATTTATGAAGAAATAGTAATGTTTCCTGATGTGACGTCACAACATGGTTCATATATATATATATATATATATTTCTAAACGCAGACATTTTTAAAGCTTTTGTTGGCTTTCGATAATTGCTGTGAGGTCAGGTGTAATTTTAATCAGAGGTTTGCATCCGTAATCCCCAAAAACGCTTTCAAGCTAAATATTCTAGAAGAACTTGTTTTAGCATGTCATAAAAGCAGTGATCGCGATGGTCAGATAGACTTCTTTAAAATGACAAATGTAGATCCGGAATAAGTGGATTTTACAAAGAACAGTAAATAAGATAAACATTATAAAAAATCACTTTTATTTTAACTAGGAAATGTGATTAAATAACAAATAAATTGTCGTCAGCAGTCACAATCGTCGTCATTTCGTAATCGACTACGATGTTTCTTGTATGTCCTTTGAATAACTTTGGCAGCGTTATCTTGTTGTTTGCGTTTAAGAGTTGTTGAAATGATCTCTACCAGGTTTCGGGTAGGAAAAGTTTTACGAAACCTCTGGTCCACTTGGCGCTGAACAACACGAAACTCTTCCGTGTCCTCCACATCACCAAGCACTAGATTGACGAGGCTGTGGAGGATGTCCAAACAATGTATCTTATCCCCTGTGGCAATTGGAATATTCATCGCGATCAGTGCTGGTTCATTGGGCTTTTCTATTCCTAAAGGAGGATCTAGGGAAGATACAAAGTCAGAGAGTTCATCACAGCGTATGAACTGGGTTGCGTTTGGATCAAATTGTGACCAGCACACGTAAAACATCTCAATGTCTTCTTCAGATATTCCAGTATCTTCCTTACTAGCCTGACTCAAGTTCTCAAGAATTACAGCTATATACATGTTGATGATCACCATGAAGTTTATTATGATATATGTGACAAGGTATATAACAGCGATGGTAGGATGGCCACAGTTGCCATTTGGTAGCCTCTTGTACTGCAAATCACAGTTTGGCGGCTGTAGCATGAGCGTATCCAGCACATCATTCCATCCTGCCGATGTAGTCAGACGGAACAGAAGGGACATACTATTAGCAAACGTCTGGAAGTTCACCATTTCGGACAGCCCACCCCCACCCGTGTTAGAGCTAAGGTCGTGCACTTTGACGTGTCCGAATAGTGACATACCGATGATGGCGTACACAAAGGTGACAAGAAACAGGAGGGCGCCGATGTTAAACAGGGCTGGCAATGATATGACGAGAGCAAAGAGGAGTTTTCGTATGCCCTTGGCAGCCTTAATAAGTCTGAGAATGCGACCGATTCGAATGAGGCGAATGACACGAAGGAGGGTAGGACTGATGACAAGTCTCTGGAGGGCTTCCTCAAAAATGATACCTAAAAGGAAAAATTTCTTATTAGTAAAAATATATATTAATTGGAGAATATTTTACCTAAAATAAATTAAGTGGTAATACATTTTTCATATGGGGCAGTAATTCGTTGGTGACTCAACTTATTTGCGGGAAAAAAAATCTGTCGGCGATGGCTTTAGTCCGATGGAGCTGAAATGATTTTGCGTGAATACCGCTTTGTAAAATAAAACTCAATTTTTGTGATATCGAAAATAAAAGATATCGATTCAAAATCTGATTATATACACTTATAGGGCATTCAAAGAGCTACAAATTCTTGCTTATTGGTCAAAGCCATCTTTTTTAGCTTTTGAGTTATAAGCATTACAAACTCGTGAAACGGAAAATTTTCATTGTACTTCAACTTGACAAGACGATTACTCGAAAACTATAAGAGTTTTTTTAATAATAAATATAGATTTTAATATTAAATTTTATAGTACACATTTTTATCGTTTACTATGTATATCTATCTTTATAGTTTACTATATATTTCGAGTAAAAGTTAGAAAAATGCAAAAAACATTCGCTCGGAGAGCTACTTTTTGAAATTTTTCGAAAAAAGAAGTTCAAAATATTAAAATATTGAAATTATTTTTATATATTCATAATCTGGATCTTATTTCCCACAAAACAAAAAAAATATTTACATTTCATTTTTATCTATTGGGTTCAAGGGTATAAGTGTCCAAAGTATTTACATTTTTCGTAACGCTCTGTTTTTTCGCCAGAGAAACTTCAACCATAGATGTTATTCCCATTAAAAGTGAAAAGCAAATGTTACTGGAGTCTACATTGGACTCAGACTTGTTGTAAATGTATATACTACGGACATAAAGAAATAGCAAATTAAGTTCTATTGTCTTACCGATGACAGACATGACGATTACTGTGAGGTCAAAAACATTCCATGGAAATGTGAAGTAGTACTGCCTTAAACCAATTATCTTGATGAGGGCTTCCACCCCGAAGATGGCCGTGAAGGCGATATTCAGAGTCTCGAGGATTGATGTGATCTCTTCCGGTTGCTGGTAGTGTTCCACCGTCATGGCTATCATGTTTAGGATAATCATGAGGAATACAACCATTTCGAACCTGAAAAAATACTCTCAATTAAAATAGTATTGTTTTCGGAAAGTGTTTGAAATCAATGTTACTAATTTTGAATTTTGTATTAAATTTCTATTTAAGGGGAACATGGATGTTTAAAATGTCAGAATATGATCCACATCATTAATTCTAGCTTTAATACATTAAAATACTTTAACTTATGATTTTAAGTTCGCTGAAAATGTTCTTCAATTACGATATTTTTAGTGGTGAAAATCGAGTTTTGAAGTTTTGTGTAAAACATTATCTTTTAAAGTTCTTTTAAGTTTGAAGGTCGTTTTCTCAAAACGATATTTTGTGCTCTCACTATTCATATAAAATGCTCCATGCGCATTCATTTTTTCAACACTTTACAACAAAGTTGAAAAGTGTTTATGACTTTGCTCATTCTGTCTGTCTGTCCGTTAGCACGATAACTGCCGTAAAAATGACTTTATCAAAATTAAATTTTAGTATGTAGCTCAAATGGAATAAGAATTGCTGCATTTCTTTAACACAAAAGTATTTAGCTCATGGAGTCTGCAATATAGCTGATATGAATGAAACATTCATTGATTTTACACAGAGAAGAAGACGATTTTTTCGATGAAGTTTTAAGCATAGAGTTAAATTACTTGTACCTCCATGGTTTCAAGTTTTTAAATAAAATAAATTATTATAGTATTGTGATGAATGAAAGTGTTATATTGTAATTTTCAATTCCCAATATAACATTGCTCTTTTGAAAGAGGAAGTGGACCTAAGAAGACGGTCCCTCATGAAGTGAGGCAATTTTTGTAACATTCCCTCGAACGCAGCTGCACCGGACATTCATTTCGAAAAGAGAGGGTGCTTCTCAAGTTCATGTCAGCGTTAGGTGTTACAACAAACGGAAGGGGTTGAACTTCTTGACCCCAGAGTCAATTAATATCACTCGAACCTTGGGAAAATTCTCGTGAGAACTTTCAACGATTTTAAAACTGGAGACTGCATATCTCATATTTCAGGGGGGCCTTGACCAATAATATAGCCTGAAGGGCGTAGCCCTTAATTTACTTAGCCAATTATGGACAGGGGCGCCTTGTTAAGGGGGTAGAGACAGAGAGCAACTTTGGACTTTAAGTTTTTGAAATCGAGGACTTGAATTTTGTGAGTGAAAAGAAGAGGTCGCAAGAGCGACGGATCTCGGAGAGAGCGAGCCCACGGGACAGAGCCGGAGCGCGCGGTCATAAAGTCCGACATCGGCAAAGATGATCGAGGTAGGACAATTCTACACATATTTTTGCACTTTGATTATTATTATCTCTCTGACCCTCCTAAATAAGGTTAACCTGGGCCATTAAGACGTAGGCTAGTAAGAATAGTGAGTTAATGCACATTAATAGGTTAATGATTGTAATGCTCATATTATGATCATAGAATGAGGAGATTTGATTGTCTTAATGTACTACACTAAAGATGTTGGTATATGAAATTTACCAGATGTTAATAGTTATTAAATAAGGTTTGTCTTAATGAAATAAATTCTTTGTTATTGTTTAAAATTAAGCCTCTTCATTTTAATTACTGGTATTATGTATTTCTTTATTTACTCCACTTTACGAGATCGGTCTATATAGCGTCAATACCTGACGTGTGACGACTCACTTATCATTTTGGTGCCGTTTAAACCAGTTTCGAACCTGGACTCAAAATTATTGCACCCTTATCATATTGGTGATCATGACCAATCAAACCTGGATTCAAAATTATTTCACCCTTCTGGCGACTTTGCTGTTTTAGACCTGTTATATGCCAGAATTTAAATTTTAATGAAGAGAATAAAAATATTTGGAATTAATGAAAAATGAAAATATTGAATAAAAATTTTTTTTGTGTAAAATAAGGATTAAATTAAAGAAAGAATTTTAAAATTAAAATAAATATAAGTAAATTTAAGAAAATTTATTTCACAGTATGAGAAGCAAACAAAGTGATGAATCATTATGTGTTCTTAATGAGACATGCCATATTGTATGTGAAAATATAATTATTAGGGAACTTGAAGCTTTTAAGAAATTTTTGAATTGTATAAATATTTGTGTAATATTTGAGGAGTTAATTATGAGGAGTGAAGTATTTGCATGCGTAGATAGTGAAATGATTAGAATTATGTTTTTGAATTTATGTGATATTGTATTTAAATATTTTGGGGGAGGATTTTAAAGTGTAACAACAGGGAATAATTTTGATTAAGCTGTAAAAAATGGCCACATACTTAGAACAAGCAAATTTAGCTCCGATAACTGCAAAGGTAAATAATGATAATTTTAGACGGGAAATTGAGACGTTCCGCAGAGAACAACAAGAAATTAGAACACATCTTTTAAATTCTATTACCCAAAAGATAAACACATTTAAAATACAAAGAAAGGTACATATTCCCACAATACAAACAAGAAAAATTGTTACATGTCATTATTGCAATAAAGAGGGTCATTGTATGAGAGAATGCCGGGCGTACGCAACAAATAATGGGGGACGGAATCGAAACATAAACAATTCCAGAACATTTTTGAATAAACGAATACAATCTCCTCCCCACTCATTTCAAAACCAACCATATGTTGATCGCAGAACTTACGCCTCCCAGCCGGACACATACAATTACATTTCAAACCACGCCTTTCCGAGAAAATATCACCAGAGCAGAAATTACTATGCAGAACCTCCTACACAAAACAGAGACCTAGAAAGGGGTACGCAAAGGAATAGAGAAGGAATTAGAAAAAGGAATGTTACACAAATAAATATTGAGAACGAGGGACGTAACGTTGAAAAATATAAAACTCAAATTGATTGTGGAAATATTGGTAATTACAGAACCCAAAATAATGGAGAGAGAGAGGACATTAAGGACAGGAAGGACAAAGTTGAACATATCGCGTCAATTGGAGATGAATTAAACACGGAATTACACAAGGTGGAAAATAAATTTCAAAACACAAGTACAAACTATGGCAATGAAGATAGCAAAAATCCAAATGAAAACAAAGTAACGGAGGTTTTGATTACAGAAAGGGTTCATTTTGAAAATATTCAAAATACAAAATGCAAGCTTCAGGACATTCGAATTACGAATGAGAATCACATGATACAAGATACACAAAATTCAAATGAAAGTGAAATGATGGATATTATGGACAACGATAATGGAAATACTAACTCTCAAAATTTACAAAATTCAAAGGAGACCACTAAAAATATTCAAAATAAAAATTCTAGTACAAGTAGAGAGAAAAGCCAAAACGATAGTGAAGTGAATTGCGTCCAAAAACCTTCAGAAATAAATGAGAATCATAACAAAAGGTATGCTAGGCAAGAAATAGAGGTTCCACAGAAAATGCAAGTTTGTAACAATAGTGTAAGTGAGGAGATCCAAAAGCGGAATGAAAGAAAACTCGGTTCACATTTTTTCATGAAACCAAAAATTTTTAGGAACTTAATATTGTATGACAATCGCTATTTGGAAAATTTCAAGATGAGAAAGAGGTAAAAATAATAATTTGTCAAAAAAAATGAATTCTTTGGAAATTGACCTGGCAATGGATAAATTATAAAAATGAAAAATGGATATGAAGTCAAAATTGTTAATGGAAAGCAACAATCTCTTCCCGCTTTTATTATTTAACGTACTTGCGACAGATATGTAGCAAAACACACGGCATTCACAAAATGTCAGCACAACACAACACCAGCGAACGATCCCCCTCCCCCCTCCTCGAACAGTACAAAATGTCAACAAACACATTTGCGAGCGAAAAGGTTTCTTTCTCCCTTCTCTTAAACAGCAAGCGACACGTACAACGGGATGGAACTGGTTGAGAGCAGATTGCCAATCACGCAAAACACTTCGGTGGCGACAATTTCAGGGAGGCAGAATTTCTCAGTGGCGACTCACGGTCAAAGAGTGGAGATGGGTTCCACTCAAGGTCAATTTTCAGAGGGAAACAGGGGAAATGGGATCTCACAAAGGGGGTGAATTGCAACCTCAGTCTACAAAGAAGCAGCGTACGCACGATATTCACAGACAAACCGGAATTCAAATTTTTGAAAATTTTTGTAACAAAGAAAACACACGGCATTCACAAAATGCAACGCGAAAGATGGAACGCAAATTTTAAATAAACATTGAATTATAAATTAAAGAAATGTAAATAAATATTACATTAATTAAGAAAGTGTAAACAAATTGTGAAAAAAAAAAAAATTGAGGAAATTTTAAATAAATCATACATTAATTAGTTGAAAGTTTAAATAAACAAGAAAGTTTAAATAAATATGGAACTATAAATAATTGGGAATTATGAATAAAAATTGTGATTTAAAAAAATAAATAATTGTTACAAAATAAATAACAAGTATCGTTGTAGGACAAAAGAAATTTTAGGGTTGATAGGTTAAAGATGTGGATATATTAAATTCAAATTTTGGAAAGAACATAAATAACAGAGAAGATACGTCACATTTCAAAAAAAAAAAAAAAAAGCAAAAGGGGGACATCGTTAGAATTCTATAAAAAGTCGTTATAACTCTATAAAAAGAAGGTTTTTTTTTAAGAGAACTTTGATTTCCAGGCAATAAAAATTTCGATGGATAAGATATTTAGGAATATTAAATAAAGGGATATTTTGAATTTCTAAAAAAAAAAAAAAAAAACTCTTTTCAAAGAACAGTGAAATTTTAAAACAAAAGTAAACTTTCTCCACGCGCTCTTCATTTAATTAGCGGATTGATCAACCATTGTTGGATGAATACGCGTGAGGAAATAGGAGTTATAGAATTATAGTTTAAAATAATTAGATAATTGGTAAATAAAAAAAAAAAAAAAGAAAAAAAGAAAAACAAATTTTTTTTTTCTAGTTTAAATAAATAAATAATTCATAATTAAAAATAAAAATTGTAATTCAAATAACTAAACAATGGGTAATTAAAAATTAAAATTAGAGTTTAAAATGGATAGAGAATTTTAATTAAAAATCATAATGGCAGTTCAAAGAAAAAAGATAATGGTAATGAAAATTATACACAAATTATAATTTAAAATGAATAGATAATTTTAATAAACATACGCGAATTGTAGATTAAATAAAAAGCATTTGAAAAAAAAAAAAGCGTTTCTACATATATTTTGATAGGGTCGCACATATAAAATTTTTGAGAGAGACGAACTTTCGAAGGTAACGCTAGAACGCGGGAATAAACATGATATAATAATAAAATACAATGGTAGAACAAAAGGACACTAACCGCATTTTAATTAATCCGTGGGGTAAATGAATCCTTGCGTAATCCATAGGAGTCGCGAAACACAGACAATCACACACACTGCTACGCGCACATCCCGTCGTCCTAAACACTTTACACAACATGGCGGAAACGTAGACGAGAAAATTTGTATCATTTTGCCAAAACGACATCTTCAAAAATTTGTACAGCTAATTGGCCATGGGAAGTTACACGAAGAAATGCCCGTATTAGCCGCAGGCCAGAAAGGGGACCGCTTTCCAGGGAAAATGACACAATGGCAGAAGGACATGTTGACCTTGTATACCACTACTTGATTTTCTCTGGGGACTAGATTTTTCTGTTTGAACAGGGAATTTAGATGCTAGAATATATGTTACACAAAAGGAGAAATGAATTAATTCAGGAGACTTTGCATTCAATTACAGGGGATATAAGAAAAGAAAATGTACATTTTGGTATTCAAGTATGGGATTTGAATTGAGTTAGGTGGTTTTTGAGAGAAAATTCGTAATTTTGTAGGCATTGAGAGAATTTCAGTGAGTGATAAGATTTACAAAAAATTTAAGTATGGTTTCATTAAGTGGGAAAGTGAATAATGTAAGGAATTCGGGAAATTCCGTATCCAAGTATAAGATTTGGATTAAATCAGGGGATATGTGAAAGAAAATGTATAATTATGGATAGTGTAATATAGAATCGCAGGGGAGTTATAAGATTTTCAGTAGGATAATAATTAAATGATTACATGGGTTTTTTTTTCTGTCATCTCAGTTTGTAGGAAAATTTTAAAGTATTGTGCGGAAATTTTTGAACCTATATAAATCTTATTTTGATAGTATTTGAGAGGATAGTGTAATTGTTTAAGTATTTTATTATAAATATGTACATGAGTTATATTTATGGCATGTCCGGTTCAGAACACATGATGGATTGGATGTTAGATAAGAAGTGTATATAATGTAAAAAAAAATATATATATATATATATATATATATATACATAAGGTAGAGAAATGTAAAATAAATAAATAGTAGGAATTTGAAAAATTTAAGTTTGAAGAGAGTAGCAAATTTAAGTAAAAAATGTATATAGTATATGGAAGGATTTAAAGTAGATAAAGTGTAGAAATTTCAATGGGGCAATTTTTGAGAGTGTTAACAAATTTAAAAGGAGTTTGAAGAAAAAAAAAAGAGAGTTTTTTTTTGTAATGTTTCGTGTGCCGGGTGACAAATTAAAATTATAGAAATTGAATTTATAAAAAAATGATACTTAAGGGAGTTTTAAGAGAAGAGAGTATTTTAATAAGCTTGAGTGTAATGTATATGTATTGATTGTCCTAAACAAAACATGAGACAGCGTACAGATCCGGTTGCCTAACGATTCTCAAATGGTCAGCAATTCCTGTTGATCAGCGATTCCGAGTGCTCAACGATTCCTGGTGCACAAAGATTATCATTTGGTCAGCGACTCCAGCAGTTCAGCGCCTTACAGTTCAGCGAATTCCAGTTAGACAGCGGTCCAATCCTTCAGCGAGTTCCAGCAGTTCATCGCCTTACAGTTCAGCGAATTCCAGTTAGACAGCGATCCAGTTCTGCAACGAGTTCCAGCAGTGGAGCGATTTACATTTCAGCGGTTTCCAAGTGTGCAGTGATATCAGTGTTTTTTTTTTTCCAAAGGAAAGATATTTTACACTTTCCACCATAACTACAAGGGGACAAAGTGATATTATTAGGGACCATATGCGTAAGTCCCTGATCCCAACAAATATCCAATTGACGGTCAAAGTGACTTTGGTTATCATATGTGAACAATTTTACAGATATACACCTTGAACTTGTGTGGAACTATATTGTTTAAAAAAAAAAAAAAAAAAAAAAAAAAAAAGACATATCACCAGTGGACGAACTTGTGCTTACATGAATAGACTTTTAATCGACATTAAGTACAACTGAACGACACAGATATCGTCATTTGCAGACACATTGAGAATTGTATTTTTGTATAGTATTTTCGTGTTCTTTTGATGGCATATAAGAGTATATATATGATAATATGATTTGTGTATATGTGTATATAGTGCATTTTTACAGTAGATACAGATGAGAGCAAGACGAGTTGTTGGACTACACAGTGGACACGCCTGCAGCAACTATGAGCTGGCACTTTGTAATTGGCTTTTTTCCCACCAAATTTTGGGGGGGGAAGAAGGGTAATTGTTATATTGTAATTTTCAATTCCCAATATAACATTGCTCTTTTGAAAGAGGAAGTGGACCTAAGAAGACGGTCCCTCATGAAGTGAGGCAATTTTTGTAACATTCCCTCGAACGCAGCTGCACCGGACATTCATTTCGAAAAGAGAGGGTGCTTCTCAAGTTCATGTCAGCGTTAGGTGTTACAACAAACGGAAGGGGTTGTTGTTGAAACCCAGACCGTCCGACCTACCAGAAAGGTGTAAGGTAAAAAAACGGAAGGGGTTGAACTTCTTGACCCCAGAGTCAATTAATATCACTCGAACCTTGGGAAAATTCTCGTGAGAACTTTCAACGATTTTAAAACTGGAGACTGCATATCTCATATTTCAGGGGGGCCTTGACCAATAATATAGCCTGAAGGGCGTAGCCCTTAATTTACTTAGCCAATTATGGACAGGGGCGCCTTGTTAAGGGGGTAGAGACAGAGAGCAACTTTGGACTTTAAGTTTTTGAAATCGAGGACTTGAATTTTGTGAGTGAAAAGAAGAGGTCGCAAGAGCGACGGATCTCGGAGAGAGCGAGCCCACGGGACAGAGCCGGAGCGCGCGGTCATAAAGTCCGACATCGGCAAAGATGATCGAGGTAGGACAATTCTACACATATTTTTGCACTTTGATTATTATTATCTCTCTGACCCTCCTAAATAAGGTTAACCTGGGCCATTAAGACGTAGGCTAGTAAGAATAGTGAGTTAATGCACATTAATAGGTTAATGATTGTAATGCTCATATTATGATCATAGAATGAGGAGATTTGATTGTCTTAATGTACTACACTAAAGATGTTGGTATATGAAATTTACCAGATGTTAATAGTTATTAAATAAGGTTTGTCTTAATGAAATAAATTCTTTGTTATTGTTTAAAATTAAGCCTCTTCATTTTAATTACTGGTATTATGTATTTCTTTATTTACTCCACTTTACGAGATCGGTCTATATAGCGTCAATACCTGACGTGTGACGACTCACATATCAGAAAGGAATAGAAAACAGTTTATGAATGAAATGCTGCTTTTATAGAGAGAGCCAGACGATTTATATTTCGATGACGTCATTTGAATAAAGTTCATTTGTTTTCGATAAAGTTTTCAAATATAATAAATTATTGTAGTATTATGATAATTTAAAAAATATTACCGAGGAATGTATCGCATTTCAGAGATGTTTAAATGAGACAATTTATATTTCAATGCCGTCATTTGAATGAAATTCATTTTTTTCGATGAAGTTTTCAGTTTTCAAATATAATAAATTAATGGAGTATTGTGATAATTTTAAAAATATTACCTAGGAATATGTATCGCATTTTAGAGATGCTTAAATGAAATTGCATTGAAGTTGGAAAGTGTTTCATAATCAGTGATTTATGCATGATTGATCTTTCTTGTTAGAAAAATGCAAAAAACATTCGCTCGGAGAGCTACTTTTTCAAGTTTTTCGAAAAAAGAAGTTCAAAATATTAAAATATTGAAATTATTTTTATATATTCATAATCTGGATCTATATTAGTGTAGAAATTGCTACATATATGTTTAATGATTTATTGAATAAAAGCGAGTATGGGTTTAAAAAATAATATACATTTTGTGTGTTAAGTAATATGTGGAAATTAGTATTTGGTGTAATTTTTTCTTTCTTATACTTTATTATTATTTCTCAACTGCCGGTCAATTTTATCCAGCCGTGAGGGATTGTCTTGAAATTTGTCGTTTTAATTTTCTAAGTATTTTATAAAGAAAAATACTGTAGAAATATTCTAAGGAGAATAATATTCATGAATGTGCCTGAAAGTTCAGAACTAGAACGCCTAAGTAACATATGTGTAGCAAATATTAGTGGCCAAGCCCCATTTAAATTTGAATACGAATAAGAAACTGCTCAGCTGACTTCTATGGTGAATTACAATGGATAAATATTTTTCTCTCTCAATGCCGTTTTTCCCTTTCAAACCAACATCAGTGAAATCAATTTAATAATACAATAATCCATTTTATACTGAAAAATATTATACATTTTTGATGATCAAAATGGGATATGTCAATGAAAATCAGCACACATTAATTTACTGATGTTGTTTGAGGAAATTACAATATGTTGCACGATTTCATTTGTCCAGTGATCGATAACTTATTTAAATGTAGTGTTATGTTTGTAAACATGACACACCGCATATACATGAATGTACTAATACGCTTTATGATTATGTCATGATTAATTATTAATACTTACGTTAGCTTAATGTATTAACTTAAAATAAGAATTAGAAAGGTATTTAGGAGTGAATTTGTTGGGACCGGGCCCTCGTTTTATAAACATACTAATTTACCAGACCGCAGTCTCACAAAGGTTGAGAACCATCACTGCTTTAGAATATAGTATAGAGAAAGTATTGTTTTCACGAAAATTTTCGATTTCGAGATTTGGATTTGTTTCTGGACCTCCTGAACACGTTTTGAGATTCCTTAGAGTGATGTCCGTCTGCTTGCGGTCAGTTTCTTGTGTACACAAGAAATTGACAATTCAGTACCTGCCACAAATATTAATGGATTTTCATGAAATTTTATATCTGGCTTTGTTGTCAAAATACCTAGCACTAGATAGAAGTTTTGAAATTCGAGCGAAAACGTCGAAATTTATTTGAGATTTTATATTTACTTAATATGGGAGCAAAGGACAAAATTTGACATAATTATGCATAAAGAGGTTATAGTTTCAATCATTGTACTGAATAGCCTCGATACAATTTTGGTGTACGTGACGTCATTAACTACCTCTGGGTGGGGGGTCATTTCATCTCCCGAAGGGGTACATTGTCAAACTTTGTATCAAACGAAAGTATTTTTCAAGCTCTTTAAAAGGAAGAACAACATGTTATAATTTTGATCATTTGGACCAACAATACAGATTTTTCAAAATATTTCTTGCAAATTTTGTTAAAAAAATATATATCATAAGCGTCTTAAAAATGGATTCTGGTATGAAAAAGTCGAGTTCAGAAACATTCCAGTTAATTTAGAAATAGGAATTTTGATACCATATATATTTTAATTCTAAATATTTACTCAATTTTAAAAAGCATACTAACTTTTAATTAACATTATGTTATAATAAGACAAAAATATTTATATGTAATACAACAAAACTTATCGTATTAACGTGTGTAGAGTACTACAGTTTATAAAACATTTTGTATAAAACAGTTCAAGAAGAATGTATAGCACAACCAATGAAATCATCTTGATTAGTTAAAGGATAAGAAATGAAACTCACCTCCTGCTCATGGCAACATCGTAACAAATTCTAAGATATCTGTTCTGAGGGCGTTTCACTATTCGTTGCGGTTTTCGTCTCCCCAGCTTCAGCATAGCCGTGTAGTATGCTCTCTGACTATCTGTTAGAAACATCTCGACGATGCCGCCTTCGTACTGAAAATTACCGGAAAATATCAAAGTTTTGTTAAAACAGAAATGCAACGAGCGTTTACAACAGCTATACAATGAGTGTTTACAACAGCTATGCAATGACTGTTTAAACCAGCTATGCCATGAGTGTCTAAACAGCTATGCAATGAGTGCTTAAAACATCTATGCAATGAGTATTTAAAACAGCTATGTACTGAGTGTTTACAACAGCTATGCAATGAGTGTTTAAAACAGCTATGCAATGAATGTTTAAAAGAGCTATTTGATGAATGTTTAAAACAACTATGCAATGAGTTTTTAAAACAGCTATTTGATGAATGTTTAAAAAAGCTATACAATGACTGTTTAAAACAGCTATTTAATGAGTGTTTAAAACAGCTATGCAATGAGATTTTAAAACATCTATGCAATGAATGCTTAAAATAGTTATTCAATGAATGTTTAAACAGCTATTTAGTGAGTGTTTGAAAAAGCTATTTAATGAGTGTTTAAAAAAGCTATACAATGACTGTTTAAAACAGATATTTAATGAGTGTTTGAAACAGCTATGCAATGAGTGTTTAAAACAGCTATTCAATGAATGTTCAAAACAGCTATTTAATGAGTTTTTAAAACAGCAATGCAATGAATATTTAAAAGAGCTATACAATAAGTGTTTAAAATGATCTATGCAATGAATGTTTAAATCCGCTATGCAATGAGTGTTTAAAATAGCTATGCAGTCAGTGCTTAAAACAGCTATTTAATGAGTGTTTAAAACAGCTAGTCAATGAATGTTTAAAACAGCTATTTAGTGAGTGTTTAAAAAAGCTATTTAATGAGTGTTTAAAAAAGCTATGTAATGAGTGTTTAAAACAGCTATTCAATGAATGTTTGAAACAGCTATGCAATGAGTGATTAAAACAGCTATTCAATGAAAGTTCAAAACAGCTATTTAATGAATTTTTAAAACAGCTATTTAATGAGTGTTTAAAACAGCTGTGCAATAAGTGTTTAAAAAGAGCTATACAATGAATGTTTAAATCAGCTATGCAATGAGTGTTTAAAATAGCTATGCAGTCAGTGTTTAAAACAACTATTTAATGAGTGTTTAAAACAGCTATTCAATGAATGTTTAAAACAGCTATTTAGTGAGTGTTTAAAAAAGCTATTTAATGAGTATTTAAAATAGGTATGCAATGAGTGTTTAAAACAGCTATTTAATGAGTGTTTAAAACAGCTATGCAATGAGTGCTTAAAACAGCTATTCAATGAATGTTCAAAACAGCTATTTAATGAGTTTTTAAAACAGCTATGCAATGAGTATTTAAAAGAGCTATACAATGAATGTTTAAAGTAGCTGTGAAATGATTGTTTAAAACAGCTATGCAATGAGTGTTTACAGTATTTTTCGTTGGTAATTTGCTGGTTTTAAGGAACTAGCGAAAAGCGTTCAATTCAAACATATAGTATAATTTACCGTGAATCAATTAAACAGCTACAAATTTTTATAGCACTTTCAGTTTTTAAAATATAAGCATCACAAAATTGAAAAATCTAAAATTGTCATTCTTCTCCAACTTGGCAAGATGATTACTTGAAAATTATGAAAACTTTTTGAAAAATAAATATAGATTTATAAACTAAATTCCCTCATACATGTTTTTGCCGCTTACTATTTCTATCTAGCTTTCATAGTTTCGAATATATTTCAAATAGATATAGGAATAAAACAACTCGTTCAGGCAGATACATTTATAAGTGTTTACGAGAAATAAAACGAGCTGCATCGAAAGGCCACATAATGTACACTTATAGGGCTTTCAAAGAGCAACAAATTGTTGCTTATTGTTCATTTTTAGTTTTTGAGATATGCGCATTATAAACTTGATAAAATGAAAATTTTCAATCTTCTTCAAATTGGTAAAACGATTATTCGAAAACTACAAGTGATTTTTTAATAATAAATATATATTTATATACTAAATTTCCTAGTACGCATTTTTGGTGTTTACTATTTATATCTATCCTTTATAGTTTGTAAGATATTTCGAGTGAAAGTACGAGACATGAAAAAAAATAAAAGGCAGATATTTTTTTACGTTTTTTAGAAAAAAGAGTTTAAAATACTAAAATATTGAAATTATTTTTATATATTCGTAATATTGACCCTTTTTCCGACAAGAAAGTGTTTACAGTCTTCGTAACGCGCCGTTTTCTGGCACAGAAATACCAAGTATAGATGTTATTCACATCAAAAACACTTTTTAAAATACCCACTTTTTATGACGCCTACAACGTAGAAAAATATTGTTTTACTGGACAATTTTAACAATTTGGGTCTGCAGATTAAAAGTGGGCACTTGAGGACAAACAACTCAACTATAGGCATTGCTGTGTTGATTGCACTAAGTCGACTTTTCTGACGAATCATAATGTAACCAAATGTCGAATAATAGTAGCATATATGCTCGAAGATATTGTGGTAAACGGCAGCTTGAAGCGTGCATTTTGCAGCGTCATATTAGCTTAATACCAAGTATTATGATTTAAGTTGCTATTGGGTTTCATTCGCGATTTCGCCTATAACAAATTGAGGGAACCCTTAAAAACTAACAGGGATGTTTCAATGACATAGGTAGAACGCTTCACATTTGACCTGACGTTATATTACAACATCCACCACGATAATGTTCGCGCACATGTCGAGCTGAATATTTAAGACTTTTCCCATGTATAGCAGATATTGCTTCTTTCCTGGTTTGTGCATTCGCCAGACAAGTCTTCGATCGAACATGTCTGGGACATGTTATCTAAGCAGCTAGACAGCGAACCGCCTCCGTCATCCAACACAAATGAACTCCAGACAAGCAGAGAATTAATTAGACATGCTACTCCCCAGGATAATATCAAAAATAGCTTCCATTAAATCCATGCCGTACAGAAGCTGCTATTGCTACTCGAGGGGTCTTTATACGATGCTGAATTTTGAAACAAAAATATCTTGTATAGTTCTGCAAATGTTATTGGCTATCTACTGCAGCATGAGTAATCTGTGAGATACATTTAATTTGAATAGCTGAATTCTTCCTTGGTGTTGAAATTTTCACAAATATAGTGTATATATGAAAGTGGTACTAAAGAACGACAAACTCACCCGCTTCTTCAGCATGTTGAAATTGTCGATGATGACGCCGATGAAAAGGTTCAGGGTGAAGAAAGATCCGCAAATGATGAAGACGACGAAGTAGATGAGTCCGGGCAGGTTGGCCTCAGTGCGAGGTTGGCATCCAACACCTGTAGCATCACTAGCGTATTCCATCACTTCAGTCCAGCCTTCAAATGTGGCCTGGTAAATGTGGTAAGAGGGCAGTGAATTGAAATGTCATTATGATACATATTAGCAAACGAAAATGTGAAATTTACTATTTAACTTCACCACGATGGTTAAATAAATGATATATTTAATTAGGCATCGCAGCTGTTCGACAGGTAAATGTAAAACATAAATAAATTATTCTTATTTGCTATAGAGGAAGCAGATACTAAACCAATTACCTGATATTTATTACTTTCCTTATAAACATAATGTATAAGGAAAGTATTGTGACGGGGTCGAAAATTCGAATTCGAGTTTTCGACGGGAGAGCACGTTTCAAGCATTCCTGATCACAAATCGAATATTTGTGAGGTGATGTCTGTGTGTGTGTGTCAGTGAATCTTTGGAGACGATAACTGACGAACGAATGGACCGATTCGAACGAAATTTGGTAAAAAAATTACAATCCGTGAATACTGGAAGCCTATTGTTTTTATACGAAATCGAATGTTCAGAACCCCCTTAAATTTTCGAGTAAAATTTTGAAAGAAATCATAAAAAAGTCAAAACCGCTAATAAAGTTACGCAAATAGACATTTCTTATGTGATTTTTCTTTAGAAAACGATTAACATAAATTTTAGAACGCTATCATGAACCGTTCTCGAGATATTGCCCATTTTTAAAAAAATATCAAAAAATTATATAAAATAAAAAAAAATTCCTATTGAGAAACATTTTCACTTTTCATATGTAATATCATGCGATAAATTGGGTGACATCATTCTCGTGGATCTAGCTCGTTCCATTCATGAAAAAATATATTTTGAGTAATACTTTTGTATTTGAACGCCAATAGTAATTTATCTGCTGTAAGAATAAATTATTTCTCCGTCCATAACGCTTGGCGAGATTTTGGCGACGAATTTGGTGGAATGTCGCCAACTTGGCGACTTTTTAAATGTTACCAAATCAAAGAAAATGAATAAAAATGACGCTAAATCAATGAAAATAACGACTATTTAACGAAAATTCAATATCTTGGAAAAAAAATATAAGTATCTACTATAAGAATAACCTATTTTGTTTTTACTGTAAAAGTAGTAAATACATTGCATTATATAGGGAAAGTCATGTGCTGTCCACATTAGATTTTTTTCAATTGCTTTGAAACTTTGTAAGCTGAAAACAACTTTTATAGTAAACAACGCTCACTTTTGGAAAATTCGAGAATCTAGATCGGAATTTCTTAAATTGTATCCGGGTTTCTGTCATTTTCAGTAGAAGGTATATAAAAATGCCGCGTCAGTAGTTATAAAAGGGGCGCTCTGCGGCGGATCGGGGAGGCGGCTCAGGAGGAGAGGCCCTCTTTGGGAGGAGGGTCCCTCTTTGAGAGGATCCTCTTTGGGAGGATGCCTCTTTGGAGTGTCTTCCCTCTTTTGAGTGGACCCTCTCAGAGGGTCTTGAGACCCCCAGGAGGGAGGATGCCCCCCTCCCCTCTTTTGGAAGTTTGGTGAGGTGGTGCAGCACCGGATGCCTCTTTCGGAAGAGGGCAATTGCGAAGTCTTTCACAGAGGCATGATGACTCATACGGAGTGAGTTTCACTCTTGAGAGGGAATGTCACAATCGCTGACTGACCTGAGGAAGTGGTTTCAAGCGATGTCGCAATCAGCGACTGACCTTTGACCTGAGGAAGAAGTTTCAAGGGATGTCGCAATCGATGACTGAGCATCACACAATCTGGAAATGACGTGTCGCGCCTTGGAGCTCCTTAGCACACGTCCTCCCTCTCTGCTGGTCAGCGACAGACTGAAAGATCTTATCAGCATGAAGTAGTTAAAGCGCCCTCTGGCGAATTTTGATGAAGTGCTGCCATCTATCGGCATTTTTTTTCCAAAAGAAATTAATGTTTCACTTGTCAGGAGCTGGATTCGATCTTGGGTCCAACTGATTAGAAGTCGCGCGTCTTACCATCGTGCCAAAGCACCCGTGCTTTATAGGCAGTTAACTTCGAAGTGTACCTTATCAGTGGAAGTTAGATTATTTTTCAAAGTTCATTCGAATAGCGATGCAAGGGTGCGTTTTAAAACAGAATGTTACGGAGTGAATATAAATATGTATATTATAACACAATGATTTTTTTTAAAACAAATGTATACACAAACTTTAAAAACACGAATGTAATAATTAGCTAAAATTGTGTTCAGTGGACACGAAACTTGTATTCAGTGAATAGGATTCGACCATTCTAAGTGTGTGTGTGTGATTTTTGAAAAATAAATCTAAAAGTATATAAAATAATAATGAAAATTAGAACTCACAGAACGACCTCTTCACTACCCGCTAGTCAAACTTCAAATGAGTGATACACTCTCATTACGCTATTAAAAATTAGATATTATCTATAATGACGTCAGCAGTATGAGGTGTTGCCACCTATTTTTTCTAATAATATATTTTAATAGTTGGATACTTCAAGGGTCTGATTTGGTACACGTAATCTGAAATACATCATTTTAATGATATTACGCATTGAATATGATTCGGCCATTTTTAAAATGGTGGATGTAATTGAAATATCGAAGTTTAGAATTTAACAAACTAACGAATTTTCACCCCCAAAAATTTTAGCATTCAGTTTAAATAAAACCCAATGAATATGATATCACCATTTTAACATCGTAATTTTACTACCATTATAGAACTTAGAAGTGAGTGTACATTATTTTTTTCAGGACACCAACACATTTTAAAATCTATTGAATAGGAATAGACCATTTTGCACATACATGTACCTAGATTTCAACACCCGGTATTAAAACCTGCTAAACATGAAACGAGTAAGTATTGTGTGAGATTTTATCACACTAACTTTCAAACTTTTTAAATTTTTAAAAATGTCCGAAATAGTTGTATTTCATCGGTAGACATAAATTGTATGGAACACATTTTTATGAAAAAAATATCTGTTTCGACAGCTTTTAAAAATAGATTTCTACAGTTGTACACTATGGTTCTAGAATTTTCTAAATACGAATCGACTGTTTGAATGGTGGTTTTACCGATGCAAATATTTACAGGACAAATATTTCAATGAAACCGAACTTAGTTGAAGCTTCTAAGTTTGAATATTTAGAATCATTTCATATAATTTTTATATTCACATTGAAAATAGTTAACAAAATTGGAACTCACGGAGCGACAACTTACTGTCCACACTCCAAATGAGTGATACACTCTTATTACATTATTAAAAATTAGATCTTATCTATAATGATGTCATTATGTTGCCGTATTGCCACCACACAATTATTCTTTCCAAATTATGCATTTTTTTTCTTTTTTCTTTTTAATAACTTGCTACTGTCTTATGCTATCCATTTTTTTTTTTTTTTTCATATAAGCAGATATTCCATATACCTTCTAAATGTTAAGTTGTAATTTAAAAAAAAAAAAGCATTAGAGGTGTATTTTACGTCTGAATTCGTCCAAGTGGAAATCCGACAATTGCAAATGCATGATTGCATCCTCACATTTCAATAGACACCACTAAAATGTGTGGATCTTATTTTGAAAAAGCTGCTCTCAGAAAGAATATGTATATGAATACATATTTTCCATAAATATACCCCCTCCCCCCCACAATACACACAACATGCAGGCCAAAGACTCACCCAAAATACATTCCAAATCGGCTCTATAGCTTATCGCGCTTATCAGTGTAACAGATAGTGACCCAATGTTCATGTTCGCAAAGCGAGTTAATTGCAATGTTATTGTTTTAAGCAGTTCCCATATTTAAATGAAAAATTTATCAAATTATACAATACATACAAGAGCTGGAAGATCATAGCATTTCAATATTATAGAATACTCACGAATGTTTTTTTTTTTTTCCCCATTTAAAATTATCAAATTTTAATGCAATTTGACAAAAATTGCACAATACTTAGTGTATGACTATCAAATAAGAGCTAGGTTTTATTGTTACAACAACGTTTAAGATCATTAAACGAGTATATATATATATATATTTTTTTTAAAAAGAAGAATAGTATATAACTTACTGTTTTTAAGGATAGGTGATTGTTAACATTGAATTTAAATGAAAGAGTGACCCTCTGAGACAAGTACAGTACATTGCAATATCATTAAAAAATATGAAAGATATGCAATTAACACCTTAAAAGAAACATGTAATGAGTTATCTTAATACGAGACATTATTGACATGCACATAGAAATGTCACAATTTTGTGGCTGTAGGTGCTCCATAAGACCTCTCTGCTCTTAATAAATGATCCCATTTGAATGTACATATTTAACAACACACAGAAAATGACAGGATCACAACAAAATTTTACACCTATTACAGAATAACTCCCAACTTCGTAGATTTTTAAGAAACTACAGTCGAATTTTCACCGATTCTTAGAGATTGAAACACAACATTGTTTATGAATCTTCATACTTTAGAGAATGGAACATAAATTAGCATTTATTTTGAATGAATTCAGAATTTTGACATTGATTATAAATTTATGATTTAAACTCTGTAAAGTGTAAATATCTTTTGTCATGAAACTCACACTGTAGACATTTGATATGATTCGAATAAATCTATTTTTAATTTTTTATATTTTATTTTAAAAAGTGAGATTAGTAAACCTGTTACACTTGAATGCATAGATACATAACTCACAACAATATAACATTTCTTAAATGGAACATGCTAAAAAAAAAAAAAAAAAAAAATAGCTAATGAGTATAAATAAGGAATTCAATTTGAAAGATAACAACCATTTAATGAATCTATTATTAATGAAATACACATTAACCATTATCACTTGTACATTTAAACAAATAAGTTAAAATAATTTCCTTATCGCACTTTCATAGTCCTCTGATTTGAATGACTCGAAAAAATTTCTATCATAGCAGTAAAAGACTTCTTCACCACGCAACAAAACTTTCTTAGCAATGTTATTAATGTCAAGATTTAGAAGTACTTGTTCAGACACTCTGTCAAACATTTGTAATGGAGTGCTGTAAAGACATTCATGGTAACTTAAATCTGCAACTTGACCAACACAGCCAACACATTTGAAAAGTTTTCTTACATGACACATGACGTTGTCATGAATACAAGAGATTAATTGTTCGAATGCAAAATTTTTGTCACAAATAAGTGATGGTAGAAAGGTTATAGTGTTCTTTATTTTTAATATTTGAGCAGGAAGCCACTCTATAAATATACTTTCTCGAAGATGTATACTAATGTTGTTAACACTATTCTGTAAACATGCTATTTGATTTTTATCTAAGGTAATATGACACTGTGTTAGACAAAATTTTGAATCATATAATTGAATTATTTTCTGCAGATGCAATTTTCCGTTGTCATTGAAACAGAACAACTCATTGCGACTGACGAAAGAGGTATCTGCATATAGAATATTGAACGACCACAATTTTTGAGAAAATTCACTCCATGTAGCCGGTGACAGTGTAACACCTTCACGCGTAGGCTGTAATTCATTTCGATCGTTAGAGAGATATTTCCATATATACACTTTTAACTTCCCATGACGAAGTTTCAAATACACATACACATTAGAACCTAAATGCCAACGACGGAGTGCATCTTGCATAAAATCTGAAGAAGTAGATTCAGTCGAAACTGATTCTGCATTGGAAGATAACAGTCCACTATGTGTTAGAGCACAAGAAAGCAGATCATGAGTTGAGTTTTGAACCTCGGTGAGAACTTGTGAATTGACAACAGTAGATGTTTCTGCTGGGGTTTTGGAAGACATAAGATAGGTTTCTAACCAATCCACAGCAAATTTTTGTGAGGGTGAATTAATCACATCTGAGACAATGTCCACAGATTTTGTTTCTTCTAGGGCAGGAACAGTCAACTCCGCACTATTTACACTAGAAATTATTTGCTCGAGTGATGGCATACTTTGAATTTTAGACATTCTTTTTAGATAGTAACATCCAACTACGACATTCACAGTATAAGATTTATTTTTAAAACACTAACATCTTAAAACATTATAATTTTGTCACAGCTATGAGCGAAGCAAACCTATCCACACAACCTCCAAAGTTGAAATGACTTATCAAACAACTTCATAAGTATAATCACGTAACCTAAATCGAGTGTCGTGTGCAAACAGATCACATAAGATATGAAGTGATTAGAACTTATAATTTTTAATGAATCGTACAACATTAGATTGTGGTAAATACAATTGTTATCTACATGAGAAAATTTCTATATTATTTCATTCAGCTTCGAAATCATAGAGTGAAAATATGTACCAAACTTACTTAAAGTTCCGAATTTTAAATCACATTAACATTATATACTTAGAAAAATTTTATATATATTTTTATAACTTTAGGTGATATGTATCACGCGGAATATACAAGAATAACTACCAAAAACACGAAAATAACTAACACTATGAGGCCTTCACAAGTCGGCATCCAAACTAGAAATGAACGATAAACACACTAATTGCAACAATTAGATGAGAGCTTATCAGTTCTTATCTTATCTAAGATTCCACATAAAATGACGTCATCACTCCAAAGTTCACAAGATGACGTCATTGGTCCAAGGTTCGCAAGATAGCCATTTGGCCTTTTAAAATTAAGAAGTAATTAAAATTTTACTATCGATTTTGGCCAAAAAACACCACTTCATGGCCAAATGGCTATCTTGCGAACCTTGGACCAATGACGTCATCTTGTGAACTTTGGAGTGATGACGTCATTTTATGTGGAATCTTAGATAAGATAAGAACTGATAAGCTCTCATCTAATTGTTGCAATTAGTGTGTTTATCGTTCATTTCTAGTTTGGATGCCGACTTGTGAAGGCCTCATAGTGTTAGTTATTTTCGTGTTTTTGGTAGTTATTCTTGTATATTCCGCGTGATACATATCACCTAAAGTTATAAAAATATATATAAAATTTTTCTAAGTATATAATGTTAATGTGATTTAAAATTCGGAACTTTAAGTAAGTTTGGTACATATTTTCACTCTATGATTTCGAAGCTGAATGAAATAATATAGAAATTTTCTCATGTAGATAACAATTGTATTTACCACAATCTAATGTTGTACGATTCATTAAAAATTATAAGTTCTAATCACTTCATATCTTATGTGATCTGTTTGCACACGACACTCGATTTAGGTTACGTGATTATACTTATGAAGTTGTTTGATAAGTCATTTCAACTTTGGAGGTTGTGTGGATAGGTTTGCTTCGCTCATAGCTGTGACAAAATTATAATGTTTTAAGATGTTAGTGTTTTAAAAATAAATCTTATACTGTGAATGTCGTAGTTGGATGTTACTATCTAAAAAGAATGTCTAAAATTCAAAGTATGCCATCACTCGAGCAAATAATTTCTAGTGTAAATAGTGCGGAGTTGACTGTTCCTGCCCTAGAAGAAACAAAATCTGTGGACATTGTCTCAGATGTGATTAATTCACCCTCACAAAAATTTGCTGTGGATTGGTTAGAAACCTATCTTATGTCTTCCAAAACCCCAGCAGAAACATCTACCGTTGTCAATTCACAAGTTCTCACCGAGGTTCAAAACTCAACTCATGATCTGCTTTCTTGTGCTCTAACACATAGTGGACTGTTATCTTCCAATGCAGAATCAGTTTCGACTGAATCTACTTCTTCAGATTTTATGCAAGATGCACTCCGTCGTTGGCATTTAGGTTCTAATGTGTATGTGTATTTGAAACTTCGTCATGGGAAGTTAAAAGTGTATATATGGAAATATCTCTCTAACGATCGAAATGAATTACAGCCTACGCGTGAAGGTGTTACACTGTCACCGGCTACATGGAGTGAATTTTCTCAAAAATTGTGGTCGTTCAATATTCTATATGCAGATACCTCTTTCGTCAGTCGCAATGAGTTGTTCTGTTTCAATGACAACGGAAAATTGCATCTGCAGAAAATAATTCAATTATATGATTCAAAATTTTGTCTAACACAGTGTCATATTACCTTAGATAAAAATCAAATAGCATGTTTACAGAATAGTGTTAACAACATTAGTATACATCTTCGAGAAAGTATATTTATAGAGTGGCTTCCTGCTCAAATATTAAAAATAAAGAACACTATAACCTTTCTACCATCACTTATTTGTGACAAAAATTTTGCATTCGAACAATTAATCTCTTGTATTCATGACAACGTCATGTGTCATGTAAGAAAACTTTTCAAATGTGTTGGCTGTGTTGGTCAAGTTGCAGATTTAAGTTACCATGAATGTCTTTACAGCACTCCATTACAAATGTTTGACAGAGTGTCTGAACAAGTACTTCTAAATCTTGACATTAATAACATTGCTAAGAAAGTTTTGTTGCGTGGTGAAGAAGTCTTTTACTGCTATGATAGAAATTTTTTCGAGTCATTCAAATCAGAGGACTATGAAAGTGCGATAAGGAAATTATTTTAACTTATTTGTTTAAATGTACAAGTGATAATGGTTAATGTGTATTTCATTAATAATAGATTCATTAAATGGTTGTTATCTTTCAAATTGAATTCCTTATTTATACTCATTAGCTATTTTTTTTTTTTTTTTTTTTAGCATGTTCCATTTAAGAAATGTTATATTGTTGTGAGTTATGTATCTATGCATTCAAGTGTAACAGGTTTACTAATCTCACTTTTTAAAATAAAATATAAAAAATTAAAAATAGATTTATTCGAATCATATCAAATGTCTACAGTGTGAGTTTCATGACAAAAGATATTTACACTTTACAGAGTTTAAATCATAAATTTATAATCAATGTCAAAATTCTGAATTCATTCAAAATAAATGCTAATTTATGTTCCATTCTCTAAAGTATGAAGATTCATAAACAATGTTGTGTTTCAATCTCTAAGAATCGGTGAAAATTCGACTGTAGTTTCTTAAAAATCTACGAAGTTGGGAGTTATTCTGTAATAGGTGTAAAATTTTGTTGTGGTCCTGTCATTTTCTGTGTGTTGTTAAATATGTACATTCAAATGGGATCATTTATTAAGAGCAGAGAGGTCTTATGGAGCACCTACAGCCACAAAATTGTGACATTTCTATGTGCATGTCAATAATGTCTCGTATTAAGATAACTCATTACATGTTTCTTTTAAGGTGTTAATTGCATATCTTTCATATTTTTTAATGATATTGCAATGTACTGTACTTGTCTCAGAGGGTCACTCTTTCATTTAAATTCAATGTTAACAATCACCTATCCTTAAAAACAGTAAGTTATATACTATTCTTCTTTTTAAAAAAAAAATATATATATATATATATACTCGTTTAATGATCTTAAACGTTGTTGTAACAATAAAACCTAGCTCTTATTTGATAGTCATACACTAAGTATTGTGCAATTTTTGTCAAATTGCATTAAAATTTGATAATTTTAAATGGGGAAAAAAAAAAACATTCGTGAGTATTCTATAATATTGAAATGCTATGATCTTCCAGCTCTTGTATGTATTGTATAATTTGATAAATTTTTCATTTAAATATGGGAACTGCTTAAAACAATAACATTGCAATTAACTCGCTTTGCGAACATGAACATTGGGTCACTATCTGTTACACTGATAAGCGCGATAAGCTATAGAGCCGATTTGGAATGTATTTTGGGTGAGTCTTTGGCCTGCATGTTGTGTGTATTGTGGGGGGGAGGGGGTATATTTATGGAAAATATGTATTCATATACATATTCTTTCTGAGAGCAGCTTTTTCAAAATAAGATCGACACATTTTAGTGGTGTCTATTGAAATGTGAGGATGCAATCATGCATTTGCAATTGTCGGATTTCCACTTGGACGAATTCAGACGTAAAATACACCTCTAATGCTTTTTTTTTTTTAAATTACAACTTAACATTTAGAAGGTATATGGAATATCTGCTTATATGAAAAAAAAAAAAAATGGATAGCATAAGACAGTAGCAAGTTATTAAAAAGAAAAAAAATGCATAATTTGGAAAGAATAATTGTGTGGTGGCAATACGGCAACATAATGACATCATTATAGATAAGATCTAATTTTTAATAATGTAATAAGAGTGTATCACTCATTTGGAGTGTGGACAGTAAGTTGTCGCTCCGTGAGTTCCAATTTTGTTAACTATTTTCAATGTGAATATAAAAATTATATGAAATGATTCTAAATATTCAAACTTAGAAGCTTCAACTAAGTTCGGTTTCATTGAAATATTTGTCCTGTAAATATTTGCATCGGTAAAACCACCATTCAAACAGTCGATTCGTATTTAGAAAATTCTAGAACCATAGTGTACAACTGTAGAAATCTATTTTTAAAAGCTGTCGAAACAGATATTTTTTTCATAAAAATGTGTTCCATACAATTTATGTCTACCGATGAAATACAACTATTTCGGACATTTTTAAAAATTTAAAAAGTTTGAAAGTTAGTGTGATAAAATCTCACACAATACTTACTCGTTTCATGTTTAGCAGGTTTTAATACCGGGTGTTGAAATCTAGGTACATGTATGTGCAAAATGGTCTATTCCTATTCAATAGATTTTAAAATGTGTTGGTGTCCTGAAAAAAATAATGTACACTCACTTCTAAGTTCTATAATGGTAGTAAAATTACGATGTTAAAATGGTGATATCATATTCATTGGGTTTTATTTAAACTGAATGCTAAAATTTTTGGGGGTGAAAATTCGTTAGTTTGTTAAATTCTAAACTTCGATATTTCAATTACATCCACCATTTTAAAAATGGCCGAATCATATTCAATGCGTAATATCATTAAAATGATGTATTTCAGATTACGTGTACCAAATCAGACCCTTGAAGTATCCAACTATTAAAATATATTATTAGAAAAAATAGGTGGCAACACCTCATACTGCTGACGTCATTATAGATAATATCTAATTTTTAATAGCGTAATGAGAGTGTATCACTCATTTGAAGTTTGACTAGCGGGTAGTGAAGAGGTCGTTCTGTGAGTTCTAATTTTCATTATTATTTTATATACTTTTAGATTTATTTTTCAAAAATCACACACACACACTCAGAATGGTCGAATCCTATTCACTGAATACAAGTTTCGTGTCCACTGAACACAATTTTAGCTAATTATTACATTCGTGTTTTTAAAGTTTGTGTATACATTTGTTTTAAAAAAAATCATTGTGTTATAATATACATATTTATATTCACTCCGTAACATTCTGTTTTAAAACGCACCCTTGCATCGCTATTCGAATGAACTTTGAAAAATAATCTAACTTCCACTGATAAGGTACACTTCGAAGTTAACTGCCTATAAAGCACGGGTGCTTTGGCACGATGGTAAGACGCGCGACTTCTAATCAGTTGGACCCAAGATCGAATCCAGCTCCTGACAAGTGAAACATTAATTTCTTTTGGAAAAAAAATGCCGATAGATGGCAGCACTTCATCAAAATTCGCCAGAGGGCGCTTTAACTACTTCATGCTGATAAGATCTTTCAGTCTGTCGCTGACCAGCAGAGAGGGAGGACGTGTGCTAAGGAGCTCCAAGGCGCGACACGTCATTTCCAGATTGTGTGATGCTCAGTCATCGATTGCGACATCCCTTGAAACTTCTTCCTCAGGTCAAAGGTCAGTCGCTGATTGCGACATCGCTTGAAACCACTTCCTCAGGTCAGTCAGCGATTGTGACATTCCCTCTCAAGAGTGAAACTCACTCCGTATGAGTCATCATGCCTCTGTGAAAGACTTCGCAATTGCCCTCTTCCGAAAGAGGCATCCGGTGCTGCACCACCTCACCAAACTTCCAAAAGAGGGGAGGGGGGCATCCTCCCTCCTGGGGGTCTCAAGACCCTCTGAGAGGGTCCACTCAAAAGAGGGAAGACACTCCAAAGAGGCATCCTCCCAAAGAGGATCCTCTCAAAGAGGGACCCTCCTCCCAAAGAGGGCCTCTCCTCCTGAGCCGCCTCCCCGATCCGCCGCAGAGCGCCCCTTTTATAACTACTCGCGTCAGTGTTTGGAGATAAACGTGAATAGGATTTTTGATCAGTGTATTGTGAGTATTTCAGAGTTTTGAGAATATGATTGTCTTGTTTGTGGATTCGTTAAGTATTTAGATGTTTTTTACGTGTCTGATGATTTTTTCCGAATTTTGCTAGATATTTAGAAAAGTGATATTTGTATTTTGTTTATTCAGATCTTTAAACTCGTCTTTACGTCTTGAAACTGCACACATCAATCCAGAGGATATGACGTAACAGTATTTAAAGCACATTTAAGGGTAAAATATGAATTTGATTTTACTTGAGACCAATATTTAAGATGACGACTTTTAAATTTCACAATACTTAAGGCAATGATAATACTTTAGATTTTGACCGAGGATAATACTTAAGACGACAATAATACTTAAGAGCACATTAAGTTGAAAACTTGAAACTACACTCATCAATCCAGAGGATGCACCGCAACAGTACTTAAGAGCGCATGCAAGTGTAAAACATGAATTCGACAATACTTAAGAGCAATATTTAAGATGGATGGCTACTTATGACTTGACAATGCTTAGACGACAGTAATATTTAAAGCTTTGACATTTCTCAAGACGGCGTAACAATACTTAAGATAATATATAAATGTAAAACTTGAAACTACACTAGTTTATACAGAAGATGTAACATATTAGGAGCACATTCGAGTACTAAAGCATGGTAATTGTCATTACAGTGGAGAGTGACTCCAAAATATGCATACAATCGCCAACAGCAGGACTGAAGCTTTGTGTACTATGTGATATATCATACTTGAAAATGTACCCAATAAATGCAATTTATATTACGGGCACGTTAAATATGTGAGTCCGTAACTCCCTCCGAAAGATTAGTGGTACGGGAAGGAGGGTACAGTCCCTATGGATTCCACCCCACTAGGTTCCGCTCTAAATTGGATAGCACTAACCGGCTGTCCAAACAGATACCTTACACATTTCGGTAAGTCGGACTGTCTGGACTGAAGACGAAGAAGAAGATTGCCATTGCAAAGGAACGTGGTAGCAATTAGTTAAACCCTCTCAATTGATTGAGCATTTTGCAATGGCAATTTGCCATTCGTTATATTCGAAAGTACGCCCTGAAGAACGAAAGACGCAATTTCACTGCTTTCAGAGCAACAGGAAGGTTTTAACATTTAGAACAACTTGCTATTGTTAAATGAAATTTTAGCAAATGGTAATTGAACTCACCACTTGGAAAAGAGCAAGGTACGCGTTGCCAACGTTGTCGAAGTTGATATCCCGGTTTACCCAGGAGTAGTTCAGCTGAATGCACTGGTGAATGTCTGCGGTGAGCTCCACAGGGAGGGTGCGCCCCATTTCGTCCACGCATCGGTAGAATCGACCTCCGAAGAACTGAACCCCCATGATGCCGAAGATGAGCCAGAAGACGAGGCACACGAGAAGGACGTTGAAAATGGACGGAATGGCAGACATCAAAGCGTTGACAACGATCTAGGAATGATAATTGAGAACTGGACATAAATAAAACATATTGACACTTGATTCGGTTAGATTTCTTATTATTGCTTTGAGTTAAGTATATAGTTATAATAGTATATAAGTATATTAGTTATAATAGTATATAAATACATTAGTTATAATAGTATATCGTTCGTTACTATTTCCCCCGTGGGGAAGGGGCACTTACGCACCACGTCCACAAGACTCCCCAGGGTATCCCATGGCGAAGGGGGGAAGATTTGCAGCTTCACTTTTATAGAGGTTCCCCAAAGGGCGGAATAATAGTATATAAGTATCTTAGTTTTAATAATGGGATCCTAACCATAACCCACCCCTTTCCACACTTTTTATGAAGTTGTAATAAAAGAGCTGAGAACTATTTTTGAAATTAAGATTGTATATATTCAGTTTTCTATTTCTTATTATTATTGTTTTAAATACTTTGCAGAGTCCACTTCCGCGATAAGAGCATGCAATTTCATCCCAGTAGCTCAACGATAGAGCGTCGACTGACCAGTTCGAAGATACAGGGTTCGATTCCCGGTTAGGGCAGAAAGGTTCTTTACAATGGCCCCTGAACAAATCAATCTTTAGGTTAGTGCAAAGCTGTTTGAGGTCTGAAAATTATCCTAGTATGACTAGCACGGATTCCGTGGACTCTTGGATATGGAGTGCCAATTCCAAATTAGGATGATGATGACCACGCAAGAAGTTAACTTGGAGGATAAAAATAGCAGGAGGTGGTCAGTTGGATTGACAGTTATACGCCAATCTGACATTAGAGGGTGAAGAATGTAGAGTCCACTTCAACAATAAGAGCTTGCAATTTCGTCCCAGTAGCTCAACGGCAGAGCTTCGGTTGGCCAGTTCGAAGATATAGAGTTCGATTCCCAGTTAGGGCAGCAAAGTTCTTTACAGTAGTTATTATAATAAGGAGAGAAAATAAAGACTCGATCCATTTTTATGAAAACATTAAAATTTTTTGTTCCTGTTGTAGAAATTGTAAACCAAACCAAAATACTAATTACAGAGAAAAGTGTGGCTGTCGTCAGTCACATTTAATAAATATCTCAACATCTAATCGTGTCTGAGCTGCATTTAAGATGATTACTGTTGAAATGTTGCAACAAGTTTTTCGAGTTACTGCAGAACGTTCGGAACAAAGCAACAAAATGAGGCAGGAGTGGGGTGTCATATTGAATTATATTGAAATGCTTTGTAAAATTAATGTTCATTAGCAAGTACAGTATTTATTAAATTTATTTTGATTTCATCCTTAAAGTGGATCGAAATATCTGTGGTTGATCTGCATACCTTCATCTTAAGTCCTTGTCGAGTAAAATACACTCATCCTGAGATTGGCAAGTGCGAAATCCATATTGGACGAAACATATATACATATTTTTACTTTCCTTATATACATAATGCATAAGGAAAGTATTGTGACGGGGTCGAAAATTCGAATTCGAGTGTTCGACGGGAGAGCACGTTTCAAGTATCCCTGATCACGAATCAAACATTTTTGAAGTGATGTCTGTGTGTGTGTCAATGAGCCTGTAGAGACGATAACTGACGAAAGAATGGACCGATTCGAATGAAATTTGGTACAAAATTCACAATCCATAAACACTGGAAGTCTATTGTTTCTATATGCAATCGAGTGTTCAGAACCCCCTAAATTTACGAGTGAAATTTTGAAAAAATCGTTAAAAAATCAAAACAGTTAATAAAGTTACGCAAATAGATATTCCTTATGTAATTTGTCATTAGAAAACGATTGACATAAATTTTAGAACGCTAGCATAAACCATTCTTGAGATATTGCACATTTTTCAAAAGAATTATCTAAACGTCAAATAAAATAAAAAAAAAATATTTTCTATTGAGAAACATGTTCGTTTTTCATATGTAATGCCATGCGATAAATTGGGTGACATTATTCTCGTTTATCTAGCTCGTTCCATTCATGAAAAAAGATACTTTGAGTAACAATTTTGTATTTGAACGCCATTAGTCATTTATCTGCTGCAAGAATAACTTATTTCTTCGTCCATAACGCTTGACGAGATTTTGGGGACGAATTTGGTGGAATGTCGCCAACTTGGCGACTTTTTAAATGTTGCTAAATTAACGAAAATTTAACCAAATTGATAAAAATGACGCTAAATCAATGAAAATGACGACTTATTAACGAAAATTCAATATCTTGGAAAGAGTATAAATATCTACTATAATAATAATTTATTTTTTTTACTGTAAAAGCAGTTAATTCATTGCATTATATAAGGAAAGTGATGTGCTGCTCACATCAGATTTTTATTTTTGCGACTTGGCTGAAATACCTGAAAAAAGTAATTACGGTTAGAAAGTCCACGTTTAATGTAATAAGAATGCAGTTTCTGTTGGTCCAGGAACCCAAAACACACATGAGTGGTTAGAGATTGACTTAAATTCATAAAGGTAGGAAGAAAGATGCCTTCGAAGATGATTCTCTAAATTAAGATAACTGGTGAACATTTGCATCATATGTAGAGTAAATATAGAAAATTTTCTCGTAGAAAGCCTGTTGACATTCAGGAAGAATTAAATAGCGAACTTTATCAAGCGAGTTTACCATTTATAAGAAAAAGCTATGCTAAAGACAGCTAGACTATGGGAATATTTTGAACCCAACAATGCATTGTGTTATAAAGAAGTTAATGTCCCGTGCATCAACTGTGTTCGATTTTCTTAACTTTGGTATTCATACGGAAACCGTATTTAGCGTGCAACTTTTTGGAAAAATCTTTACTTAAATCCTATCCATATATTTATTTTCATAAACAGTTGTGACCTTTATAAAATGGAAGGTCAGTATGGTAGTAATATGATAAAGCCTTACTTTCATCCCCTGCCATCTGGATATGGCCCTCAAAGGACGAAGAGCTCGAAGAGTACGAAATGCTCTCAAGACATACAGGCCACTTCCTGAACTCTCTGCCACTACACTCACCACGGAGACCTGAAAAAGAGAATGAAGAAGAAGCAGTTTAGTAAAATATGCTGTTATACAAGAATTCAAACTAAATTTTTGCCTAGTAAATCAGTATCGAGTAATATCGCACTTGTGGGGACACGCATAAAATTTATGGATGCACCAAAATATCTTCGATTCTATACATCAATATAAGTTTTGAGATTCGATTCGATTACAATTCGATTACATTCGATGATCTTACAATTACAATGTCTCAAGCCCTAACATCACGTGACCCTAACACATTTTTCAGCCAAATTTCTCTGGATGCACTCCTTAAAATAGATCAACAATTATCAACATCAGATTCGTTATTATCTGTGCAGTCTAAGTCCTAAAATATTTCGGAATCCTGGCGCTAAAATTTACTTAGATGTATTCCTTTAACCTTGTTTTCAATACAAATTTCAGTTTTATTATGTTTAGTATAACATATTACCCCCCCGTTGCCTGGGTTCTAAATAAGCATCCCCTACGTATAAATAATTAAATAAGTGCCGGCTTCTCAAATAATACATTTGAACACAATTTAAAAGGCTTCGATCCGAAAATTGCACTCTTTAAATCACACATACTCTTAACAAAAGCAAAAAAATATATGATAATCTCATTTGACAGTATATTCAACACACCGCACTTGATGACGTGAAATACTTGCACCCTCTCTCCCCATCCCAAAATATCCACTCCCCTAAGAAACCGAGTCTGGTCCGTTCCCCGTACGTTTCGAGTTCCAGTTTGGTCGAAGACTGCTAGATTAATTAAAAAAATCAAAGACTTGCGTCGGATAAAACAATTATAATTAATTAACGTATGGGTTTATAACGAGTGGTTTGCGATATTTTAAGCAACTATTGAAAAAAACTGAACATTGAATAGCACGTCAATTTTAATATATCGTACAGAAATCGGGGATGTTTAAAACGCACGAAAAGTATATATTCTTAAGGGGACTCAGTACCCTTCATTTGGCGAAAAATGACGAAAATACCGATTTTCAAATTTTTAGCTTAAAATATACCTTGACATCCCTAGTATATCCTGACAAAGTTTCGTGAAGATCCGAGAACTATAAATATATTATAAAGGTTTTCGACGGCAACTGTGTCCCTTTAAATACCACGCCTACTTCTCTGTTTACGCTCTGTTTATATCGCATCTGCAACTGCATACTCCCTGTTTTACAAAATATTTCTACCAGGAAGAAGATGAACGTGCTTAATCGTAATTTTAATTGATAAAGAAATGTTGTTTACTTTTTCCGATCTGCTTTTGTTCGTTTATATCGTGCATAAACTGTGGAACTCAAAATGCAAACGAAAGCTTGCACAGTGTGATGTGGGCAAAATGTCCTAAAGAAACATTTGTACATAAAAAACGTGTAAAACTCTGTGTAATGGAAGCTGTGTGTGAATATAATAAAGGTACACTGCGCAGCATAAAAGAAGCACAGAATGTCTTAGGTGTACCTTTAGGAAAGGGCTCCATGAATCTCGGTGTTGCGCTCGATTTTCGAAAAAAAAAATGTTTCGACAAAAACGACGGAGTGCAAAATATCAACTTGTACGAAAACTGGTTAAAAAAGCAATTTTAAAAAGAGATATATTAGTTAAAAAGAAGGAAGGTGTAACATACAGTGCAGGGTATTTTTAAAAGAAAGTTAAGAAATAATGGTAGTTATGCAGAAATGATATGCATAAGGTTACGAAATATTGTGTGTTTTTATGATATGAATATATTTTCAAATCTTGTATTTCTTTTATAATATAAACATCATCATATTTATAGTTAAGCTATATCCTAATGAAATGAGTCAAAAGTATTTCATGGTGTAAAAATAATAATGAATTTGGTAAAATCAATTTTTATTTATATTTTTTCTCGATTTTCTTTTCAATGTGTGACAATTAAGGTTGCGGCTAATGGTCACTTATATAAAATAAATATAGTTAAATTCAATGAAACAGCTACAGTTTTAAAGGTAAGTGTATAATAAATAATTTAAAATAACATTTAAAGTACTTTAAAATGTATTTGGAATAATTTTTCAAAGTTAAAACCTTTAAAGTGCTTTTTCTCAGTTCGTGTTTTTTCAGTATATCAATATGTTCAAACTGCTAAAACTTAAATATATATTTCTCAATTGACTTGATTTTTTTTCTGGATGTTCATTATAGTGCATTTTATGAAACTAAGGATCGGATTTGCAATAAAATCAAAAGTTTTTTTTTTAAAAATAGATATGTACAAAAAACTCAATATTTTGTTGAATTTTTACATATGTATCAACATTTTATTTTTTTTCTCCCGAACTAATTAACTTTTTAAAAATCCGATCCTTAAAGTTATAGAAGATACTTCAAAGAACCTTATAAAAAAAAAGGGTTGCAAAAAGTTAGAAATTGTAGGAGAAGATAGGTTTTAAAAATTATTTAAATTTTTAAAAAAAAATTAAATTTTTCAAATTGTTTCAGTAGAATTGTCTTTTTTCTTGATAAAATAATTTTCCTTAATAAAATCATTTAATAATATGCGAAAAGAGTATTGTAAAGTGCTTAAACAAAAAAAATTGTTCAAAGGGTACCGAGTCCCCTTAAAAAAATCATTATAATTTGTCTATTCATCGTATGAAATATATATATTAACTTTGAATGCATATTAATACGTTCAAAATTTGTGTGAAAGACAATTTTTCGATCTTTCCGATGGTGTCAAGAAGAAAATTCTGTGATGATATTTTAGGTCGCCGAGGAATCGATTTGTGTAAATATCGGCCGAAATGAGGGGAGAACATAAAATGACGCCGAGGTGCAACTGTGTTCGTCGAGAAGTACTTGTGTGACACTTTTCATGGTCGTAAGACGCTTAAATTTCCCACCACAGTCTGCACACGCAGATAGACCGACATCTTCCTTTATTATGTAAGAAGTATCTAAGCCCTATACATTTTTCGTTTAACTCTCGGGGTTACAAAACACATATTTTCTGTGAATGGAAAACAAATAATTTAGCTAATATTGGCAACCAATGTTTTCCAAATGTTGGAGTTTCATTGGAAATATTTCTAATTAAATTTCACTAGAATGCCAATATTGGCTTTCCAATGAAAATCTAATATATAGTCGTTATTCGCAACCAATATTGGTCAAGGGTTGAATATTGGCGTTTCATTGAAAATGTTTCTCAGGAAACGCCAAGATATACAGTATTGGGTGAATGTTTGGATACTACTGGAGTTCCGACTCTTATCTGAATTCGAAACAAGAGTCTTATCGACTGAACCAATTCACAAATGAAAATCATGAAATTTACATATTAAGCATATTAGCCTTTTTACACTATGATACGCAAAGAGGTAAGATATAGTTATGATGTTTTTATCTACCCGTCATATTAACCTAAATACTACATCACTCAATAAGTTTCCGGTCTCACTAAGAAAAACAATTTTTTTTTAGAAATTCGACTTTATTCATCAACATACTCTCCTTCAAGAGTGATACATTCATTTCAACGCTCCTCTAACTTTTCGTTGCTTTTTTTGTAGAACTATTTGTCTTTGCTCTCAAAATAGGCCTCAGTTTCGGCAATTACTTCTTCATTTGAGCTAAATTTCTTTCCCTGGAGTATCTTTTTGATGTCTACAAAATTCCAGTATTCCCTCGGGTCCAGATCTAGAGAGTACGGTGGGTGAGGAAGCAATTCAAAGCTCGCTTCTTATCTCGCTTGAGCAACTCCAAACAGCGCTCTGAATAGTCGACGCGTTGTTGTTTTTGGTCCGGTGTGAGCAAACGCTGCACCCACTTCGAAAGCAACTCACGCATGCTCAAATTTTCGTGTAAAATTGTAAACACACTACCTTCTGATATCTTTAATGTGTCAGCTATCTCACGCAATTTCACTTTACGGTCTTTCAAAACTATTTTGTGGACTTTTTTTATATTTTCCGGAACAAGTGCCGATTTTGGGCGACCAGAGCGTTCAGCATCATCGGTGTTTGTACGACCGCGTTTCAATTCGGCATACCAATCAATAATAGTTGATTTTCCTGGTGCAGAGTCTCCATAACGCTTAGCAAGCCACTGTTTGGCTTCAACAGTATTTTTCTCCCATCAAAAAACAATGTTTAATCAACACACGAAATTCTTTTTTATCCATTGTTTTGAAAATTACAAAACTGGGGTTACTAAAACCACTGTAACCTATAAACTAATTGTCAGAATGTCATGAAATTTTGACACGTGTCGTTTGAAGGTTGGTACTATCCAGAAATCATATGGGTATGTCAATAATGTTGCCATATATGTGTCAGACCGGAGACTTATTGAGTGAAGATGAAATAGCTTTAGTAATATTTTGAAGTTAACTGTTTTTGAGTTATTAAAGGTTCATGATCATGGATATTTTATTTTAAAAATATGAGAAATATATTTAATAATAGTAATCAATGAAGTAACCAATGAGTAATCAATTTTTAATTAGAGTTTTTTTATTTTGATATATATCGATAATCAAATGTCTGATCCGTTATGCATAATTATCAAAATTTGTGTATTTTATATCTATTGCTTCAAATTGACCTTCAGTGACTTTCATACGAAAGTGAATTGTAGATTGAATGGACTCATTGATAACAGATAACCTAACTAAACTTAGCCTGACAGACAATCTAACCAAAATTTTAATTGATAGAAGAAGAAACACATAGAAATACACTCACTTTTTACTAATAGTTATAAATGTAAATGCATATTTATCATAAATGTTTAAACATTTGTTGATGATCAATGGAATCAGTGGTGTGTGTGTACTAATTCCCCCGTGGTGAAGGGACGCCTACGCACCACGTCCAACACCCCCTCCCCCAGGGTGTCACATGGCGAAGGGGAGGAGATTTGCAGCTTCACTTTTATAGACCCCCCCCAAAGGGTGGAAGTCTGACTTGGCTTCGATATGACAACATCCATGCCCGCTGGCGGAATTCGAACCCGCAACCCGGCAATCCAGCGATCAGACGGAAACGCATGCCTCTGACCGCTTGACCACCGGATCTGCGGAATCAGTGGCAAAAGGGTTAAATATATTAGTATCTACGGAGTATACACTTAAAATTTAATGCGCGATAATATCAGAAGTTTGTCTCTGTTGCCAGCGGTTGTAGATACTTACGCAGACGATCACGAAATCCATAGTGGTCCAGAGGCTGCTGAAGTAGATAATAAATCCGTACGCCATCCACTTCAGGAGGACCTCAAGCACGAAGCAGGCCGTAAAAAATATATTGAAGTAGCCTAGGATCAGCATCATCTGCGGTTTCTCAGGCAGAAAGACATCTTCGAAGCACTGATAAGAGATAAAACATTGCAAGAATCAAAATTAAAACCTACAGTCATAAAATCAATAAGGTGTCGCTTCAAAGCTAGGTATCGTGTTCTTATAACAAACACCAGCATTGTTGACCTGTATTGCACTTTCTAGTGTTCTTCAGTATGGAATATGGAGTAACTACAATGATAGCAAGAAAATAATTCTGTTGCGTGGACATGTAAGGGCGCGGTTCTGGATATTTTTTTCAACATGTATTCAACTATTTTGAAAGCATCTCTCTCTGCTCGTGTGGTTGTATATCTGTGAAGTGTGGATATAATTCGATAAACTATTTATTGCTGTGAAATCTAATATTATTCGATAAATTTTCGATCCCTACATGTATAGCATAATATATAGGGGAAGTATCATGATGACGTCGAAAATCCGAATTCGAGCTTTCGACGGAAGAGCATGTTTTAATCATCCCTGAACTTTAATAGAAAACAGTCTTGAGGTGATATTTGCGTATGTATAAGTAGGTTAGTGTGTATATATGTTAGTGCGTATGTATGTTAGTGTATATGTGTGTATATTAGTGTATATATGTGTGTATTCATCAGTCTGTGAACGCAATATTTCAGAATCAAAAGAAGCGTTTTAAAAATAATTTGGTAAGATTTTTACAAGAGAATACTGGAATTCCATTCATTTTAAACAAATTAAATTTTAGAAACAAATTTAATTTTCGTTAGAATGTTTACAAAAATCATTAGAAAATCAGGTTTTTCAATGTTGATAAATGAATAATCATTTCATACGCAATTTTTCATTGTAAAACCAATAACATTTTGTTTGACCAATATATGATTGTCTACGTTTAAAAGGAATGTGATAAATGCCCTACTTGTTGAAACTCTCAATAGGATCCTTAAAAGAAGGGAAATTAATATCTTTAGTAGGGTAGAAAATAACTTTGAAAGTGAAATTTAAGAACTCTAGCAATTTTATGACTAAATTTTAGATATAGTAGAAGGAATGCAATGCAGTTACAATCAAGTAAACATAATATCAGCTTCTTATATTTTATTTACGCAGCCCGTTTTGTTTATTGTTTCATTTTTTGTTACTGCGCAATATCATGTATTGCATTTATTCAAGCAGGAGCTCATAAGAGAAAGCATTTACCAGGACGACACTGCTGCTGAAAATGAGCACCAGGACAACCCATTCGAAAGCACGGTGATCGACGACTGCCAGAATTGCTTTTCGACTCCATGCCAAGTACCGGAAGAAAGGTCGACCACTGGTATCGAAATGTCTGATGGAGAGAAAGTGAACATTTGAACAATTACATTATTTGAAATAAAATATACGACTAAAAGTAATGCAAATGCAGCATATTTATAGCTAGATATTCAGTTATATTCAATAAAATTGACACTCAATGAAATTTAAATTGCAACACCAAGAAGGCGAGACCAAGCAACACCAAGAAGGTGCGATTCTATAGCAAGAAAAAAACTTTCATTGTGCAAAAATGGGTTACGTGGCCATACTACGAGTAATTCGGAATTTCTTATCCCTTGTTATCGATGCATTTTGCTACCAGGTCGAGGTATCGAATCATACAGATGCCGTATAAGTCTTGAGGGGTACTGCTCGCCACGCTTACAGAGTCTTCATCTGCGGCAAGAGTTTGCAATTTCGTTCCGGTAGCTCAACGGTAGAGAGACGGATGTCCAGTACGAAAATCGTTGTTCGATTCTCAGTTTAGGGCAGCAAAGTTCTTTATAATGGCGGCTGAACAAATCAAATCTGAGGATTAGTGCAATGATGTGGATAGTCTGAAAGTGACCTTAGTACCACAAATACGGATTCAGTGAACTCCTGGTATATTAAACGCCGATTTCTTACTGGGATATCAACGACCATGTACGAAGCTAACCTGGAGGATGAAAATAGCAACAGGCGGCTAACTTCAGTTAAAAATAGCAGAATGTGGCGAGTCAGATCGTTATTTTCACGACAATCTGACACTAGAGGATGGACAATGCAGAGTCCACTTCGACGATAAGAGCTTACAGTTCCGTTAACACTAGAACGACGGAAGCGGTCATTTTGACAGAATAACTATTTTGACCGCTGCCGTCGTTCTATGAAGATCGTTGATTTGTTCTCTTATTATAAAACCTAGAATACTTTTCTTCTGTGTTTTCGATAATTTTAAGAAAATATGAAATGTCATGAAATTTCAATGAACTGGGATTAGCCGTTTCGTGAGATCTTTGTTGTACATTAACTACCGCTGTCGTGCTGAAATAAGGCATTATTAACACCAGATATAAAGATGATTACTACAGATTTAAAGATTTCAGAAGAATAACCACGAGCTGTTTAATTGTCTTCAATACAGACTGAATTTTTTTCCTCCAACAATTTTGTCATTCACAATAACTTTTTTCCCAACTGAACCGAGTTGGACGTACCTGTAAAGATCATTCTACTTTAATACGTAAACAGGATGATTGTGGATGGGGACCATGCTATTGTATTATGGCTGGGTATCTTATTCTGAAGATATCCTTTCCCGACCATGTTTATAATTACTCAATACTTAATAGGTGAGTTGCATGGGCTGGGTTCTAATAATAATAATAATACAGACTGAAATGTAACGCCTATCATAGCTGATCGATCCGCAGACTATAACATCCTACGCCTGGACTGTGTTTTGTTCGACTTAGTTAACTGAATTATTTCGTTCATCACGTCGTTTCTATATACATTTTTGGTCATTGGAGTCTAAGCAAATGCGGGATTCGTCACAACAGACGATTTTACGCTATTCTACATCCCAGGACGTTCAGGATGTCAGCCCCAATATAAGCGCTGTCGACGATGAGATGAGGTCAGTGGAAAGCAGCGTAATGGACAACGCACATGCAATTCTACTTTAGCAAGGCGATTGGAAATTATTTATCGGGTGATTGGCTAACAAGTGGCAAGTATCATCACTCGCACGATTGCCTATAGAGTCTGCAAGTGCAGCTAGGAGCCGTCTGTGAATTAAATGATCGTTTCCCAACATGATCCAATCCTGATTTTACTGGTGCTTGCTTTTTCTCAACCATTTTTGGACACATCGTTTGACCGTAATGCAATTCCGACTGACATGTGTCCTTATCTCCCCCGGGGACGCCTACTCTTCAAGTGGTGTACGGATCCTAGCTCTGTAGCTCTGATCCTCCGACCCGGGGGGTAAATAAAACCTGGGAACCGGCTGTCGAGGAACCGGCTATCGAATCGGTGAGGCAGTTAGGCCTCGGACTCTTCCAGGTGGCTGTGATCGCATGGACTGTGTCTATTCATGACCTGAGCCTAGATCTGGTCATCGACTGGGGTCGGGTTTGGCAGGTAATTCTTCGGACCTTGCCCGGTGAATGATTGTGCCGAATACGTTGCCTTGGTTGTGGCCTTGCTGGATGAGAGAATGTTGCTTCGCAGCTGGCCAGTTTATTGGCATAAACCTGCAGGTTGTCGTGGCTCGTTGCTTAATCCTGACATATGTCCTTATACTCTGAGTTGACTACAAAGCGTCGTGAAGTCCAATTATCCAACCCCTCTCAATGTCTGTTAGCTGGTTATATTCTTTAGACACACTGGTTCCAGGCCTTGTGTCTAACTTAATGATTTAGCATAAAAATTTTTATTTACAGTTTGTTCCTCAAATGTAGTTAGTTGTACGATAAAAATGTGTAAAATATACAAATTATAACCAGTTTTGTCTTATATCAGCTACCGCGTCTGAGGGCTATCTACGAAACTTTAATCATTTGATCACCATAATGTTCTTGTATACAAATTTTTCAAACAAATCTGACAAGCTGGTTTAAGTGCTGCACTTTCAATTTCGCTAGGTAAATATATATATCTTTTTAGCTGTTCTTACTGTTTGTGCTACAGAGATGGGTCAGGTAGGAAACTGTTTATTATAGAATGTAAAGGAGCCGCCAGCATTTTGATGCTGAACCTTTGACCCTTTCGTAATTCATGGAAAGAGTATTGTCTATAAGTATAATCTCTAGTAGCATGCCAATATTGCCCCAGTATTGGCAGCCATTACAGATCGAATATTAGGCCAAAATGGAAATGTGAGCACGACAATAATGAGCAAATATGAGAATACGGGCAAGTTGACAATTTTGGATCAATGTTGGCTTCCAATGTTGGCTGGCCATTTATAGCCAATATTGGTAATCCAATACAAACTCAGTACTCAGTATTGGTTGTCAATATATTTCCAATATCGGAAATATTTCCAATGTAATTCTAATATTGGCATAAAATTGTAATGCCTATATTGGCCTATATTGGCGGCCAATGTTAGCGTAACATTGGAACTGTTTTCAATGCAAACTAGAGTTGACGTCACGTTGTAAGCGTGCACGCTATATTATGGGTTTATCAGCTAATAAAAATTATGTTACAGTTATTGTATTTAAAAAACTAATCAACTAACAACTATAGATTAATCCTTTTGTTGCATTTTGCTGCCTGGTGTTGATACTAGTTTTGATGCAAAGAAACTTAAACCCATTTAATTAAACAAAATATTGTTGGATAAATGCTAGTATTACTCACTGTTTACAATCTGGCAAATCATGGCAGCAACAGTTATAGTAAATCGGCAATGTTTGTAACATTGCATAGTATACAATTCAAATGACATGGCTGAAACTAAGAGATACAAGAAATTTAGGAAGGAGCCTTCACATAGTTGCAAATAGTGTATGTGCTTCATTTTTACGGAACTGTTAAGCGATTTTATTCTCTTTTGCACCCTTACAATCATATGAATTTTCTTAAAATCGGAAGTGATATCTCCAGAATCTGAAGTGAAAATCTTTAGTGAATCCCCAACCCTTTTTAGAATTTAATTTAGATCATCCAAACTCTATTTACAGCTAATCTAGAGAAGTAGATATTTCAAACAATTTTTTTATCTATAAGGGAAAAAAACGGAAATGTAAATCCTTAGTGAATTCTCCCTTCTCAGCCAGAATTTGATGCTGAACTCATATCAAACATCATCCAAGCTATGTCTTTAGCAGATCCCTAGAAATATATGTTTCAAGGAAAAAGCAAATGTTTGGATCGCAAATGACATTGATAAGAGGTATCTGATAAGAGGGGACAAAAATTATACATTGTTTGGGGGTCCGAGCAGTATAAGCTGGTTATGAAAAACGGACATCAACTTATAAAAATAAAGAATAATAGGGAGACCCGCATATTTATAGCATAGGTCCCGAAAATTCTGTAGACGGTACTGCAACGAAATATGACTTTTGGGTCTTTACAGGAAATGCTAAATACTTAAAATAACAAAAAGTATTTCCAAACACCGTAAGAGGTCTGAAACTGTAAGTACATTTAAACTGTAAGTACATTTTTAATATTGATATGATCGGCATAAAGGTTAATTATTATTAGACAAGGTTAATTACTAGTGGACAAAGAGATGCTTATATGTAATTGCTTGAAAATATAGTTAATTTTTATTTGAATAAATATTTATCATTTACTTAATTTGTTCTGCTTTCCACAACATGCTTAATTTATGTGTTGCTTCTTTTCTTTAATATTGATCTATGGCTGACCAACCGATTCCTGGAATCGACCAGGGAATAGGACCTGGTAAACACGACGCATAACATTATAAGGTGGTATTAAAATACTATACGATCACTAGTACTCGTCTAAAAATATTATCGATTAATTATATCTTGAGTTAGACGGTAGTTGACGATCTCTCGTTTATTTTCGACTAGTTTGTATTTACAAGAAACGTATTTTACAATTTGATGCCGTAAAGTCACTTCACAATTTGGTAATCACAATCTAATTTCACAATAGTTTTCAGACGCTTAAGAATCTGGAAAAAAGGCACTACTTACGTGTATACGATAGCGGGGCAGCAATCAGGTGGTTCTTTTTGTCCAGTTTCTTTATCGGGAACCTTTAAGGGACTGGAATCTCTCGTGCCGTTAGGAGGTTCCTATGCTAACCAAAAAAATAAGCAGATTAACAAGACTGATTGTGGCATTTAAGGATAATGTTGAATATAAATCTGGGAAAATAGATCAGATTTGTCTAACAGGTAATTTTTTTAACAAATGAACATATTTTGATATACTATGACATCATTAAATTATGAGAAAAATCAAGTTTTTCAGTGTCTTCCCTTACACAACAGCAGCGCGTGAAAAAGTAGAAAATGAATTTTAATCACGCACCAAATTGAGGGTGTAGGCAGATTCAATTCAAAATAATACTATAAATTTTATCATTATTAAATGTTTTTTTTTCATGATTTCTTGTATATGTACCTCTATGTTCTATGCATGTGTTGTTTATGTGTGTCTTGCTTATGTGTTTTTCCCGGTCGTCCCATATATAAGCACCCTTTGGGTGAGTTGGACGGTCGGGGTAATAAATAAAATCAATATAAATCATATAATTATGCAAAATTATCGAAGGAAAATGTTGTAGACAGATGGAATTTGATAATTTTGGATAATAAGGTTTAAATTAATCTGTTTATACTCTCATTTTGGTTCAATTTCTTGTGGGGTTAGAATTTGATTTCTACTTCTATGCGCCATTGTTGTGTAGAGGAGGACAGATTACCTCTACCCTCCGTGGAAACCTGGGGGGTTTATGCCGGCTACAAGGGAGGGATGTCTCGACCAGAAGGGCAAGCGTCGACGAAACGATTCACCCGGTAGGGCGAAGTCAACCCACCGAGATTCGACTCCAGTCGCCAACGGGTCTGGAAACACGTAATAAAGGTCCTACCCCTCTCCGCCACCTGGAAGTGTCTGCAGGACTTAAACCACGTTAGAACTCGCCCTATCAACACATTAATTTACCCCCATAGGTAAAAAGAGGATCAGGGTTATGAGAAAGCCAAGTTCCATACACCGCCATCTTGTGGCGGATCCCCTGTGGGGGAGATGTAGAGGAGGACAATGAAAAACTTGTTTTGTCGCATAATTTTACTTTTTACTTTTTTTTTTATTTCTAGTTCTAGGTTTTGCTCTGTCATCCCCCCTCCTATTATTACTTTTGACAAAATTGAGGCACAAACCTATGTAGTATTATACAAGGATCGGCGCGTTTAGAATCAGACCATTTCATTTGAAGACACTGAACCGGAATTCGTGAAGAAAATGCAGAGAAATGTTAAACACATAGTCATAACGTACGTAAATGACGTAACGATGTAATGTAATGACGTGAAAATTAAATAAAAATGTTCCGCGAGATGACTGTATATAAAATTTCAACTCTCTACGTGGTTGGGAGCCGAGAACGAGCCTTTCAAAGATGACGTACGTAAATGACGTTACAACGTAGCGTAATTTGCTACATGAAAATGTTCCGCGATATAAAGCTGTGTGCCTATTTTCCGCTCTCTACGTGCTTTTTGACCAAAGAACGAGCCCCCTTCAAAGATGACGTATGGAAATGACGTAACGGCAAAACGTAATGACGTAAAAATTGGATAGACTAAATTGTTCCTCAAGATGAATTGTGTGGCAAGCGAAGGAAGCGATAATTATAGCGATCCATAAACCTGGTGAGGATGCCTCAATTCCAGCCAACTACAGACCAATCAGTTTGTTGCCGACACTTAGTAAAATTACTGAGAAAATAATTCTTAAGAGACTGAACACGCACCTTAGTGAGGATGACATTATCATTCCGGAGCAGTTTGGATTTCGGCCAAAACACTCCACCACTCATCAATTGCTGAGAGTGGTAGAGTACATTTCTTCTGGTTTTAATAATAAGACACCCACAGCTGCGATTTTTCTTGACATCCAAAAAGCCTTTGATAAAGTGTGGCACTGTGGATTAGCTTACAAATTGATCACTCTAAAAGTCCCTGACGCACTTGTCAAACTTCTAATTTCATACCTAAATAACAGACACTTTCAAGTCAGAGTAAAAAATAACTTATCTACACCCAAGCTCATTAAAAGTAGTGTACCGCAAGGATCCATCCTGGGCCCGACACTCTTTAACATATATCTAAATGACATTCCCAGGACCCCAGACACGGAGCTGGCACTCTATGCAGACGACAGCGCGATACTTGCAAAACACCCTTACGTCTCAGTAATGCACAGACAGCTACAACAACACTTAGACATACTCCAAACATGGCTGGAAAAATGGCGAATAAAATTAAATCCCAATAAATGTCATTGGATTTATTTCTCAAGAAAACGTAAACCTCCGCCTCCTCTGTACATAAACAACCATGCCCTAAAAGCGGAAAAATCTACTAAATACCTAGGTGTAACGATAGACTCCCACCTAACTTGGAAACTGCACGTAACGAACATAATCAAAAAAGCGTATATAACCATAGGAGCCTTATACCCAATGATAGGAAACGGAAATCTAAGTTATCAAAATAAACTCCTAATTTATAAATCGGTCATCTGCCCGGGAATGCTGTATGCAGCACCCGTATGGGGATATGCCTGTAAAACTACCATAGACTTATTAGACACAAGACAAAACAAAACCCTAAGGATTATAAGGAAAGCCCCTAGATACTTAAGAAACTCGGTAATTAGGAAAGACTTCAAAATAAAAACTGTTAGAGCCCAAATCAAAAAGCTAGCGCTTAAATTCTACAAAAATCTGCCATCAGTCCCAAATGAACTATTATTTAATCTGCATGACTATGATCATCGCAAGGCTAAATCTCGTAAGAGACCCCGCTCGGTACTTAACTTTGATATTCGGTACTAGGAACGTCCCACCTTAATCAGTTGATATTAAAGAAAACTCGCGATCTTTGGTTTTCTACAAAATGTTTAAAATCCTAAACTGCTAAAATGCTAGGTTACCCTCAGATCTGCATCAACCCCCCCAAACTGCTTAAACTCTTAATGTGCAACAAACTGCCACACTAGGAGCTAGGACAAATAATAAAAACAGTAAATCAAAAACCTCGAACCTCCAACTATGGACCAATGAAATAATGTCACAGTATGAAGATAAGAACCACACCTAGAGATTGGAGATTAAAGGCGCTTCGCGCCTGGTGCTCTGTTCTGGACGAAACTCTATGAATGTGTGGCAAGTATCCGGTCTCTACATGTTCTAGGATCAGAAAACCATCCCGTCAAAGATGTTGAACGAAAATACAAAGCGAGGTAATGTGTAATTAATAATAATTGATGTAGGTAAAACTTAGAACTTTCTTATGAAGCGTTTTGGCTGAACGTTAATAGGATTATTAGAACCTCACAGCAAATAACAGAACTCATGGATTAATTTGATGCTTTTTAAAAAAAATTAATTTTCTATAACAGCATGCATGGATGGGTTTCATTCTTTTTAGGCGGTCACCAGTATAAAATAGCCGATAACTGTATGCAACCTCGTGTAGCTTGAACTCAATTTAGAATAAATTTGTAGACGGCTTTAGTGCTGAACTTCTTTTTGAACCCATAAAGTTTCAAATTTCCGACACATAGAAAATTTTCTTGTTAACCATTATAAGTATCGGCTATTATATACTGATGAGTACATGATAAGCATATAACCACTGCATGAATGTTGTTATTTGCAGTAATATATATAATACGAACTGTTTTAATTTCGCTTTGGAATTCACTTTTATACAAGCTTTTTGAAAAACATTTAAAGCATTCTTAAATGTTTTTTTAAAAAAAAATTAAATTTTCGTATGGAGCAACATATTAAAAAAAAAATCACAATATGACTATGACTTTTTAAAGGAAAATAAATTCACGGCGCTTCATCAGGTCCACATAAGGCCAACAGGCATCAGGTTATTAAGCACTGTTATAAAGTATTCTATTTTTAACAGTGGAGTGCTTGTTTGGTTATTTCATCTTGTTTAATTTGTGAGGTCTATATAACCTTTGGTTGTGATTTCACTTAGTTTACGTTCTAAATTATGTTTCACTTTTCATTAACAATTTCTTAATAATTCGATTATGTAAACCAATACTGAGCCAGCTAACAATTTCTGCGATCCTGTAATAGAACACGATAAAGTTTCGGATTGGGGGGGGGTAAGAGAGAATGGCTTGGTTTCGTTTGGCTTGGCTTGGCTTGGCTTAGGCAGGTTCATGTTCTCACGTTTGCTAGCTCTAGAAGGAGAATGCTGTTTAAGCCCCGTCGATTGGGTGACCGGCGATCTAACAGGAGGCACTAATCAAAATGTGAATGATGATAATCAAATAGATCTATTACACAAGAGTACCTCCTGAAGTCCGCTGATGTGTTGGGTAAGTATCTGCCGTCTGTATTCTGTTATTACGAAGTGCAACTTTCATATGATCACCAAGCCCCTGGTTTATATAAGTATTCATGAACAGTCACTATACGGGCATCTGAAATTTATTGTCTGTTTAGTATACAGACCTATTTAGTATTATAGTCAGTTGCTGTATCACTTATGTGTGTTGTTAATAAACAGTTAAGATTAAAATACGAGTCTGCGTGTTTTCCCTAGACGGTAAGGTAGCTTTGACTTCAGACAAATGTTTGTAGTTGGGTCATTTTTAGATAACCAATCATTATGAAGCCAGCTACATAGTCCAATAAACAACTTCATCTGAGACAAAAGTACAAACTTTACAAATTTACAAATTGCAGGGTTTTTGCAAGACTTCAAATATTTAAAACTGCAATAGTTAAAATAAATACCACGATAATAAAGTACAAATTCTATTCAGAGATATTTTGAAGACTATTGAAGAGATATTTTGAAGACTGTTACCTCTTCAACTGTTTCAACTGATGGTAGGTGGTTGACCAAGTTCTTGTTTGCAGCAGCAAAAATTCTTGCTGAACTGTAATTACTCAATGTACCAGGAGCATCTAAAATATAATATTGATTAATCATACAATAGAAACAAAATAGACAAACATTATGTTATGCAACATCGTTGGGCAATTGAACTCTTTTTAATGAATTATGAAAAAAATAAAGAGAAAATGAATAAGAGTCTGTAGCGAAAGTCATATATTGCCCACATCACATGTTTTTTATTTGAAACGAAATAAAAGCATGTGACAATGACTTGATGAAGTATACAGTTCTGACTTCCCATTTGTATACAAGATATATTTTTGTTGGTGGTACAGAAATTTTTGAAATTTGATTTTGGTGGCATGCATTTACAAAAAGGTTCATAACACCATAGTTAGAACATTATACCAAAGGAGAACTGCTTGAAAGTTTTTGATTGATAGCAAGGATAACCAGTTTAAATCCCATTGGTTTAAACTTTAGTTTAAGCCATGTTTTTTTCGTTTAAACTTTTATTTGTTTAACCATGATATTTCGTTAAATTCATTTCTTGGAATTGAATGATCCTAGTGAAAACCAGGGCTAGATTAAAGTAGGAGCCCCCAAAAGCGTATATGAAAAAGGGCAAACTAAACATCTGTTTATTTATATAACAAAGTTACAGTTCAATCAATAACTTATAAGTATCGCAGATGAAGCAATTGGGGGTCTCCAAAAGCCGGCTTATGTAAAAAAGAGCGAAAAAAGACATCTGTTTAGTTACTTTTATATAAAATAGTTACACTTTGATCAGTTACTTATGTTTATAAATATCAAAGATGAAGCAATTGTTATGAATTCGAACAGTATTTAATAGGTGACAATTTCAGAATTTATGCAGAGTACAAATTTATATATACTTGGAAACAAATATATTATTAGTGCTATTTTTACTAATTCAAACACACTGTTAATATAAAATATAAACCCTGTAAAATGAAATAAAATTTTAACCGATGTTAACATTTTATTTCATTTGGGAAGAAGTGTCGCAAATTTTCCGTCCCATAATATGAGTAGGAGGGTCCCGAATGCTTGCTTGGGCCCTACGTATTGCCTTACCCAGTGACGAATTAACATAACGAACCCGGCGAATGCCGGGGGTCCCGCTTTAGAGGGGGGGGGCCTCATTTTGAAAGGAAAAATAAAAGTAAAAAATCTTTAAGAAATAAATTTTTTCTTAAAGATTTTTAATAGTGAAGAAGTAAATAAGGACGAAGGAAATAAGGACTCGAAAATGAATCCCAAAAAGTGGATTTAAAGTGTTTGTATTCGTATTTATGTGGGGAAAATTTAATTCAAGCGTTTCTAAATGTTGAAATAGTATTTCGTACTTATCTGTGTTTGATGATCTCCAACTCTAGTGGGGAAAGGTCATTCTCTAAATCAAAACTAATAAAAAACAACTTAAGAAGCGTAATGACTGAAAAGAGGCTCTAAATCATCTGTCAATTCTTGGCATTGAGAACGATCTTGTTGAAACGTTAGATTTTACAGATGTTATTTGATACTTTTGCTGCAGCAAAAGCCAGAAAAAGTCTAATTTAAAGTACCCTAAGAAGTTTCAGTTCTTTCCTTAGTATTGTGCTGTAATATCAATATTTACCGCACAGTTTAACAAATAAAAAAATATAATATTTAAAAACTTGTATCGTTCAATATTTTCATAAAATATTACTATTCTCAATTTAATTTAATTTCTGTTCAAACTTTTGGGTGCAAATATTTCAAGTATGTTTACTGGATCATAAAAAAGTAGAGCAGGATTTGTATAGAGCAAGATTCAACATGTTTATTTTTAAGTACTTTTCTTTTTTTTCTAAACTGACTTTTAGGGGGGGGGGGCTCTTCGGAAAAGATCGCCGGTGGCCGCACTCTCTCATGATTCGTCACTGGCCTTACCTCTCGCATATCTGAATTTGTCGCAGACGCTGATGGATACATCGCTGGCCCTCCTTGGCGACACGGGGTGTTGTGTGAGTCCTGGTTCGGACCATCTACGCCTCTTTTGAAACAGCAGATCTTGGTTGGGCTCCTTCCTGGCCAGAGATTCTTCGGCTTCAGATCGTCGGATTTCATTATTCCGAGCAATCACACCTCGGATTCTGCGAAACCCCTTCAGTATCTTGGAATCTGAGGCTTCTTTTTCCTGCAATGGGGAAAGATGTTGTATATGAATAGCTTCGCTTTTGGTAGAAGAAATAATTTTCACCAGCAGCAAACTAATACTGGTCTAAAATACTATTATATCGGTGTTTTCATGACAATATTACCGATGTTTTAAATTAGCCATTTCCATCCGCCTATCGAGAGTTCAAGATGGCTAGCGGCAGTAGCGTAACTAAGGCTTAAGATCTGAAGAAACGTAAGGACCCAAACTGAGCTGGAACATTTGCGGCGACCAAAACAAAACAATTTTCTTTTCAAGAATTTTATAGAAAAATAAAAGTATTTTGTTATTATTAGAACAATTACACGCATTATGTTAGTTATGATTCATTAAACCGATTTTCACGATAAATACGAAAATATTTTAACTCACAATATCCGTTACTTGTTACATATAAAAATAAATGTAAAGTTTGAAAACAAGTTTCACAAAATTTTAGTATTGGGAAACTGATTTTTTCTCAAGGAGGGGTATTTTACATATGTTGCATAAGGGACGAAAATTCTTAGTTACGCGGCTGCCTAGTGGTCATTGAATGATACACCAACACTTATGGATATCAAATTTTTTTTCAGATTTTAGCATAAAAACAGCTTTTAGCTTCCAAACAGCATTTTCTTTTCCACCTACGTGTGTGAAAAAGTGACGCCAAAGTTACGAAAATGACGCTAAATTGATGAAATTATAATTAATATATTTTAATATAATGGAGTATATTGTTTAGCAAATTTTAGCACTATTTCTGTGGTGCATATTTATTGAAGAAACTTTATGTTCGATTTCAGAATTATTAAATTACTCATAATTAACATGGTCGTTGATCGATTAGCGTAAACATTGCATTGTTCTGCATTAGAACCCACCATTAAATCTTTAGTACGAGTTCCTGGAATAAAATATGTTAACATAAAACCACACCATTAACTTTACCAATTTTAAATTTAAAATATATATTTATTAAGCACCTCATCATCATAATTAGATTACAACAATTATACTTAAATATTTACTGAGGAGACTGGACATGTGAGACCAGGCATAAAAAAATTCCTAAACTGACTATGAGCTTTTATATATGTCATTAAATACACACCTTCATGAGTAACTTGATGTAAAATCGCTTGAGGCTTTGTGGAACTTAATGCATCTCGTGCATTATGACTTCATTGCATGAGAACCTTGATGCATTTCTTTATGTACCTGAGTCGATTTTAATGCATATCTATATATCGACTCTAACTGCTATCAACTATATTCTCCAGTATCTTATATCTCTTACTACATTACTGATATGTCTTTTACATATCTGCGTAGTAGCTATATATAACTTTCTACTGGTTGCCACCTCTTTTGTCCCGAGGTCTGATACCCCTCTTCGGCGACCATTGGTTGACCTCAGGGCGACGCGGTAACAATTCCTTATTGGTCACCCTTTTAACCAATCCCATGGTTTTTCCTTTAGCCTCCAGTAACTGCTCTGCCTCGACCAAACCTGTATTTGAAGCCCCCTTATTTATGGCATTGCTGATCTCTCGTGTCAGGGCTGCAATACATTAGCGTCTTCCATTACATTGTCTGGCCTGCTAGATATCCTCAGTCTACATATAAACATGTCTACGTGAATTCTGGTCTCACAATTTCCAACTGTCAAGTTATATTTGCGCAAAATATAAGTTAATTGAGTAATACATCCAACGTCAGTGTACTTTTAAACGTTAAAAACTTTGTGCCGCGATCTTGTTCATCAATATTTCGCATTGAAAGAAGTAAAGTACTTGCATTATGTAGGAAACGTCATGCGTTGCTCACATTACATTTTTGTTTTATCACGGGGAAAAAATCGAAAATCCAGTCTGTTAGTTTGTAATCTGTGGGTGATACTATAAGTATGCAAAGAGTTAGCCTTCAGGGTCACCAGAGAATTTTGGTGGGTCTGGAAAGACTATTCGACCGATTCTCCTATTTTATTCGACCCTGGGAGAAAATTAACTATTCAGCTTTGTTACATTCTTTTCCGTCAGGGCGCGGTAGCCCATTGGTTAGCACGCTGGAGTTGCACTCGGTAGGCCCGAGTTCGATTCCAACCACTGCCAAAATTGCCGCCGTGTTCATGCGGAGTACGATCACGTTAAACATGTGGGTCCGAAAGTCCTTCCGAGAGGTTGGTGGTAGGGGAAGGAGGGTATGGTCCCTGTGGATGCCTCCTCCACTGGGTTCCGGTCTAAATTGGGTGGCACTTCCCGACCGTCCAAATAGTTACCTTGCACCTTTCTGGTAGGTCGGACGGTCTGGGTTTCATCAACAACATTCTTTTCCGTCGTCGATATTAGTTTATTTTAGCTATAGTGATTACAGACGTGGTCTTCAGATGGATGAATACTTACTTTCTTTTCCTGCAGTTCCTTAGAGTTAAAGGAATTCAGCAGCATGGCTAGGAAGAGGTTGAGCACCAGAAAATTACCAACTGTAAGTGCGACCAAGAAGAGAACGATGCATAATTGGTATTTCTCCCCAGCCGCCCGCATGCAGTCCCACAATGGTTGGACCCACTCCCCGCAGAGGATGCGGAACATCATCAGCAGCGAGTGCCAGAAGTCTGTAAAGTTCCACCTGCGGACAGATTAACATCTAAACTAATTTAATAAACTAATCAAGAAAATATATTTAACTACACAGCTTATGACAGTTATCTTTAAATATGGGGAGGAGGGTACCTCTACATTCCCAAACTTATTAGTATTCAGGAAAAAGTATTTTAAGGTTGCAACTCTAAACAGCGTTAGTCTAAAGTATCTACGTTTAGTATATTAAGTTGCTTGACAGTGACTTTATCTGGTTCATGTTTACAGTCTTTATCTGTGGCTATGCGCGATTTTGGCATTTACCTCATGTTTTTTTGTGAAGGAAGTTGATTTCAAGGACCATCCTTACCCTATTATTTCAGAAGTATGCAAAGACTCCTTTTAACACCATGACAAGATTTTGGCAAGAATCAAAGCGACAGCTATATGATATTCCCCTACTCTCCAAATCTGGCTCTATGAAACTCCTTTTTTCCCAGGATGAAGATCTTACAGGAGATGAGAAGATTAAAGATGTTCTCCGGGTGAAGGCAAAGAGATGGCAGATGACGATTTTTACTTAAATGAAAGCGTACGTTTGTTTATTGTCTCACGGTCAGCAGATGGACTTTTTTGAAAGATGGTTTTTTGAGATGTTCGAAAATGTTCATCCCTGTAAGGGAGGGGTAATTGAAATTTCGAAGCACTCTAAAAGTGGCGTGGTGACCATTGTCCCATGAAACGGGTTTCCCCCATCATTTTTGAAAATAGTTTTTTTATCTTTTAACATATGATAAGACATAATAAAACTAAGGATTAAATATGACGTAAGAACTGGGAAATAATCATAGGATTAAAATGAAGTAACAATGAAATAAAATCAAATAATAGACTATGTAAGTAGTGTGAAACAATTATTGAGTTAAAATGAAGTCGCAATGAAATAAAATAAAATAATAGAATATAAGGAAATAACGATGTAACAAAAGCCAAGTTTTGAGATCATTATAGTTAGATAAATAAAAAAAATCGTTTTGAAAAAGTTTAATCTTACGCATCTGTAATGTCTTATGACTATATAAAGTCTCATCACTAAATAATGCCTCATCACTATATAATGCCTCATCATTATATAATGCCTCATCACTATATTATGTCTCATCACTATTAGTTAGACATGCAGTTATATACTACAACAGAGTTCTTTGGAACACAATGTGAAAACGTTCGTATATTGTATAGATGATTGTTATTAAAATGTTTTTGAACACACACTTTATGTCGCTAGTTGCGAATACATATTCCATTTGGTAAATGTATGTTTCTGTAACATCGTAAGAACCAAAGTTGATTGTCTGAATGTTATCAAATTGTTAAAACAATTTTCTTTACTGTTTTAACCACAAATTCTGTTTGTAAATGTTTGCTGAAATTGTGCTCTTGTCTACTGATGTACCCACACAGGGGTTTTCCTCAATAACTGCGTTGCTGATGAAGTTAGCTAATTACTAGTTCTCCTGAAAGTATTTATTTCTGTGGCGAGCTTTTCGCTAAGATCTGCAGATCTGGCATGTGTTAGGTCCATGACAGTTTCATTTCTTCAATTTATTAGAGTCTTTTATACATTGTATCTATATGTATAGCACTGAAAAGTACTTTAAAAAAGAAAAAAAATTTTAAAAGTACTTTTTACTTTTACTTTTTTACCTTTTTTTACATTTACCTTCTTACTATTTTTACTTTTACTTTTAAAGTACAGAAGAGTACCTTAAAAGTAAAAAGAAAGCTCCTTTTTAAAGAAGCTTTCTTTTTACTTTCCTTATATACAATAATGTATAAGGAAAATATTGTGACGGGGTCGAAAATTCGAATTCGAGTTTTCGACGAGAGAGCACGTTTCAAGCATGCCTGATCACGAATCGAATATTTTTGAGGTGATGTTTGTGATGTGTGTGTGAAAGTATGCATGTATGTGTGTGTGTGTGAAAGTATGTATGTGTGTGTATGTGTGTGTGTGTGTGTGTGTGTGTGTGTAGATGATATCTTACGAACAAATAGAGCGATTCGAATGAAATTTGGTACAAAAATCACAATCCGAGACTCCTGGAAGCCTATTGTTTTTAAACGTAATCGAATGTTCAGAATCCCCCTAAATTTTCGAGTGAAATTTTGAAAAAACCATCAAAAATCAAAACCTTTAATAAAGTTACGCAAATAGACATTTCTTATGTAATTTTTCTTTAGAAAACGATTGACATAAACTTTAGAACACTTGCATGAACTGTTCTCGAGATATTGCACATTTTTAAAATAAATTTATCAAAAGATCCCGTAAATTAAAAAAAATATATTAACCATTGAGAACATGTTCACTTTTCATATGTAATATCATGCGATAAATTGGGTGACATCATTCTCCTGGATCTATCTCGTTCCATTCATGAGAAAAGATACTTTGAGTAATGCTTTTGTATTTGAAAGCCAATAGTCAATTATCTGCTATAAGGATAACTTACTTCTCCGTTAACTTCGTCCAGGAACTGTTTGTTCTCGAGATATTGCACATTTTTCAAATAAATTTATCAAAAAATCCGATAAATTAAAGAAAAATAGTAACTGTGGAGAAACATGTTCATTTTTCATATACAACATCATGCGATAAATTGGGTGACATCGTTCTCGTGGATCATCGTTCCATTCATGAGAAAATATTCTTTGTATTTGAACGCCAATGGTTATTTATTTGCTATAAGACTAACTTATTTCTCCTTCCATTACGCTTGACTATATTTTGGCGATGAATTTGGCGGAATGTCGCCAACTTGGCGACTTTTTAAATGTTGCCAAGTTAACAAAAATCTCGCCAAATGGATAAAAATGACGCTAAATCAATTAAAATGACGACTCATTGATGAAAATTCAATATCTTTAAATGAATATAAGTGTCTACGATAAGAATAATCTATTTTTTACTGTAAAAGTAGTAAATTCATTGCATTGTATAAGGGAAGTCATGTGCTGCCCACATTAGATTTTTTTTTTACTGTCGAAGCATCAACATGGATATGTGACTTTACTCTCTTTTGACTTTACTCTCTTTGAGTGGAATGAGGCCATTGCAAATACTGTTCATCTTGATGTGTATCATCACCCTTCTTCTTCGGTTGAAATAGTTTATGATCACCCTATATAGATATAAAACTGCTGTAAACTATCACTAAAATATCCTTTCGATGAATCCAAGAACGTTATCAAGAATGAACGTTTCAAGAACGTTATCAAGAATGAACGTTTCAAGAACGTTATCAAGAATGAACGTTTCAAGAACGTTATCAAGAATGAACGTTTCAAGAATGTTATCAAGAATGAACGTTTCAAGAACGTTATAAAATCTCAAAATGGTTTGTGTTAAGTTTTCGTAGCACTGGAGCTGTACCATTTGCTACAACGAAAAAGGCCTACGTGTGATTTGGAGGAGGATCAACAGGAATCCTTCAGTAGGGTACGATAAATCTAAATATATAAATTTGGTCCTGCTGGAATTTGGCACTAATCATTTTGAAATTTTATAACTATTTTGGAAAAATGTTTTTGTTTCTTGTATTTGGCAGGGAGTTTTTTATAATGTTGTTTGTGATATAAATTTTTTTTTCGTAAGATATATATATATATATATATATTATTTTACAAACTTTTGTTACTATTTTATGTAAATTATTTTTAGATAAGGCAAAAGCTTAAATATCCCAAATGTTCACCTTGGTACTGGCGCAGGTGCGAAATTCTGCTCTGAATAAATATCTTGAAACAGTTGCACACCCATGATAGCAAAGATATAAACAATGACGGCCAGGACTAGGGTCATGTTGCCGACGGCGCCTAAGGTGCTCGCTATGATGGTCAGCAACAGGCGCATCGTGGGCCAGGCTTGGGCCAGCTTCACAACACGCAACTGAAAAAGATTATTATTATATGCAGTTATTATTCTTAATTTCCGAAATAAAACAGAGTATTAAATTATCTAAAATTGTTGAAGCATAATGACACATCACAATAAGTTTTTATAATAACTAAATTTAT